>CAWUFW010012245.1:0-502500 GCA_963921515.1 Calotriton arnoldi
TAAGGGTTGCGTGGGAGTTTGCAGGTGCTGCCCGCAGTGTTTTATCACAGCAAGTACATTAGTAAGTGCATTGACGCAATGCTTCATGCCACGCGAGCCTCCGTGTGTCGCAGCCTTGGATCCTCAGGGTCGTAAGTTGCTCGTTATGGTCCACCTCTCGATACCACCACGGTCTGATTTAGTATACAGACTCCATGGAGTGATCAAGCGGGGGAAGGGAAGGATGGGGACTGCGGGGAGGGAGACCTGCAAAGACAATAACAATCAGGTAATGTACTGGAATACACACAACCTAAAATCTACATAAGACTACAGATGTTTCATACCCTATCTATGTACCTGTAAAGAAAATTTCCTTTGTATTCTAGTCAGCATATAGAGGTTATCATGGCTCCACACATATCTAAGGAATGAAACAACACGTTTACCATATAATTACGCTGTCTCACTCACACCTCTCTTCTGACTCTCTTGAAGAACCTACCCAAAGATGTGCTGTGCATGGCCTTACAGGGGTGCAGGGCTGACTTGAAGAATTTCAGGCTCCCCTGTAACAATACAACACAAAAAGGGCCCCAGGCATAGGCACGTAGACATACGATGCATTAAATACGATGTTCCTTAATCTCAGGAAATATTCATAATCCAGCTCCACAGTTGTCAAGCTTTATAAATAACACAAATGTACCCAACTCCTGATACGTCTCAGAATAATGATTTATAGAACAGATTGTTAGTCATCTGCCTCTATAAACATAGGAGCGTAAAAAGAACAAGATAGCAAGTTATACGCTCTCTATCTTCCTTCAGTGCAAAAGAATCCCAAGGAAGTTCGATATATAGCATTTCACAAAATGTACTTTAGGAATACCACCGTTCAGATCACGGCTTGGACAAAGTAAATATTGCGATCTCTCAAGTTAGAACACTCCTCAAAGAGAGAACGCCATCGAGGATTTAGGAAAGGCCGCCGCCTCCCTTCTGAACTGTAACTAGAACCAATCAGGCAAACAAAACTCCCCTGCTTGTTCTCCAAAATTAGAACACACAGGGTTCCTTCCGCTCTCCCGCAAGAACCCGGTATGAGGTTCAGCCAACGGGACAGCAGCGATATTATTCAGGATACCCAAGGTACGCCGCATCCGCTGAGCGATCAGGAAAATAGGAAGCAAAGAGAAGCGGTGCAGTATTGCACCCTTACCAGACCTCGAGGACTCGGCGTCTCAGCGGTAGGAGTAACCGGCACCCGCTGCTTCCTCGGAGGAGAAGAAATAACGCTCTTCCTGAAGCGCGATGACGTCATCGACGTGGTCACCGCATGGAATCATGGGATTTGCAGTTCTAATCCCGTTCGTATGCCTCGTCAGTGTCTTCCCTGATGAAACCTGACACCGTGCAACACTTTAGTAAAAAAAAACCTTCATGCAATGATTTTGGTATCAATAACATGATTTCTCCATGAGACATGTTGAGCCAATCCTGCAAAAGCTTACATCTAGTTAAGATTCAGAGACTGGATTGTGAGCTTAAAAGCTTTGCCTCACTTTAGGCGAGCAACTTACTTTGCCTTATGTCAACTTCCAGCACCGTTTCATGAGCTTTCATTTGTATGGAAATACTTTAAAATATAAAAAAATATATAAAATAAAATTTTAAATCAACAATCAGACTAACTGTCTGAGTCTACCGTGTGCAAAATCAAACATAAAAATGTAATTTCAGGTACCTTTACAGGAACGGATGGCGTGTTGGGGTGGCCATAGTGTTTCTCAAGGTGCTGATTTTTTCATGTAGCGCTTCAAAGAGTGAAGGCACTAATCAGTCTAATGGAAACAGGTAGGGTGTCCCATAACCAGGGCCACTGGAATTATACGATTGCGCAGCCGCTGTGATTTTTGCATAATTATAGATTTGCCGCATTTGCCACATAATCCATCGGCCGCACAATCTGCTGATTTTGATTAAAAAAACATTTCCTCCTGGTACAATCGGTTCAAAAGTTAGTAAAAACACAGCAACACGTGTTGCCGCGTAGTGGAAGGCCCTTTGCAAAGGATGACTGGTCACCTTTCTGTAGCTTATTGCTAGTTTTGGGTGTTAAACTCATGCCCAGACAGTGTTAACAAGTTTAATAATGACAAAATAATGAAGTAATACTATCACAAAATATGGCGCATTATGTTGCATATGTTGTCTATTCATGCCGCATAATTTACTCAAACCTGCTGCATAAGCCTTGCCCATAACCTAGGCACACCGTGTGATAAGGATGGAGAAGTGAAGAATCCTTTCTTGAAACGTTCGATCCGTAGGCGGTAATCCTGCAGCCACACCCAGGCGCAATAAAACCAACAGATTTACCCCAGGGCAGATTTACTGCTGTTTTGTGCCGGGGCAAACTCATGTCAAGTGACACAAAGAGGGCAAATTCTTGAAATGGTATTTACTTTCCAGCACAAAGGGTATTTTGAACAGGAGAGGCGCCCTTTCCTCAGCACAAACATCGCTTTGTGCTGCTCAGTGCCACTTTGCGTCAAGGGTGGTCCTCAGGAATGATTTCAGCAGTGCAGTGTAACTCACCCATAGCAGGTTTTGAAGCAAAGCTCGCTCTATTAGGTAAGCCAGACCATGCTTCGCAGACAAAAAACGCTTTTTGAAGCAGGCGTTAACGAGAAACGTTTTAATTTCTCCAAACATCCTGCGTATGGCACGTGCGATGCTCTATACAGCACATGTGTGGAACGTTTTAGAATTTGTCTAAGCATAAGATTTTGTACTGGAAGGGTATGCTCAGAGTACAAATCCTGTGCTACACAGGAGGCACACATCTCTGCACCACGGTGCTAAGGGTCAGCGAGGCGCTAGACAGCTGTTTGAGCGCAGGAGGTGTGAGCAGGAACATGCCATTGTTAATAAATATGACTGTGCGCTTTCTGCTGGGGCTTAATTTGAGCCAGTGGTTTCCAGTGCTTGGCACCGGCACTTAATTGTCAACACCGGCGCTTGTGACAGTCTGTCACAAGGTGGTAATGTATGGCTAATTCGGAGATGACCACAACAACAGGTAATTAATAATTCAATATACATTAAATATGACTATTACCTGCCGCCCAGGCCATCTTATAGCGTTAGGGGCCTGGAATAGTCTGAATTGTCACCCTTGTAGGAGTGTGATGGTTAGTAGTTGTGTTATCACTATCATTGGCAGCAGGGCCGGCCCTAAATCGGATTGACAGGACAGCGCCCTGGGAGGAAAGAAAATGTGATGTTTGTTGTGGGGCAGGGGGGTCGTTGTGGTGAGACAACTGGAGGTGTGAGGAAGACGAGAGGAGGGAGGGGGTTGACGGGCTCTTTGCGGTGTGATGGCAGGAGGTGTGAGGAAGATGGGAGGAGGGCGGGATGTTGATGGGGTGCTAACAATTATGCTGAGGTACATTATGGTCTGATTACCTAGTCTTTAACAAGACCCGATTGAGGCCAAGTGGGATGGAAGAGCTGCTGTTTGCATGACATTGAGTCAGGCAGCTCCCTGCTGCGCCCCTTGGAATATTGGCGCCCCGGGCCTGGGCCCACCTCGCCCTGCCCAAGGCTGGCCCTGATTGGCAGCATGGCAGGGGCTATGTGTGCAGAGACGTTTTAAGGCATGGGCTAAGTGGGCTCTGGCCCAGGGCCGAAGCCTTTTAGGGGGCCCCCTGATAGAGCCAGCTCTGTTCTGCAGAGAGTCTTGCCTTGATGACTTTGAAAAAATCTTAAACAGTTTGTTTTAAATACTATTTTCCTTTAATTTATTTTTAATGTAGGTGATGCGTATGAGTCTATTACACATTACAGACATTGTGTAAAAAAATGTGTATGTTTCATGCAACGTCCATTAAAAAAGTTCTTTTAGATCAAAACAGGATCTCACATATGAGAAATGGGAGGTTGTCACATAGGTTATTTACAGTAATATTAGTGAGCTGCTGCTGTGTTACAATATTGAAAACACAGGTTACTATCCTTTAAGATTAGATGTAAACACATTTAGAATCTGGACTAGTGTGCCTGTGCGCTGTCAGTGAGCAGGCCAAAGAGGGCATGAAAGAGCTGAAATTGGATCATAAATTCATAGCTGTTCCGAACAGAGGCCCCCAAAATATGTTTGGCCCAGGGCCCCCAAAATCATTAAGATGTCCCTGTATGTGTGGTGCAAGCTGCAGTGGCCTCCTGACGAGAGCCCTGGCACTTACGTTTTTTTTTGTTTTACAAATTAAGCACTGTTTCTCCCTCTTGTGGGACATTGCGTAGCACTTCGGTTGCTTACTTATTCTCCCGCCAGCTTCACTCCAACCACACACTACTGGTGAGCAAGGCTGGGGGAGAGCAGAGGAGGCAGTGGGCACACGAGCCGCAGGCCAGAGTACAACTGGAGTAACGTGGGCAAGCGCGCCATCTAGTGGTCAACCTGGAAGAATGCAGACAATGCTTATGGGAATATTTTCAAGTCACAAATATTACTGCTGACATTGTAAGAAGGTTATTTTATGTAACACTTCCCAGAAAGAAATATATTATTTTTAGAATGCCATTATTAGTACGAAACAACAAGAACATGCATTAGTATGATGTAAGAATATCGTGCGGAACGTTTCTTCACAAGATATATGTAAAGGGCAAGGAATGGTTAAAGACAGAAGCTGGGGTTCAGCCGCCTGCCTGGTTTATAAAAGATAATGATAGAACCGCGTCGTTCGGAGACTGCGCATGCGCATCGGATGAAAGCGATGGCATTATTTTTACTGTACTATAGTTTCTTACTTTACGGGGTCGGCAGCCCATGCCAAGCCCAGTCCACAAAGACCAGGTTTGGGGTTCAATGTCCTCACAGTAAGGCGGGATCAGCACTCACTGGCTGCTTGAGGGTGTGCTCTCGACAGCAGCTCTTCCAGGGGGAGAAGGATGAGATAAACACCTCCCAATATTTTGGGGGCACTGGGCCAAACGTATTTTGGGGGCCCCTTTTCGGGAAAGCTTCGAATTTATGATCCAGTTTCAGGTCATCAGGCCAAGACGTTCTGCAGAACAGAGATGCTCTATCAGGGGCCCCCTGAATGACTGGGGCCCTGGGCCAGAGCCCACTTTGCCTATGCCTTAAAACGTCTCTGGTCAGATGTTGGTGTTTATCAAATATTCCATCAATACCAGGCATTCTCCCTCATGGACATGAGCAGGTCTAACCTGTCGACATTTGTCTCAAGACTCCTGACTGTGACGTCGTGCTAACAGCGTTTACCGCACCTATCATAACGAACCTGGCCCTTGTAAGGAGGGCAGGTGGGGTCTAGGAGGGGTGCCTGGCCCTTGTAAGGAGGGCAGGTGGGGTCTTGGAGGGAGGCCTGGCCCTTGTAAGGAGGGCAGGTGGGGTCTAGGAGGGGGGCCTGGCCCTTGTAAGGAGGGCAGGCGGGGTCTTGGAGGGAGGCCTGGCCCTTGTAAGGAGAGCAGGCGGGGTCTAGAAGGGGGGCCTGGCCCTTGTAAGGAGGGCAGGTGGGGTCTAGGAGGGGTGCCTGGCCCTTGTAAGGAGGGCAGGCGGGGTCTAGGAGGAAGGCCTGGCCCTTGTAAGGAGGGAAGGCGGGGTCTTGGAGGGAGGCCTGGCCCTTGTAAGGAGAGCAGGCGGGGTCTAGAAGGGGGGCCTGGCCCTTGTAAGGAGGGCAGACGGGGTCTAGGAGGAAGGCCTGGCCCTTGTAAGGAGGGAAGGCGGGGTCTTGGAGGGGAGCCTGGCCCTTGTAAGGAGAGCAGGCGGGGTCTAGAAGGGGGGCCTGGCCCTTGTAAGGAGGGCAGGCGGGGTCTAGGAGGAAGGCCTGGCCCTTGTAAGGAGGGCAGGCGAGGCCTGGCCCTTGTAAGGAGGGAAGGTGGGGTCTTGGAGGGGGGCCTCGCCCTTGTAAGGAGAGCAGGCGGGGTCTAGAAGGGGGGCCTGGCCCTTGTAAGGAGGGCAGGCGGGGTCTAGGAGGAAGGCCTGGCCCTTGTAAGGAGGGCAGGCGGCAGCTTGGAGGAAGGCCGTGCCCATGTAAGGAGATAAGGCGGGGTCTTGGATGGGGACCTGGCCCTTGTAAGGAGGGCAGGCGGCCACTTGGAGGAAGGCCTGGCCCTTGTAAGGAGGGAAGGCGGGATCTTGGAGGGGGGGCTGGCCCTTGTAAGGAGGGCAGGTGGGAGCTTGGAGGGGGGCCTGGCCCTTGTAGGGAAGGCAGGCGGGGTCTAGGAGGAAGGCCTGGCCCTTGTAAGGAGGGCAGGCGGCAGCTTGGAGGAAGGCCTGGCCCTTGTAAGGAGGGAAGGCGGGGTCTTGGAGGGGGGCCTGGCCCTTGTAAGGAGGGCATGTGGGAGCTTGGAGGGCGCCCTGGCCCTTGTAAGAAGGGCAGGAGGAAGCCGCCTGCCCTCCTTACAAGGGCCAGGGCCCCCTCCAAGCTCCCGCCTGCCCTCCTTACAAGGGCTCAGCCCCCCTCCAAGCTCCCGCCTTCCCTCCTCACAAGGGCCAGGCCCCCCCTCCGAGACCCCGACTGCCCTCGTCTGTAGGAGGTGTGTGGTGATTCCTACGTAGAGGGCATTGCCGTAGTCCAGTCAAGTTGGTGATGAGAGCCAGGGTCACGACGCATCTTATGTAGGGGTAGCTCTTAAAGATCTTACGTAATATGTGCAGAGTGAGGAAGCAGGCAGAGGAGACGGCGTTGATCTGTGATTGCATGGTGATCTTGTTGTCAATGATGATTCCAAGGTTTCTTGCGTGGTCTGAGGGAGTGGGTGCAGGTCCTAGGTCCGATGGCCACCAGGAGACGTTCTATGTGTTGCTGCTTTTGCCAAAGATTAGTACTTCCATCTTGTCTGTGTTCAGCAGCAGTCAGTTGTTTTTCATCCAGTCAGCGACTTTTGTCATGCATCTGTGGAAGTTGGTTCTGGTGGTGGTGGGGTTGTTGATGATTGAGAGGATGAGTTGGGTGTCGTCTGAGTAGGAAATTTTATTGAGACCTTGGGATCTGACGATGTTGGCCAGCGGGTTCATATATGCATTGAAGAGCGTGTGGCTGAGGCATGATCCTGGGGGCACCGCAGGTGATCTCCTTAGGTTCAGGGGTGAAAGGTGGGAGGTGGATCCTCTGAGTTCTTCTGGAGACGAAGGAGGTGATCCATCTGAGCGCGTCCCCTTGGATGCCGATGTGGTGGAGTCTTTCGATCAGCATGTGGTGGGATACAGTGTTGAAGGCTGCTGATAGGTTGAGGAGGATCAGAGCTGCTGTTTCTCCTTAGTTGAGGTGGATTCGGATGGCATGGGTGGCTGCAGTCAGGGTGGTTTCGGTGCTGTTATTGTTGCGGGTGCCGGATTGGGAGATGTCGAGTATCTGGTTTGTGCTACAGGTGTGTCATGAGTTGATTGTTGATGATCTTTTCCAGTACTTTCGCTAGGAATAGGAGCAGGGAGATTGGCTGGTAGTTTTTGAGTTCGCTTGGGTCGGCGGAGGGCTTTTTGAGTAGTGGTCTGACTTCGTCGTGTTTCCAGGCATTGTATTACTGGCTACAGGTGGCTTGTATTACTTACAGAACTTTGCATCCCAATAAATCGGGTTACCTACTACCCACTAACAGATCCAGAGTCAAAAAGAGTTTTCGAAGCTGCCAGAACCTCACCTTAGAAACAAAAGGTCACAGCTCTGGCCTCCTCTGCAGCCGGAGCAGTAATCTGGAATTAGGTTCGAGTGGGCATCGGACTGCAGACTCCTTACTGTCTGTTTTCAAAAGCCTTCCTCTGACCAATACCCTTACAGCCGTCCCAAGCTACTTAGTTCCCTTTTGTGTTTCTTCTCATCCTCTTCTGCCCACCTTCTGCCCGCCTTCTCCACCCTCCCAGCGGCTACTGTTCCTTTCGCCATCATTTATTCTTCTAAGGTCTTCATGTGCTAGTTAGTGGGACTTGTAGCTCCCTAATTCTCCCTGTTGTATCTATGTTGAAGTGTCACCTTCCACTGGTTCCAGGTACAGAGCGCAGACGCCATAAGGTTCATTGTGCCATAAAAGAATGCATGCATTAAATAAAAATAAACTCTTTACGTCTTGCATCGTCGTTAGGTCTAGGAGTATGTATCCCCTGAGCCTGAGTGTATGCAGGGGCTCCGATATCTGTGCTATCCTTCTAGGCGCTATACTACTAAGTGACTAGAGGAAGAATGCTCTTGTGCCTGTCTGGGGTGGGCCAGGCTACCGTGGCCGCTCGTAGCTACACCTGACGTAGATCTAAGGGTTCGGTCTGGACTCTCTTGTGGCAACATTGGCTCAAACCCTATTTTTCTTCCTTAAAGGCGGTAATGTACCTGACTCAGCGAGTCTGTGAAACACCTTCTTGGGTTTCTGCAATAGACTGAAGTCTGGGAGATTTCCTGCCACATTCACACTCTTAGCCGAAAATGCATCACTTTCTTGTGAAAGAGGCATGACGTGTGCAGGAATTATGGGGGTGATTACTTCCCAACAAGATGGTAGGGCTGCACACTTCAGAAACCCATAGGACGCCCCTTAGCCTGGGCGCCATCTTTGAACTTGAAAGGGACACCAGAAACTCCACTCTTGCGCGCGCCTGTAGCAGGCAACCTCTGGTTGGAGTCCCAGACAGATATGAGTCAGCTGATGTAGGCTGGGACCGGCCAAAGGTATCCTTCTGGTAACCAGCCTGTGAGACCTTCGCCATGAACCGATCTCAAGGGCCTTCCTTCCCCATGCACCTCCTTTCCTGCTGACCCCATGATTTTGGGGTGTGCCTAGCAGTCTGTCTGCTGTGAGGGGGACCTCATTCAAACTGATTTAGGAACATTTGCTGGTTCATTGTCACACCTTGCACCAATTCCCTGCACTTCGCGGCGCCTTCACGTGGATCACATGGTACAACTTCTTCTCTGGACACAGGTTTGACAACCACTCAAGATGATTATCCTACCCTACTTCTTTTGAACATTTGACTGGCTGGCCCCTTTAAATCCTGAGGTCAGCTTTGGCTCATTGATCGGGCTTGAGCCTCTGATATTTACATTATTTTTGGGGCATAATCTTGATAAAAGATTTCTTATTTAAATGTATTTTGGTTGCAGAAGTTATTTATTTCTTTTGACTTTATGTCAGTTGTATAAACCATGTCAAACGCCCTTCGCTCACTGCCCCGCTGGGGTCCAGCCATGTGTCCTTGATCCCGTTAATAATGCTAAACTGAGGTATATCTTATAGAAACCCCATTTTCCTGTGCACATCAAGCTGAGGCTGTTACACTGGAGACTCAGTTATCGCCTGTTCGGGCATGCGCAGTCGGGGTATTGCCAGCATGCTCTAGGGAAGCTGCGTAATCTTAGGCATGGCCAGGATCGCCGGAGTACAGCTTCAATCAATCAATCAGTAGATTTGTAGAGCGCTTCTTGTCACCCGTGAGGGCATCCAGGAGCTTGCATCTGTACTTTGTGTTTCATAAGTCCACACTTTGCCTATCTATTTACAATCTGCTTGATTCTTTCTAGTCCTTAGTTAAAGCATTCACCTCTCTGGGCATTGAGGAATCGCCATTGATCGGTTCTCCTCTTAGTTCTATAATTATACTTCTCTGACCAGCTCTGTTCCAAAAGTTGCCCACCAAAGGCTTAGTTGTGTGCTCTCTACTCCTATCACCGTACACCTTCTGTTTTCTTTCACTTTTTGGACTTCTTGCATCACCTCTATGCCAGTGATGCCCAAACCTTTTTCCTTGTTTCCATCTTTCTCACATCATCTTGAGATTCAGCTTTCCAGCTGTCTCATTGTTTTAGACACTACATGACAGTACAATCTCTTGAGCTCAAATCATCACATCACCTATTTCCAGCCTCTTCTTACCCATCTATCCTAACTCCACTGATCTCTTTTCACTCTGGTTTCCTTCTCTTTCCTCCTTCTCTTCCACAAATCTTAGAGTGCATTTTGACTCAAACATGGACCTACACGTCATCATCTCTAACACAGGTAGGGCATCAGTTGCTTAATTCCATAACAAACCACCCCTACCTCCCATTCCATACCATTAAGTTCCTCATTAACACACTTGTTATCAGCTTACTTGACTACTGTATTTTCCACTTGTAGGTCTTGCAATGTACTCCTTCTACCCCTACGACAAAGTCATCAACCCTCCTGCTCCTCACTCTCCATCGGCGCCAGTCCAGCTCCTTCCAGTGGCAACAGGCAGAGTGTCTCTCTTCCAGAAGAACTCAGACCAAGCACCTCATCTTGATTCGATTTATGGACTGTCCTTCTTCCACTGCTGAAACTCTATCTCTCCACTCACCTTCCAGATCTGGATGTTCTGATAACTTTCACTCGCTCACTGTTCCTAAACTACTCTACGCGATCAATCATTCAGTACTTGTAGAGCGCGGGTTATCACCTGTGAGGGTATCCAGGCGCTGGATTGCTGGGCTTAGTCGAAGAGCCAGGTATTGAGTTTCTTCCTGAAGTCCATCTGCGAGGGTGATGTTCGGAAGTGGAGGGGGTGGATGTTCCAGGGCTTGCCGGTGAGGTGGGAGAAGGAGCGACCTCCGCTGTGACTATTGTGGATGCCCGGTGTCTGTGCCAATGCACAGAATATTGCTCTCACATGGTGCCTTTTCATGGAGTCCTAAACCAGTGGTTACTAGGCAATATCATGGGTGGTTACTGTTGCTTACCACTGGTGCCCCACGGTCACCAATGCAATTGCACTCACATGGGTTAACCAACGTACTCACTTTGCACACTTGACTCTCTAGTGGTGGCAAAGTTCAGGACTCAAGGTTTAAGTCTAGGAGGTGATAGGGTTAGAAACTCAGATACAGTGTGACTCTGTATAATAAGATTCATTAAATTCAAGGTTCACTTTGTTCTATGTCTTTAAACGAGAATACAACTTTTATTACCTCTGCAGTCTCTGTAAGTGCCCTGTGTTTTTTCAGGCGATCTAGTGAAGGTAAGAAAATGTTGGATTCTCTTCAGGTGCATTTTGCTTTTCACCCTGCACAGTTTAGCCAAGAATGAGTAAAGATGACTTACCTGATCAGTTGCCTTACTAGATCTGCATGAAACTTTCCTTCCAGCATTCAAGATGTTTGAACATCTTGTCTTGCAATTTTCTGCTGAGGAAGCATTGTACGATATTTGGCAAGGTGGAACGGTTGTACTCACTTATGTGACTCATTTTCGTCAACCGGGAGGTCCCGGGGTTGAAAGAACTCATGTTATGTTATGTTATTTGGATTTGTAAAGTGCAGCTTATCACCCATAGGGTATCCAGGCCCTAGAGCAGGTGTGTAGGCCGTCTGCTGGGTGTTAGTTGAAGAGCCAGGTCTTCAGCTTCTTGTGGAATTCCAGAAGGGAGGAGGAGACCCTGATGTGTAGACGGATGTCGTTCCACGCTTTGGGTGCGAGGTAAGAGAAGGCTGGGCCTCCTGTTCTGCTGTTGTGGATGTGAAGGGTGTGTGAGAGCGACTGAGGGAGAGCGTACGTGTCTGGTGGGTTGGTGGAAGTGGAGGCGGCAGTTGAGAGGACTCTTTTTCGATGTAGTTTGAAGGAGGAGATTAAGAACTAATTCGTTCATTCAGAGAATTCAATCTAAGGTTCCCGATCCAAGATAAAGTAGAGGTTCATCCTGTGATGACATTTCCAAGTGATGGATGCGTCATAACACCTTTTTTCCTTATTGTTTGTTATGTTCATCATGAAATCACCTTTGTTACTATTTTTGTCGATTTTTGCTTCTTTCCGTTGGAACCTCTACTGCACCTACTTCTGGATATTCTCGCTCGGTTCTTTCCTCTTCCCCCATGTCATGGGATGTTAGATGGCTTGCTAATAATTTATGTAATAATCTTCATCTTCAATCAAGTCAGGGGGTTTGTCTCATTCCTTCCTGGGACCCTATTAATGTGACACAACACCTTTCATATGTACTATTAAGTGCAGGGTGGCACCCGTCTTTCCATACTGTCCGTCCTTCTTTCCTAATGTTGTTCTACCTACAAACTGCCCATTTTACCTTGCAGGTGTAATTCTGCCTGTACTATCTAACCTCCCCTTCTGGTGCAATGGCACATGAAATCTCACTGTCATCTACTTCATCTGTCAATTCCACTCTTTCCACGCTCGCCGTTCTTTTCTCCCTAGTGCAATGATGCCTACAATCTCACATGCTGCCCATCTGCCCTTTCTTGTGTTATACTGCCTCCATTCTCTCTATGTAGGCTGTCTCAACCTCCTTGTGCAAGACTGCCTACAGTCATGCCATACACCTTGTCCTCTCGTCATAGTGTAATAATGCCTGCAAAAGCTCCATACTGCACCATACTACACATCTTCCCTTCCTGGTGTAGTGCTGCCTGCATTCTCTCCATCTGGCCCATCCACCCTTCCTGGTGTAATACTCCCTGCCTTCCTGGGGTAATACTGCCTACCATCTGTCCATCCAGCCCACCCTCCCTTCCTGGTGTAATACTGCCTACAATCTCTCAATACAGCTCTTATTGCCTACAGTCTCTCCATCTGGCCCATCCACCCTTCCTGGTGTAATACTGCCTCCCTTCCTGGTGTAATACTCCCTACAATTTCTCCATCCAGCACATCCTCCCTTCCTAGTGTAATACTGCCTACAATCTCAACAGCCAGCCCATCCCCCCTTCCTGGTTAAATACTGCCTACAATCTCTCCATCCGGCCCATCCACCCTTCCTTGAGTAATACTGCCTACAATCTCTCCATCCAGCCCATCCTCCCTTTCTGGTGTAATACTGCCTATAATCTCTCCATCCATCCCATCCTCCCTTCCTGGTGTAATACTGCCTACAATCTCTCCATCCAGCCCATCCCCCCTTCCTGGTTAAATACTGCCTACAATCTCTCCGTCCAGCCCATCCTCCCTTCCTAGTGTAATACTGCCTACAATCTCTCCATCCAGCCCATCCTCCCTTCCTGGTGTAATACTGCCTACAATTTCTTCATCCAGCCCATCCCCCTTCCTGGTTAAATACTACCTACAATGCCAAGATCCAGCCCATCCCCCCTTCCTGGTTAAATACTGCCTACAATCTCTCCGTCCAGCCCATCCTCCCTTCCTAGTGTAATGCTGCCTACAATCTCTCCATCCAGCCCATCCTCCCTTCCTGGTGTAATACTGCCTATAATCTCTCCATCCTCCCTTCCTGGTGTAATACTGCCTACAATCTCTCCAGCCAGCCCATCCACCCTTCCTTGAGTAATACTGCCTACAATCTCTCCTTCCAGCCCATCCTCCCTTTCTGGTGTAATACTGCCTACAATCTCTCACGTCCAGCCCATCCTCCCTTCCTAGTGTAATACTGGCTACAATCTCTCCATCCAGCCCATCCTCCCTTCCTGGTGTAATACTGCCTACAATCTCTCCATCCAGCCCATCCTCCCTTCCTGGTGTAATACTGCCTACAATTTCTCCATCCAGCCCATCCCCCCTTCCTGGTTAAATACTACCTACAATCTCAACATCCAGCCCATCCCCCCTTCCTGGTTAAATACTGCCTACAATCTCTCCGTCCAGCTCATCCTCCCTTCCTGGTGTAATACTGCCTACAATTTCTCCATCCAGCCCATCCCCCCTTCCTGGTTAAATACTACCTACAATCTCAACATCCAGCCCATCCCCCCTTCCTGGTTAAATACTGCCTACAATCTCTCCATCCAGCCCATCCCACTTCCCAGGTGTAATACTGCCTACAATCTCTCCATCCAGCCCATCCCCCCTTCCTTGTTAAATACTGCCTACAATGTCTCAAGCCAGCCCATCCTCCCTTCCTGGTGTAATACTGGCTACAATCTCTCCATCCAGCCCATCCCACTTTCCAGATGTAATACTGCCTACAATCTCAACATCCAGCCCATCCCCCCTTCCTGGTTAAATACTGCCTACAATCTCTCAATCCAGCCCATCCTTCCTTCCTGGTGTATTACTGCCTACAATCTCTCCATCCAGCCCATCCTCCCTTCCTAGTGTAATGCTGCCTACATTCTCTCCATCCAGCCCATCCCTGCTTCCCTGGTGTAATACCGCCTACAAACTCAACATCCGGCCCATCCTCCCTTCCTGGTTAATTACTGCCTACAATCTCTCCATCCAGCCCATACTCCTTTCCTGGTGTCATACTGCCTACAATCTCTTCATCCAGTTCATACTGCCCACAATGTCTCCATCCAGCCTATCCTCCCTCATGTAATACTGCCTCCCTTCCTAGTGTAATACTGCCTACAGTCTCTCCATCCAGCCCATCCCCCCTTCCTGGTGTAATGCTGCCTACAGTCTCCTCATACTGCTCCTCCTTCCTTTCTGGAGCAATACTGCCTACACCCTCGTAGCCTAGCCCAGCTCCCTCGGCTATGTTGCACTCCTAGAAAGGGTCTTGGGCACAGGGAGAACAAGTGGTCTAGTGAAGAGGGAGGAATATTGTGGCATTTACTCCATGGTAGGATATCAGCAACAGAGGTGAAGAGTTGGCAAAGAGAAGGAGGATTTTGGGGTGACCTGTATGGTAGGTGTCAGCCGTGGAGGTGAGCATCTGGTGAAGAGAGGAGAGAATTGTTGAGTAGCTGTGATGTAAGAGTGTCAGCAGTGCTTAATTTGAGCCGGTGGTTTCCGGTGCGCAGCACTGGCATTTAATTGTCAACAGCAGCACATATTACAGTCTGCCACATGGTGGCGCTGTTTGTCTAATTTAGCGAGCACAACCACTTTATTAATTCAATAGACATTAAAAATGTCTAACACCTGCCACCCAAGCTATTTTTGTAGTGTTGGGGAAGTGGAATAGTCTGAACTGTCGCACTTGTAGGAGTGTGGTGGTTAGTAGCTGTGCTGGTACTGTCATTGGCACCACTGGCAGGGGCAATGGGTTGTGCAACCTACAGTGGTCTCATAGTGAGTGCCTTGACACTTATGTTTTTTACACATTGAGCACTGAGTATCAGCAGTAGAGGTGAAGCGGGAGGAGAATTGGGGAGGAGGTCAATAAAGGGGTTCAGCAATGGAGGATACGTTCCCTGAGGTGTGGGGGATCCAATCAGCCCTGTACGCTTCAATGTTGGGGTTCAGCATTGGAGGATGGTGCCCTCAAGCGTAGGAAGTCCTATAAGCACCAGGGCTCAATGTTGGGGCTCAGAAGTGGCGGATGAGGACGCTTACATATAGTGGGGTGCTGTGGGGTATCACAGCCCTATACTCACCCTGGTTCCCTTTTCTTCCCAGCTCTGTTAGTATTTAGCAGCAGTGAAGGAACTATAAGCCATGGGGTTGGCCTTGATGGTTGAGAGTCTATAGGACTTGGGGGGGGGGGATGTATGCAAGCATTGGTGAAAATTCTGTAAGTACTTGGGGGCTGTGAGAAAGTGCCCTCTTTCTGCATGGTAGGCCCCCACTTTTGCTGAATTGCTGATGTTCTTTGACTGAGTGTGCCCTGGGCTCCTGCTAATCAGGTGCCCAGGGCCTATGTTCCTTCCCTAAAACTGCATTGAAGCCTAAACCCAATCTGGCATCTCTGGCCACATGTCAGCCCCTGGTAAATGGTACCACAGGTACCCAGGGCACTGTGACCAGAGAAGGCCTCTAAGGGCTGCAGCACTTATTGTGCCACCCTTAGAGGCCCTGTACCCTGACACTCACACACTGCCTTTGCAGGCTGCGTGTCTTGGTGCAGAACAAAGTGAAGAGTCGACATGGCACACATCCCTGTGTGCCATGCCCACAAACCACTGCCCTGGCATACATCAGTCACCCCTCTAGCTGGGTGCCCCATGCCAGTGCTGAGGGTACAGGTGCATGAGCCCTGTACCCCTACAGTGCCAAAGTCCATTCCTGGGCACTGTAAGTGCAGTGCTGCCATTAAGAGGATATGGTGCTGGGAGTTCGTCATTACGAACTCCACAACACCATAATGGCTACACTGAAGACTGGGAAGTTTGGTATCAAACTTCTCAGCACATTAAACTCACACTGATGCCAGTGTGGGATTTAATGTAAAATGCACAACAGAGGGCATCTTAGAGATGCCCCCTGAAAGTCGACCAACTTCTAGTGACCTGACTGAGTGGCTGCTTAGGCTGCCACCAACAGACATGTTTCTGGACCCCTGGGTTGAGAGCCTGCTGCTCTCGGGGGCCTGAAACAATGCACATCCTGGGACGAGGTGCCAAGCCTCCTCCCCCAGGATGGGCAGAGTTCACGAAGGGGAAGCTTCAAAGGCATGCTGCCTTTGTGAGCCTCCCCAGACCATTTGCTGCTTTCAGCAACTGGTCCCTACTGGTTCTACCCCCCACATTGGGCGGGAGAACCGGCGGGAAAAACAAGTGAGGGAAAGAGGTGTGCCCACCTCTGCCAACTCCACCCCTCAGGTGGGGGAAGCGAGGTGAAGCACAACTCTGAATCCCCCCCATCTTGAGGATGGGGGACCTAGCTAACCAGGGACAGGCTCCTGCCCCCCTCCCACTGGAGGGTGGCACGATAGGGGGTGTACCCACCCCAGGGAAGGGACCCATTAGTCCCTGCCCTTACCTACCTGTAACGCCCCTAAATCTAGTATTTAGGGGACACCCTGAACCTTGCTTCCTCAGATCCAGACAAGAAACAAGAAGAAAAGAAGAAGAAGGACGAAGAGCTGTGCAGAGCTAACAAGAGGATGACGCCCACTGACTTGGCCCCAGCCCTACAGGCCTGTCTCCACTCGAACCTGCTCCTGCGAAATCCCGGTGTGTCCTGCAGCCAGCAACCTCAAAAACCCCGGAGGACCTGCCTGCCTTCACTTCCAAGCCTGCTTCTCCCGTGAACACCGGACTTATTCAAACTGCAGCTTCTGGCTCCAGCCGGATACCGCGAATCCAGCCCACTCTGCACCCGCCGAACCCGGCCAGAGCTCGAGTGGAAAAACACCACAGGAAGGTCACCCCGGCAATCCTGACCCGAGATCCGGCGACTCCTGACCTGCCTCAAGCCTCCAGTCGACGCCTGCAGCCTCAATCCAGAGGATCCCCTCTACCGCGACCAGAGCGGGTAAGTCTTTCCGACGTCCCAAGGCACCCCGACGCCCCACGGCCTTGTGTGCCCAAACCAACGGTGCCTAACCAACCCAAGACATCCCAACTTACCCCTCGAAGTGGTGGTCGCACCCAGAAGATCCTCGTCCCCGAGCCTGCAGCGTTTCTTCTAACCGGAGGTGCTCCATTGAAAACAACAGGGCACCCGACCTCAAAACAGCACCCTGCACCCGGCCTCGTGCCGCTGAGGGTGCACCTTTGGTGCTAATTTGGTTCCCTATTTGCCCTGACCTAAACCCTAGGAGCTTTGCTCCCACAACCCAGTGGCCTGCTTGCCAGCAGCCACCAACCGGAGGCCCCCTATCCTCCATAGGATAACCTTGGGCCTCAACACTCTGCACCCGGCCGCTCTAGTGCCGCTGAGGGTGAAACAAAAGTGCATCACTGACCCTGGGGGACCCCTGAGTCTAACCCAGAACCTTAACTCCCACAGTCGATTACTTACCTACAAACCGATAACCTGTTTTTCCTCCATAGGATAACATTGACACTTTTTCTCCAAAAGTTTCTAAGTGTGGAGTTTTGAAATCTAAAAATATTCTTTAAAAATCGCACAAATAACCAAAACGTGTTTACTTACCTGTTTGCAGGAAATGTCCCAGTGCTGAATCTAGGTATCCAGCACTGAGTTAGAAAAGTAACGTGAAAAGTAACTTACCTGCAATTTACTGGAAAAGCCTGTTCATTTCAATGTACTGCTCCAAAAAGTTTCTAAGTGTGGAGTTTTGAAATCTGAAAATATTCTTTAAAAATCGCACGAATAACCAAAATGTATTTACTTACCTGTTTGCAGGAAATGTCCCGGTGCTGAATCTAGGTATCCAGCACTGAGTTAGAAAAGTAACGTAAAAGTAACTTACCTGTAATTTACTGAAAAAGCCTATTCATTTCAATGTACTGTATTTGCTAAGTGTTGCAACCTACTGCATCCCCTGTAAATCAAACAAAGGACAATTTCTATTGCATTTTCAAACTGTTCTATATTCAGCAACTTATTACTGCAAAGTATTTTATGCTTACCTGTGCCAGGCTTGCTTGGTTCTAAAATAAAACAACAGTATATTTTTATACAAAAACAATTGGCCTAGAGTTCAGTTCTTGAGTGTGTGAATTCATTTGCTGACTGAGTGTGTACATCAAATGCTTAACACTGTCCTCTGATACTGCCTTACTGCTCGACCACTCTACCACAAATAGAGAGTAAGGTTCTATCTAACTTTAACCTCTGCCTACCTCTGGGGTCACTTGGACTCTATACACACTATACCTCATTTTGGTGTAGTATATATAGAGTCCAGTTTCCTACATTGGTGGATCAGCGGTGGGATACACAACTTTGCATTTGTTGGACTACTTGGTTACCACCTGATCACACGACAGAACTCTTAAATTGCCTTTAGAATTCAGATTTTTTTCAAATTGGCATTTTTACCAAACTACTAAAAGTCTTGTTAGGGCCTTGCTTAAGTCCCTTTAGAATTTTAGAAAATAAAAAGTCACTATAGTCAAGGGTAGAGGGGTTAGAACTTTTTTGTTAGAATGTCTCAAGAAAAGAACCCAGCTATTAGTGAAGATAACAATAATGACATACAGGACATGGTTGAGGAGCTTGACCTCACCCCTTACCTTCACTTGTCTTTCAAGGAAGTAAGGTCCTTATGTAAACTTAAAAACATAGCAATGGGCCCACATCCAACCAAACAAAAGCTCCAGGAGCTGTTGGCTGAGTATGCAAAGGCCCACCCTTCTGAACATGGTGATGACCAGTCAGAGGGAGAAAGGAGTGAGGAGGATGGAGATAGGTACCCACCTCCACCACTTCCTAGGGAAGAAAGGGTCCCTGTACCCTTACTTCCAAGAGTTAACCTCTGGGGACCTAGAGGCCACACAGGTGGCTCAGGTTCTGGTGGGGACATTGAGGACAGCCTCAATGAGGAGGACAGCCTTTTAGCAAGGCTGGCCAAAAGACTGGATCTAGAGTCCAGACTCCTGGCTCTAGAGAAAGAAAGAAAGGAGATGGGTTTAGCACCCATCAATGGTGGCAGCAATCTTAATAAGGATAAAGAGCAATCTTATGATCCTAAAATCCCCAAAGGGATTGTCCCTAAATTTGAGGAGGGTGATGACATCACTAAATGGTTCACAGCCTTTGAGAGGGCTTGTGACATGAGAAAGGTGAAGAAACCTCTCTGGGGGCACTCCTGTGGGAACTGTTCTCTGGTAACTGCAGAGACAGACTCCTGACCCTCTCTGGGCCAGATGCTGGGTCTTATGACCTCATGAAGAGAACTCTGATTGAGGGATTTGGACTCACAACTGAGGAGTACAGAATTAGATTCAGGGGGCTCACAAAACCCAAAACCAGTCCTGGATTGATTTTGTAGACTACTCAGTAAAGACACTAGATGGTTGGTTAACTGGACACAATGTGCATGACTTTACTGGACTTTACAATTTGTTTATGAAGGAACATATTTTAAGTAATTGCACGAATGAAAAGTTACATCAGCATTTGGTAGACCTAGGTCTAATTTCTCCCCAAGAATTGGGAAAGAAGGCAGACCACTGGGTCAAGACTAGAGTGACCAAGACAACCACTGGGGGTGACCAAAAGAAAGGGGTTACAAAACCTCCCCAGGGGAAAGGTGGTGAGAATCCCCAAGATAAAAAGTCTGAGTCTTCTAAAGGGCCCCAAAACCTGCACAGGGGGTGGGTCCCAAAACACTCCCTATACTCCACAGCCCTATAGGGGGAAGAACTTTGATCCTGCAAAGGCCTGGTGTAACAACTGTAAGAAGTTGGGACACTTAACTGGAGACAAGGCTTGCCCTAGCAAGAAGGCCCCTAGTCCTACAGCTACAGCTACTCCTGGTGTAGCAAGTCTCCAGATGGGATCAACAGTGTGCCCAGAGCAAATCAGGTTGCACACTGAAGCAGTTCTAGTTTCAGAGGGGGAAGTTGAGTTTGCCACTGTAGCTGTGTGGCCACCCAACTTAAAGAAATACTTACAATACCCTTGGATTAATGGAACTAGGATAGAGGCTCTGAGGGATACAGGTGCCAGTGTCACTATGGTGAGAGACACACTGGTTTCCCCTGAGCAATATTTGATTGGGCGTACTTACCCAGTCACCAATGCTGACAGTGTTACCACTAACCATGCAATGGCTATGGTGACATTAGACTGGGGGAGGGGTTACTGGCCTGAAACAGGTAGTGGTCTCTCCAAAGCTACCAGCTGCATGTCTGCTTGGCAATGACCTGGAAACCTCAGCCTGGGCTGAGGTTGAACAAAAAACCCATGCAGCAATGCTGGATATCCCTGAATTGGTGTGTGTAAAAACAAGAGCACAGAGCAAAAGGCAGGGTGAAAAAGTGTTGAAGCCTGAAAGTATGGCCCAACCTACCAAGAGAAAAGGTAAGAAGACTGGAGAACCAGCTTCTGTTCAGCAAAAGGATCAGGACCCCTCTCCTCAGGGAGAGGACTTGGACACCCCAGAGGGAACTGAGCCTATGGAGCTTGACCCTTACCAGGTTGAACTCTTGGGCCCAGGGGGACCCTCTAGGGAAGAGCTGTGCCAGGGGCAGCAAGACTGTCCCACTCTTGAAAGCCTGAGGCAGCAAGCTGTTTCAGAAGCAAAGGGAGATGTCAGTGGTACCCACAGAGTTTATTGGGAAGAGGGATTACTGTACACTGAGGCAAGAGACCCCAATCCTGGAGCCACCAGGAGAGTGGTAGTGCCACAGAGGTACAGGGAGTTCCTCCTAACTTTAGCTCATGACATCCCCTAGCTGGGCATCTGGGCCAAACCAAGACTTGGGAAAGGCTAGTTAGCCACTTTTACTGGCCCCAGATGCACCAAAAGGTGAAGGAGTTTGTCAGCTCCTGTGTTACCTGTCAAGCCAGTGGCAAGACAGGTGGCCACCCAAAGGCCCCCTGATACCACTGCCTGTGGTGGGGGTTCCCTTTGAGAGGGTAGGTGTGGACATAGTGGGTCCACTTGAACCTCCCACAGCCTCAGGGAACAAATTCATACTAGTGGTAGTGGATCATGCCACTAGGTACCCTGAAGCAATTCCACTTAGGACTACTACATCTCCTGCAGTAGCCAAGGCCCTCATTGGTGTCTTCACCAGGGTAAGGTTTCCTAAGGAGGTGGTTTCAGACAGAGGTTCTAACTTTATGTCTGCTTACCTGAAACACATGTGGAAAGAGTGTGGAGTGCAGTACAAGTTTACTACACCCTATCACCCACAAACCAATGGCCTTGTTGAGAGATTTAACAAGACATTGAAAGGCATGATTATGGGGCTCCCTGAGAAACTCAAAAGGAGATGGGATGTCCTCTTACCATGTCTGCTTTTCGCTTACAGAGAAGTGCCACAGAAGGGAGTAGGGTTTTCCCCCTTTGAACTTCTGTTTGGCCATCCTGTGAGGGGACCACTCTGTCTTGTAAAAGAGGGTTGGGAGAAGCCTCTCCAAGAACCCAAACAAGATATTGTGGACTATGTGCTTGGCCTAAGGTCCAGAATGGCTGAGTACATGGAAAAGGCATCCAAGAATCTTGAGGCCAGCCAGGAGCTTCAGAAGCACTGGTATGACCAAAAAGCTGCACTGGTTGAATTTCAACCTGGGCAACAGGTGTGGGTTTTGGAGCCAGTGGCACCAAGGGCACTCCAGGACAGATGGAGTGGCCCTTACCCTATCCTAGAGAAAAAGAGTGAGGTCACCTACTTAGTTGACCTGGGCACAAGCAGGACACCCAAAAGGGTTATCCATGTGAACCGCCTAAAGCTCTACAATGACAGGGCTGA
Organism: Calotriton arnoldi; assembly: GCA_963921515.1. Classification (NCBI taxonomy): domain Eukaryota; kingdom Metazoa; phylum Chordata; class Amphibia; order Caudata; family Salamandridae; genus Calotriton; species Calotriton arnoldi. The sequence continues at coordinate 21,927 of CAWUFW010012245.1, forward strand.
CATCACCATGCTGATGGTGACTGATGAGGAGCAGGAAGCAGAGAGTGAACCTCTCCCTGACCTCCTCTCATACAGCCCAAAAGATGGGTCAGTAGATGGAGTTGTCTTTTCAGACACCCTCTCTGCCCAACAGCAGGCTGACTGCAAGCAAGTCTTGCAGCAGTATGCTAAGCTCTTTTCCTTGTCCCCTGGTCTGACAAACTGGTGTACCCATGATGTGGACACTGGTGACAGTGCACCTGTCAAAAACAAAATCTATCGACAGTCAGACCAAGTCAAGGAAAGCATCAGAGCTGAGGTCAGCAAGATGCTGGAGTTAGGGGTTATTGAACCCTCTGAGAGCCCCTGGGCTAGCCCAGTGGTTCTGGTCCCCAAACCTCATCCACAGGGTGGAAAGAGAGAAATGAGGTTTTGTGTGGATTACAGAGGGCTCAACTCTGTCACCAAGACAGATGCTCACCCTATCCCAAGAGCAGATGAGTTGATAGATAAGTTGGGTGCTGCCAAATTCATAAGTACCTTTGACTTAACTGCAGGGTACTGGCAGATTGGCATGGCCCCAGGAGCAAAAGAGAAAACAGCATTCTCCACACCTCCACACCTGTTATGCCCTTTGGTTTAAAGAATGCCCCTGCCACTTTCCAGAGGTTGGTGAATCAAGTCCTTGCTGGGTTGGAGTCCTTTAGTGCAGCTTATCTTGATGATATTGCTGTCTTTAGTTCCACCTGGCAGGATCACCTGATCCACCTTGGGAAGGTTTTAAAAGCCCTGCAAACTGCAGGTCTAACTATCAAGGCATCCAAATGCCAGATAGGGCAGGGCACTGTGGTGTACTTGGGCCACCTTGTTGGTGGAGGCCAGGTACAGCCCTTACAGCCCAAGATCCAGGCCATCCTGGACTGGGCAGCTCCAACAACCCAGACCCAAGTCAGGGCATTCCTTGGCTTGACTGGGTACTACAGGAGGTTTGTGAAGGGATATGGGTCCATTGTGACTCCCCTCACAGAACTCACCTCCAAGAAAATGCCCAAGAAGGTTAACTGGACAGTTAGTTGCCAAAAGGCTTTTGACACCCTGAAAGAAGCAATGTGCTCAGCACCAATTCTGAAGGCTCCAGATTATGCCAAGCAGTTCATAGTGCAGACTGATGCCTCTGAGCTAGGGATAGGAGCGGTCCTATCCCAGACCAATGATGAAGGCCAAGACCAACCTGTTGCTTTTATAAGCAGAAGGCTTCTCCCCAGGGAGCAGCGTTGGAGTGCCATTGAGAGGGAGGCCTTTGCTGTGGTTTGGTCCCTGAAGAAGTTGAGACCATACTTGTTTGGTACTCACTTCCTAGTTCAAACTGATCACAGACCTCTCAGATGGCTAATGCAAATGAAAGGGGAAAATCCTAAACTGTTGAGGTGGTCCATCTCCCTACAGGGAATGGACTTTGAAGTGGAACACAGACCTGGGACTGCCCATGCCAATGCAGATGGACTTTCCAGGTTCTTCCACTTAGACAATGAAGACTCTCTAGGGAAAGGTTAGTCTCATCTGTCGTTTGGGGGGCGGGTTGTGTGAGAAAGTGCCCTCTTTCTGCATGGTATGCCCCCACTTTTTGCTGAATTGCTGATGTTCTTTGACTGAGTGTGCCCTGGGCTCCTGCTAATCAGGTGCCCAGGGCCTATGTTCCTTCCCTAAAACTGCATTGAAGCCTAAACCCAATTGGCATCTCTGGCCACATGTCAGCCCCTGGTAAATGGTACCACAGGTACCCAGGGCACTGTGACCAGAGAAGGCCTCTAAGGGCTGCAGCACTTATTGTGCCACCCTTAGAGGTCCTGTACCCTGACACTCACACACTGCCTTTGCAGGCTGCGTGTCTTGGTGCAGAACAAAGTGAAGAGTCGACATGGCACACATCCCTGTGTGCCATGCCCACAAACCACTGCCCTGGCATACATCAGTCACCCCTCTAGCTGGGTGCCCTATGCCAGTGGTGAGGGTACAGGTGCATGAGCCCTGTACCCCTACAGTGCCCAAGTCCATTCCTGGGCACTGTAAGTGCAGTGCTGCCATTAAGAGTATATGGTGCTGGGAGTTTGTCATTACGAACTCCACAACACCATAATGGCTACACTGAAGACTGAGAAGTTTGGTATCAAACTTCTCAGCACATTAAACCCACACTGATGCCAGTGTGGGATTTAATGTAAAATGCACAACAGAGGGCATCTTAGAGATGCCCCTGAAACTCGACCAACTTCTAGTGACCTGACTGAGTGGCTGCTTAGGCTGCCACCAACAGACATGTTTCTGGACCCCTGGGTCGAGAGCCTGCTGCTCTCGGGGGCCTGAAACAATGCACATCCTGGGACGAGGTGCCAAGCCTCCTCCCCCAGGATGGGCAGGGTTCACGAAGGGGAAGCTTCAAAGGCATGCCGCCTTTGTGAGCCTCTCCAGACCATTTGCTGCTTTCAGCAACTGGTCCCCACTGGTTCTACCCCCCACTTTGGGCGGGAGAACCGGCGGGAAAAACAAGTGAGGGAAAGAGGTGTGCCCACCTCTGCCAACTCCACCCCTCAGGTGGGGGAGGCGAGGTGAAGCACAACTCTGAGTCCCCGCCATCTTGAGGATGGGGGGACCCAACCAACCAGGGACAGGCTCCTGCCCCCCTCCCACTGGAGGGTGGCACGATAGGGGGTGTACCCACCCCAGGGAAGGGACCCATTGGTCCCTGCCCTTTACCTACCTGTAACGCCCCTAAATCTAGTATTTAGGGGGCACCCTGAACCTTGCTTCCTCAGATCCAGACAAGAAACAAGAAGAAAAGAAGAAGAAGGATGAAGAGCCGTGCAGAGCTAACAAGAGGACGACGCCCACTGACTTGGCCCCAGCCCTACAGGCCTGTCTCCCCTCGAACCTGCTCCTGCGAAATCCCAGTGTGTCCTGCAGCCAGCAACCTCAAAAACCCCGGAGGACCTGCCTGCCTTCACTTCCAAGCCTGCTTCTCCCGTGAACACCGGACTTGTTCAAACTGCAGCTTCTGGCTCCGGCCGGATACCGCGAATCCAGCCCACTCTGCACACGCCGAACCCGGCCCGAGCTCGAGTGGAAAAACACCATGAGGAGGTCACCCCGGTGATCCTGACCCGAGATCCGGCGACTCCTGACCTGCCTCAGCCTCCAGACAACGCCTGCAGCCTCAATCCAGAGGACCCCTCTACCGCGACCAGAGCGGGTAAGACTTTCCAACGTCCCAAGGCACCCCTGCACCCGACGCCCCACGGCCTTGTGTGCCCAAACCAACGGTGCCTAACCAACCCAAGACATCCCAACTTACCCCTCGAAGTGGTGGTCGCACCCAGAAGATCCTCGTCCCCGAGCCTGCAGTGTTTCTTCTAACCGGAGGTGCTCCATTGAAAACAACAGGGCACCCGACCTCAAAACAGCACCCTGCACCCGGCCGCCCTAGTGCCGCTGAGGGTGCACCTTTGGTGCTAATTTGGTTCCCTATTTGCCCTGACCTAAACCCTAGGAGCTTTGCTCCCACAACCCAGTGGCCTGCTTGTCAGCAGCCACCAGCCGGAGGCTCCCTATCCTCCGTAGGATAACCTTGGGCATCAACACTCTACACCCGGCTGCCCTAGTGCCGCTGAGGGTGAAACAAAAGCGCATCACTGACCCTGGGGGACCCCTGAGTCTAACCCCAGAACCTTAACTCCCACAGTCGATTACTTACCTACAAACCGATAACCTGTTTTTCCTCCATAGGATAACATTGACACTTTTTCTCCAAAAGTTTCTAAGTGTGGAGTTTTGAAATCTGAAAATATTCTTTAAAAATCGCACGAATAACCAAAACGTATTTACTTACCTGTTTGCAGGAAATGTCCCAGTGCTGAATCTAGGTATCCAGCACTGAGTTAGAAAAGTAACGTAAAAAGTAACTTACCTGTAATTTACTGAAAAAGCCTATTCATTTCAATGTACTGTATTTGCTAAGTGTTGCAACCTACTGCATCCCCTGTAAATCAAACAAAGTACAATTTCTATTGCATTTTCAAACTGTTCTATATTCAGCAACTTATTACTGCAAAGTATTTTATGCTTACCTGTGCCAGGCTTGCTTGGTTCTAAAAATAAACAACTGTATATTTTTATACAAAAACAATTGGCCTAGAGTTCAGTTCTTGAGTGTGTGAATTCATTTGCTGACTGAGTGTGTACATCAAATGCTTAACACTGTCCTCTGATACTGCCTTACTGCTCGACCACTCTACCACAATTAGAGAGTAAGGTTCTATCTAACTTTAACCTCTGCCTACCTCTGGGGTCACCTGGACTCTATACATACCTCACTTTGGTGTAGTATATATAGAGCCGGTTTCCTACAGGGGTTCAATGTTAGGATTCAGCAGTAGTGAGAGAGCTATGAGTACTTGGGAGGGCTCTACCTTAGGATCCAGCAGTGTCGAGAGAGCTGTAAGTACTTGGGAGCTCTATGTTAGGATTCAGCAGCGGTGAGAAAGGTATAAGTACCTGGGGGAGCTACCTTAGGATTCAGCAGTGGTGAGAGAGCTGTAAGTACTTGGGGGGTCTATGTTGGGATTCAGCAGTGGTGAGAGAGGTATAAGTACTTGGAGGGGCTCTATATTAGGATTCAGCAGTGGTGAGAGAGCTATAAGTACTTGGTGGGCTCTATATTAGAATTCAGCAGAGGTGAGAGAGCTATAAGTACTTGGGGGGGCTCTATATTAGGATTCAGCAGTGGTGAGAGAGCTATAATTACTTGGGGGCTCTATATTAGGATTCAGCAGTGGTGAGAGAGCTATAAGTACTTGAGGGCTCTATATTAGGATTCAGTAAAGGTGAGAGAGGTATAAGTACTTGGGGGAGCTCTATATTAGGATTCAGCAGTGGTGAGAGAGCTATAAGTACTTGAGGGCTCTATGTTAGGATTCAGCAAAGGTGAGAGAGGTATAAGTACTTGGGGGGCTCTATATCAGGATTCAGCAGTGGTGAGAGAGCTATAAGTACTTGGGAGGGCTCTATGTTAGGATTAAGCAGTGGTGAGAGAGCTATAAGTACTTGTGGGGGCTCTATATTAGGATTCAGCAGTGGTGAGAGAGCTATGAGTACTTGGGAGGGCTCTCTGTTAGGATTCAGCAGTGGTGAGAGAGCTATAAGTACTTGGAGGGGCTCTATATTAGTATTCAGCATTGGTGAGAGAGCTATAAGTACTTGGGGGCTCTATATTAGGATTCAGCAGTGGTGAGAGAGCTATAAGTACTTGGGGGCTCTCTGTTAGGATTCAGCAGTGGTGAGAGAGCTATAAGTACTTGGGGGCTCTATATTAAAATTCAGCAGTGGTGAGAGAGCTATAAGTACTTGGGGGGCTCTATATTAGGATTCAGCAGTGGTGAGAGAGCTATAATTACTTGGGGGGCTCTATATTAGGATTCAGCAGTGGTGAGAGAGCTATAAGTACTTGTTAGCTCTATCTTAGGATTCAACAGTGGCGAGAGAGCTTTACGTACTTGGGGAGGCTCTATATTAGGATTCAGCAGTGGTGAGAGAGCTATAAGTACTTGGGAGGGCTCTTTGTTATGATTCAGCAGTGGTGAGAGAGCTATAAGTACTTGGGGGCTCTATATTAGGATTCAGCAGTGATGAGAGAGCTATAAGTACTTGGGGGGCCCTATCTTAGGATTCAGCAGTGGTGAGAGAGCTATAAGTACTTGGGAGGGCTCTATATTAGGATTCAGCAGTGATGAGAGAGCTATAAGTACTTGGGGGGGCCCTATCTTAGGATTCAACAGTGGTGTGAGAGCTATAAGTACTTGGGCTCGGGTCTATATTAGGATTCAGCAGTGGTGAGAGAGCTATAAGTACTTGGGGGCTCTATGTTAGGATTCAGCAAAGATGAGAGAGGTATACGTACTTGGGGGGGCTCTATATTAGGATTCAGCAGTGGTGAGAGAGCTATAAGTACTTGGGAGGGCTCTTTATTAGGATTAAGCAGTGGTGAGAGAGCTATAAGTACTTGGGAGGGCTCTATATTAGGTTTAAGCAGTGGTGGGAGAGCCATAGGTACTTGGGAGGGCTCTCTGTTAGGATTCAGCAGTGGTGAGAGAGCTATAAGTACTTGGGAGGGCTCTCTGTTAGGATTCAGCAGTGGTGAGAGAGCTATAAGTATTTGGGGGGCTCTATATTAGGATTCAGCAGTGGTGAGAGAGCTATAAGAACTTGGGAGGGTTCTCTGCTAGGATTCAGCAGTGGTGAGAGAGCTAAAAGTACTTGGGGGGCACTATATTAGGATTCAGCAGTGGTGAGAGAGCTATAAGTACTTGGGGGGCTCTATATTAGGATTCAGCAGTGGTGAGAGAGCTATAAGTACTTGGGGGCTCTATATTAGGATTCTGCAGTGGTGAGAGAGCTATAATTACTTTGGGGGGCTCTATATTAGGATTCAGCAGTGGTGAGAGAGCTATAAGTACTTGGGGGGCTCTATATTAGGATTCAGCAGTGGTGAGAGAGCTATAAGTACTTGGGGGCTCTATATTAGGATTCAGCAGTGGTGACAGAGCTATAAGTACTTGGAGGGCTCTCTGTTAGGATTCAGCAGTGGTGAGAGAGCTGTAAGTACTTGGGAGGGCTCTATATTAGGATTCAGCAGTGGTGAGAGAGCTATAGATACTTGTTAGCTCTATCTTAGGATTCAACAGTGGCGAGAGAGCTTTAAGTACTTGGGAGGGCTCTATATTAGGATTCAGCAGTGATGAGAGGGCTATAAGTATTTGGGGGGCCCTATCTTAGGATTCAGCAGTGGTGAGAGAGCTATAAGTACTTGGGGTGGGCTCTATATTAGGATTCAGCAGTGGTGAGAGAACTATAAGTACTTGAGGGCTCTATGTTAGGATTCAGCAAAGGTGAGAGAGGTATAAGTACTTGGGGGGCTCTATATTAGGATTCAGCAATGGTGAGAGAGCTATAAGTACTTGGGAGGGCTCTTTATTAGGATTAAGCAGTGGTGAGAGAGCTATAAGTACTTGGGAGGGCTCTATATTAAGATTAGGCAGTCGTGAGAGAGCCATAAGTACTTGGGAGGGCTCTCTGTTAGGATTCAGCATTGGTGAGAGAGCTATAAGTACTTGGGAGGGCTCTCTGTTAGGATTCAGCAGTGGTGAGAGAGCTATAAGTACTTGGGGGGCTCTATATTAGGATTCAGCAGTGGTGAGAGAGCTATAAGTACTTGGTGGGCTCTATATTAGGATTCAGCAGTGGTGAGAGAGCTATAAGTACTTGGGAGGGCTCTTTATTAGGATTAAGCAGTGGTGAGAGAGCTATAAGTACTTGGGAGGGCTCTATATTAATATTAAGCAGTGGTGAGAGAGCCATAAGTACTTGGGAGGGCTCTCTGTTAGGATTCAGCAGTGGTGAGAGAGCTATAAGTACTTGGGAGGGCTCTCTGTTAGGATTCAGCAGTGGTGAGAGAGCTATAAGTACTTGGGTGGCTCTATATTAGGATTCAGCAGTGGTGAGAGAGCTATATGTACTTGGGAGGGCTCTCTGTTAGAATTCAGCAGTGGTGAGAGAGCTATAAGTACTTGGGGGCTCCATATTAGGATTCAGCAGTGGTGAGAGAGCTATAAGTACTTGGGGGCTCTATATTAGGATTCAGCAGTGTTGCGAGAGCTATAATTACTTGGGGGGCTCTATATTAGGATTCAGCAGTGGTGAGAGAGCTATAATTACTTGGGGGGCTCTATATTAGGATTCAGCAGTGGTGAGAGAGCTATAAGTACTTGGGAGGGCTCTATATTAGGATTCAGCAGTGGTGAGAGAGCTATAAGTACTTGAGGGCTCTATATTAGGATTCAGCAAAGGTGACAGAGGTATAAGTACTTGGGGGCTCTATATTAGGATTCAGCAGTGGTGAGAGAGCTATAAGTACTTGGGGTGGCTCTATATTAGGATTCAGCAGTGGTGAGAGAGCTATAATTACTTGGGGGCTCTATATTAGGATTCAGCAGTGGTGAGAGAGCGTACTTGGGGGGCTCTCTATTAGGATTCAGCAGTGGTGAGAGAGCTATAAGTACTTGGGAGGGCTCTATATTAGGATTCAGCAGTGATGAGAGAGCTATAAGTACTTGGGGGGGCCCTATCTTAGGATTCAGCTGTGGTGAGAGAGCTATAAGTACTTGGGGTGGGCTCTATATTAGGATTCAGCAGTGATGAGAGAGTTATAAGTACTTGGGGGGGCCCTATCTTAGGATTCAGCAGTGGTGAGAGAGCCATAAGTACTTGGGGGGGGGGCTCTATATTAGGATTCAGCAAAGGTGAGAGAGGTAGAAGTACTTGGGGGGCTCTATATTAGGATTCAGCAGTGGTGAGAGAGCTATAAGTACTTGGAAGGGCTCTTTATTAGGATTAAGCAGTGGTGAGAGAGCTATAAGTACTTGGGAGGGCTCTATATTAGGATTAAGCAGTGGTGAGAGAGCCATAAGTACTTTGGAGGGCTCACTGTTAGGATTCAGCAGTGGTGAGAGAGCTATAAGAACTTGGGAGGGCTCTCTGTTAGGATTCAGCAGTGGTGAGAGAGCTATAAGTACTTGGGGGGGGGCTCTATATTAGGATTCAGCAGTGGTGAGAGATCTATAAGTACTTGGGGGGCTCTATATTAGGATTCAGCAGTGGTGAGAGAGCTATAAGTACTTGGGAGGGCTCTTTATTAGGATTAAGCAGTGGTGAGAGAGCTATAAGTACTTGGGAGGGCTCTATGTTAGGATTAAGCAGTGGTGAGAGAGCCATAAGTACTTGGGGGGCTCTATATTAGGATTCAGCAGTGGTGAGAGAGCTATAAGTACTTGGGGGGGCTCTATATTAGGATTCAGCAGTGGTGAGAGAGCTATAATTACTGGGGGGGCTCTATATTAGGATTCAGCAGTGGTGAGAGAGCTATAAGTACTTGGGGGGGCCCTATCTTAGGATTCAGCAGTGGTGAGAGAGCTATAAGTACTTGGGAGGGCTCTATATTAGGATTCAGCAGTGATGAGAGAGCTATAAGTACTTGGGGGGGCCCTATCTTAGGATTCAACAGTGGTGTGAGAGCTATAAGTACTTGGGGGGGGCCCTATCTTAGGATTCAGCAGTGGTGAGAGAGCTATAAGTACTTGAGGGGGCTCTACCTTAGGATTCAGCAGTGGTGAGAGAGCTATAATTACTTGAGGGGGCTCTATATTAGGATTCAGCAGTGGTGAGAGAGCTATAAGTACTTGGGGGGCTCTATATTATTATTCAGCATTGGTGAGAGAGCTATAAGTACTTGGGGGGCTCTATATTAGGATTTAGCAGTGGTGAGGAAGCTATAAGTACTTGGGGGCTCTATATTAGGATTCAGCAGTGGTGACAGAGCTATACGTACTTGGAGGGCTCTCTGTTAGGATTCAGCAGTGGTGAGAGAGCTGTAAGTACTTGGGAGGACTCTATATTAGGATTCAGCAGTGGTGAGAGAGCTATAAGTACTTGTTAGCTCTATCTTAGGATTCAACAGTGGCGAGAGAGATTTAAGTACTTGGCGAGGCTCTATATTAGGATTCAGCAGTGGTGAGAGAGCTATAAGTACTTGGGAGGGCTCTCTGTTATGATTCAGCAGTGGTGAGAGAGCTATAAGTACTTTTGGGGGCTCTATATTAGGATTCAGCAGTGATGAGAGAGCTATAAGTACTTGGGGGGCCCTATCTTAGGATTCAGCAGTGGTGAGAGAGCTATAAGTACTTGGAAGGGCTCTATATTAGGATTCGGCAGTGATGAGAGAGCTATAAGTACTTGGGGGGGCCCTATCTTAGGATTCAACTATGGTGAGAGAGCTATAAGTACTTGGGGTCGGCTCTATATTAGGATTCAGCAGTGGTGAGAGAGCTATAAGTACTTGGGGGCTCTATGTTAGGATTCAGCAAAGGTGAGAGAGGTATAAGTACTTGGGGGGCTCTATATTAGGATTCAGCAGTGGTGAGAGAGCTATAAGTACTTGGGAGGGCTCTTTATTGGGATTAAGCAGTGGTGAGAGAGCTATAAGTACTTGGGAGGGCTCTATATTAGGTTTAAGCAGTGGTGAGAGAGCCATAAGTACTTGGGAGGGCTCTCTGTTAGGATTCAGCAGTGGTGAGAGAGCTATAGGTACTTGGGAGGGCTCTCTGTTAGGATTCAGCAGTGGTGAGAGAGCTATAAGTACTTGGGGGCTCTATATTAGGATTCAGCAGTGGTGAGAGAGCTATAAGTACTTGGGGGCTCTATATTAGGATTCAGCAGTGGTGAGAGAGCTATAAGTACTTGGGGGCTCTCTGTTAGGATTCAGCAGTGGTGAGAGAGCTATAAGTACTTGGAGGCCTCTCTGTTAGGATTCAGCAGTGGTGAGAGAGCTATAAGTACTTGGGGGCTCTATATTAGGATTCATCAGTGGTGAGAGAGCTATTAGTACTTGGGGGGCTCTATATTAGGATTCAGCAGTGGTGAGAGAGCTATAATTACTTGGGGGGCTCTATATTAGGATTCAGCAGTGGTGAGAGAGCTATAAGTACTTGAGGGGGCTCCATATTAGGATTCAGCAGTGGTGAGAGAGCTATAAGTACTTGAGGGGGCTCTATATTAGGATTCAACAGTGGTGAGAGAGCTATAAGTACTTGGGAGGGCTCTCTGTTAGGATTCAGCAGTGGTGAGAGAGCTATAAGTACTTGGGGGGCTCTATATTTGGAATCAGCAGTGGTGAGAGAGCTATAAGTACTTGGGAGGGCTCTCTGTTAGGATTCAGCAGTGGTGAGAGAGCTATAAGTACTTAGGTGGCTCTATATTAGGATTCAGCAGTGGTGAGAGAGCTATAAGAACTTGAGGGCTCTATGTTAGGATTCAGCAAAGGTGAGAGGGGTATAAGTACTTGGGGGGGCTCTATATTAGGATTCAGCAGTGGTGAGAGAGCTATAAGTACTTGGGAGGGCTCTATATTAGGATTAAGCAGTGCTGAGGGAGCTATAAGTACTTGGGGGGGCTCTATATTCGGATTCAGCAGTGGTGAGAGAAGTATAAGTACTTGGGAGGGCTCTCTGTTAGGATTCAGCAGTGGTGAGAGAGCTATAAGAACTTGAGGGCTCTATGTTAGGATTCAGCAAAGGTGAGAGGGGTATAAGTACTTGGGGGGCTCTATATTAGGATTCAGCAGTGGTGAGAGAGCTATAAGTACTTGGGAGGGCTCTATATTAGGATTAAGCAGTGGTGAGGGAGCTATAAGTACTTGGGAGGGCTCTATATTAGGATTCAGCAGTGGTGAGAGAGCTATAAGTACTTGGGAGGGCTCTATATTAGGATTCAGGCAGTGGTGAGAGAGCCATAAGTACTTGGGAGGGCTCTCTGTTAGGATTCAGCATTGGTGAGAGAGCTATAAGTACTTGGGAGGGCTCTCTGTTAGGATTCAGCAGTGGTGAGAGAGCTATAAGTACTTGGGGGGCTCTATATTAGGATTCAGCAGTGGTGAGAGAGCTATAAGTACTTGGTGGGCTCTATATTAGGATTCAGCAGTGGTGAGAGAGCTATAAGTACTTGGGAGGGCTCTTTATTAGGATTCAGCAGTGGTGAGAGAGCTATAAGTACTTGGGAGGGCTCTATATTAGGATTCAGCAGTGGTGAGAGAGCTATAAGTACTTGGGAGGGCTCTCTGTTAGGATTCAGCAGTGGTGAGAGAGCTATAAGTACTTGGGAGGGCTCTCTGTTAGGATTCAGCAGTGGTGAGAGAGCTATAAGTACTTGGGTGGCTCTATATTAGGATTCAGCAGTGGTGAGAGAGCTATAATGTACTTGGGAGGGCTCTCTGTTAGAATTCAGCAGTGGTGAGAGAGCTATAAGTACTTGGGGGCTCCATATTAGGATTCAGCAGTGGTGAGAGAGCTATAAGTACTTGGGGGCTCTATATTAGGATTCAGCAGTGTTGTGAGAGCTATAATTACTTGGGGGCTCTATATTAGGATTCAGCAGTGGTGAGAGAGCTATAATTACTTGGGGGGCTCTATATTAGGATTCAGCAGTGGTGAGAGAGCTATAAGTACTTGGGAGGGCTCTATATTAGGATTCAGCAGTGGTGAGAGAGCTATAAGTACTTGAGGGCTCTATATTAGGATTCAGCAGTGGTGACAGAGGTATAAGTACTTGGGGGCTCTATATTAGGATTCAGCAGTGGTGAGAGAGCTATAAGTACTTGGGGTGGCTCTATATTAGGATTCAGCAGTGGTGAGAGAGCTATAATTACTTGGGGGCTCTATATTAGGATTCAGCAGTGGTGAGAGAGCTATAAGTACTTGGGGGCTCTCTATTAGGATTCAGCAGTGGTGAGAGAGCTATAAGTACTTGGGAGGGCTCTATATTAGGATTCAGCAGTGATGAGAGAGCTATAAGTACTTGGGGGGCCCTATCTTAGGATTCAGCTGTGGTGAGAGAGCTATAAGTACTTGGGGTGGGCTCTATATTAGGATTCAGCAGTGATGAGAGAGTTATAAGTACTTGGGGGGCCCTATCTTAGGATTCAGCAGTGGTGAGAGAGCCATAAGTACTTGGGGGGCTCTATATTAGGATTCAGCAGTGGTGAGAGAGCTATAAGTACTTGGGGGCTCTATATTAGGATTCAGCAGTGGTGAGAGAGCTATAAGTACTTGGAAGGGCTCTTTATTAGGATTAAGCAGTGGTGAGAGAGCTATAAGTACTTGGGAGGGCTCTATATTAGGATTAAGCAGTGGTGAGAGAGCCATAAGTACTTTGGAGGGCTCACTGTTAGGATTCAGCAGTGGTGAGAGAGCTATAAGAACTTGGGAGGGCTCTATGTTAGGATTCAGCAGTGGTGAGAGAGCTATAAGTACTTGGGGGGCTCTATATTAGGATTCAGCAGTGGTGAGAGATCTATAAGTACTTGGGGGCTCTATATTAGGATTCAGCAGTGGTGAGAGAGCTATAAGTACTTGGGAGGGCTCTTTATTAGGATTAAGCAGTGGTGAGAGAGCTATAAGTACTTGGGAGGGCTCTATGTTAGGATTCAGCAGTGGTGAGAGAGCCATAAGTACTTGGGGGGCTCTATATTAGGATTCAGCAGTGGTGAGAGAGCTATAAGTACTTGGGGGGCTCTATATTAGGATTCAGCAGTGGTGAGAGAGCTATAAGTACTTGGGGGGCTCTATATTAGGATTCAGCAGTGGTGAGAGAGCTATAAGTACTTGGGGGGCCCTATCTTAGGATTCAGCAGTGGTGAGAGAGCTATAAGTACTTGGGAGGGCTCTATATTAGGATTCAGCAGTGGTGAGAGAGCTATAAGTACTTGGGGGGCTCTATCTTAGGATTCAGCAGTGGTGTGAGAGCTATAAGTACTTGGGGGGCTCTATCTTAGGATTCAGCAGTGGTGAGAGAGCTATAAGTACTTGAGGGGCTCTACCTTAGGATTCAGCAGTGGTGAGAGAGCTATAATTACTTGAGGGGGCTCTATATTAGGATTCAGCAGTGGTGAGAGAGCTATAAGTACTTGGGGGGCTCTATATTATTATTCAGCATTGGTGAGAGAGCTATAAGTACTTGGGGGGCTCTATATTAGGATTTAGCAGTGGTGAGGAAGCTATAAGTACTTGGGGGGCTCTATATTAGGATTCAGCAGTGGTGACAGAGCTATACGTACTTGGAGGGCTCTCTGTTAGGATTCAGCAGTGGTGAGAGAGCTGTAAGTACTTGGGAGGACTCTATATTAGGATTCAGCAGTGGTGAGAGAGCTATAAGTACTTGTTAGGCTCTATCTTAGGATTCAACAGTGGCGAGAGAGCTTTAAGTACTTGGCGAGGCTCTATATTAGGATTCAGCAGTGGTGAGAGAGCTATAAGTACTTGGGAGGGCTCTCTGTTATGATTCAGCAGTGGTGAGAGAGCTATAAGTACTTTTGGGGGCTCTATATTAGGATTCAGCAGTGATGAGAGAGCTATAAGTACTTGGGGGGCTCTATCTTAGGATTCAGCAGTGGTGAGAGAGCTATAAGTACTTGGAAGGGCTCTATATTAGGATTCAGCAGTGATGAGAGAGCTATAAGTACTTGGGGGGCCCTATCTTAGGATTCAACTAGTGGTGAGAGAGCTATAAGTACTTGGGGTCGGCTCTATATTAGGATTCAGCAGTGGTGAGAGAGCTATAAGTACTTGGGGGCTCTATGTTAGGATTCAGCAAAGGTGAGAGAGGTATAAGTACTTGGGGGGCTCTATATTAGGATTCAGCAGTGGTGAGAGAGCTATAAGTACTTGGGAGGGCTCTTTATTAGGATTAAGCAGTGGTGAGAGAGCTATAAGTACTTGGGAGGGCTCTATATTAGGTTTAAGCAGTGGTGAGAGAGCCATAAGTACTTGGGAGGGCTCTCTGTTAGGATTCAGCAGTGGTGAGAGAGCTATAGGTACTTGGGAGGGCTCTCTGTTAGGATTCAGCAGTGGTGAGAGAGCTATAAGTACTTGGGGGCTCTATATTAGGATTCAGCAGTGGTGAGAGAGCTATAAGTACTTGGGGGGCTCTATATTAGGATTCAGCAGTGGTGAGAGAGCTATAAGTACTTGGGGGCTCTCTGTTAGGATTCAGCAGTGGTGAGAGAGCTATAAGTACTTGGAGGCCTCTCTGTTAGGATTCAGCAGTGGTGAGAGAGCTATAAGTACTTGGGGGCTCTATATTAGGATTCATCAGTGGTGAGAGAGCTATTAGTACTTGGGGGGCTCTATATTAGGATTCAGCAGTGGTGAGAGAGCTATAATTACTTGGGGGGCTCTATATTAGGATTCAGCAGTGGTGAGAGAGCTATAAGTACTTGAGGGGGCTCCATATTAGGATTCAGCAGTGGTGAGAGAGCTATAAGTACTTGAGGGGGCTCTATATTAGGATTCAACAGTGGTGAGAGAGCTATAAGTACTTGGGAGGGCTCTCTGTTAGGATTCAGCAGTGGTGAGAGAGCTATAAGTACTTGGGGGCTCTATATTTGGATTCAGCAGTGGTGAGAGAGCTATAAGTACTTGGGAGGGCTCTCTGTTAGGATTCAGCAGTGGTGAGAGAGCTATAAGTACTTAGGTGGCTCTATATTAGGATTCAGCAGTGGTGAGAGAGCTATAAGAACTTGAGGGCTCTATGTTAGGATTCAGCAGAGGTGAGAGAGGTATAAGTACTTGGGGGGCTCTATATTAGGATTCAGCAGTGGTGAGAGAGCTATAAGTACTTGGGAGGGCTCTATATTAGGATTCAGCAGTGGTGAGAGAGCTATAAGTACTTGGGGGGCTCTATATTCGGATTCAGCAGTGGTGAGAGAGCTATAAGTACTTGGGAGGGCTCTCTGTTAGGATTCAGCAGTGGTGAGAGAGCTATAAGAACTTGAGGGCTCTATGTTAGGATTCAGCAAAGGTGAGAGGGGTATAAGTACTTGGGGGCTCTATATTAGGATTCAGCAGTGGTGAGAGAGCTATAAGTACTTGGGAGGGCTCTATATTAGGATTAAGCAGTGGTGAGGGAGCTATAAGTACTTGGGGGCTCTATATTCGGATTCAGCAGTGGTGAGAGAGCTATAAGTACTTGGGAGGGCTCTCTGTTAGGATTCAGCAGTGGTGAGAGAGCTATAAGTACTTGGGGGGCTCTATATTAGGATTCAGCAGTGGTGAGAGAGCTATAAGTACTTGGGGGGCTCTATATTAGGATTCAGCAGTGGTGGGAGAGCTATAAGTACTTGGGGGCTCTCTGTTAGGATTCAGCAGTGGTGAGAGAGCTATAAGTACTTACGGGGCTCTATATTAGGATTCAGCAGTGGTAAGAGAGCTATAAGTACTTGGGGGGCTCCATATTAGGATTCAGCAGTGGTGAGAGAGCTATAATTACTTGGGGGGCTCTATATTAGGATTCAGCAGTGGTGAGAGAGCTATAAGTACTTGAGGGGCTCTACCTTAGGATTCAGCAGTGGTGAGAGAGCTATAAGTACTTGAGGGGGCTCTATATTAGGATTCAGCAGTGGTGAGAGAGCTATAAGTACTTGGGGGGCTCTATATTATGATTCAGCAGTGGTGATAGAGTTATAAGTACTTGGGGGGGCCTCTATATTAGGATTCAGCAGTGGTGAGAGAGCTATAAGTACTTGGGTGGGCTCTATATAAGGATTCAGCAGTGGTGAGAGAGCTATAAGTACTTGGGAGGGCTCTCTGTTAGGATTCAGCAGTGGTGAGAGAGCTATAAGTACTTGGGGGGCTCTATATTAGGATTCAGCAGTGGTGAGAGAGCTATAAGTACTTGGGAGGGCTCTCTGTTAGGATTCAGCAGTGGTGAGAGAGCTATAAGTACTTGGGGGGCTCTATATTAGGATTCAGCAGTGGTGAGAGAGCTATAAGTACTTGGAGGCCTCTCTGTTAGGATTCAGCAGTGGTGAGAGAGCTATAAGTACTTGGGGGCTCTATATTAGGATTCATCAGTGGTGAGAGAGCTATTAGTACTTGGGGGGCTCTATATTAGGATTCAGCAGTGGTGAGAGAGCTATAATTACTTGGGGGCTCTATATTAGGATTCAGCAGTGGTGAGAGAGCTATAAGTACTTGAGGGGGCTCTATATTAGGATTCAGCAGTGGTGAGAGAGCTATAAGTAGTTGGGGGGGCTCTATTTTAGGATTCAGCAGTGGTGAGAGAGCTATAAGTACTTGGGAGGGCTCTCTGTTAGGATTCAGCAGTGGTGAGAGAGCTATAAGTACTTGGGGGCTCTATATTTGGATTCAGCAGTGGTGAGAGAGCTGTAAGTACTTGGGAGGGCTCAATGTTAGGATTCAGCAGTGGTGAGAGAGCTATAAGTACTTGGGGGCTCTATATTAGGATTCAGCAGTGGTGAGAGAGCTATAAGTACTTGGGGGCTCTATATTAGGATTCAGCAGTGGTGAGAGAGCTATAAGTACTTGGGGGCTCTCTGTTAGGATTCAGCAGTGGTGAGAGAGCTATAAGTACTTGGAGGCCTCTCTGTTAGGATTCAGCAGTGGTGAGAGAGCTATAAGTACTTGGGAGGGCTCTATATTAGGATTAAGCAGTGGTGAGGGAGCTATAAGTACTTGGGGGCTCTATATTCGGATTCAGCAGTGGTGAGAGAAGTATAAGTACTTGGGAGGGCTCTCTGTTAGGATTCAGCAGTGGTGAGAGAGCTATAAGTACTTGGGGGGCTCTATATTAGGATTCAGCAGTGGTGAGAGAGATATAAGTACTTGGGGGGCTCTATATTAGGATTCAGCAGTGGTGGCAGAGCTATAAGTACTTGGGGGCTCTCTGTTAGGATTTAGTAGTGGTGAGAGAGCTATAAGTACTTACGGGGCTCTATATTAGGATTCAGCAGTGGTGAGAGAGCTATAATTACTTGGGGGGCTCTATATTAGGATTCAGCAGTGGTGAGAGAGCTATAAGTACTTGAGGGGCTCTACATTAGGATTCAGCAGTGGTGAGAGAGCTATAAGTACTTGGGGGGCTCTATATTAGGATTCAGCAGTGGTGAGAGAGCTATAATTACTTGGGGGGCTCGATATTAGGATTCAGCAGTGGTGAGAGAGCTATAAGTACTTGAGGGGGCTCTATATTAGGATTCAGCAGTGGTGAGAGAGCTATAAGTACTTGGGGGGCTCTATATTATGATTCAGCAGTGGTGAGAGAGCTATAAGTACTTGGGGGGGCCTCTATATTAGGATTCAGCAGTGGTGAGAGAGCTATAAGTATTTGGGTGGGCTCTATATAAGGATTCAGCAGTGGTGAGAGAGCTATAAGTACTTGGGAGGGCTCTCTATTAGGATTCAGCAGTGGTGAGAGAGCTATAAGTACTTGGGGGCTCTATATTAGGATTCAGCAGTGGTGAGAGAGCTATAAGTACTTGGGAGGGCTCTCTGTTAGGATTCAGCAGTGGTGAGAGAGCTATAATTACTTGGGGGGGCTCTATATTAGGATTCAGCAGTGGTGAGAGAGCTATAAGTACTTGGGGGGCTCTATATTAGGATTCAGCAGTGGTGAGAGAGCTATAAGTACTTGGGGGCTCTCTGTTAGGATTCAGCAGTGGTGAGAGAGCTATAAGTACTTGGAGGCCTCTCTGTTAGGATTCAGCAGTGGTGAGAGAGCTATAAGTACTTGGGGGGCTCTATATTAGGATTCAGCAGTGGTGAGAGAGCTATTAGTACTTGGGAGGGCTCTATATTAGGATTCAGCAGTGGTGAGAGAGCTATAATTACTTGGGGGCTCTATATTAGGATTCAGCAGTGGTGAGAGAGCTATAAGTACTTGGGTGGCTCTATATTAGGATTCAGCAGTGGTGAGAGAGCTATAAGTACTTGGGAGGGCTCTCTGTTAGAATTCTGCAGTGGTGAGAGAGCTATAAGTACTTGGGAGGGCTCTCTGTTAGGATTCAGCAGTGATGAGAGAGCTATAAGTACTTGGGGGGGCCCTATCTTAGGATTCAACTATGGTGAGAGAGCTATAAGTACTTGGGGTCGGCTCTATATTAGGATTCAGCAGTGGTGAGAGAGCTATAAGTACTTGGGGGCTCTATGTTAGGATTCAGCAAAGGTGAGAGAGGTATAAGTACTTGGGGGGCTCTATATTAGGATTCAGCAGTGGTGAGAGAGCTATAAGTACTTGGGAGGGCTCTTTATTGGGATTAAGCAGTGGTGAGAGAGCTATAAGTACTTGGGAGGGCTCTATATTAGGTTTAAGCAGTGGTGAGAGAGCCATAAGTACTTGGGAGGGCTCTCTGTTAGGATTCAGCAGTGGTGAGAGAGCTATAGGTACTTGGGAGGGCTCTCTGTTAGGATTCAGCAGTGGTGAGAGAGCTATAAGTACTTGGGGGCTCTATATTAGGATTCAGCAGTGGTGAGAGAGCTATAAGTACTTGGGGGCTCTATATTAGGATTCAGCAGTGGTGAGAGAGCTATAAGTACTTGGGGGCTCTCTGTTAGGATTCAGCAGTGGTGAGAGAGCTATAAGTACTTGGAGGCCTCTCTGTTAGGATTCAGCAGTGGTGAGAGAGCTATAAGTACTTGGGGGGCTCTATATTAGGATTCATCAGTGGTGAGAGAGCTATTAGTACTTGGGGGGCTCTATATTAGGATTCAGCAGTGGTGAGAGAGCTATAATTACTTGGGGGGCTCTATATTAGGATTCAGCAGTGGTGAGAGAGCTATAAGTACTTGAGGGGCTCCATATTAGGATTCAGCAGTGGTGAGAGAGCTATAAGTACTTGAGGGGGCTCTATATTAGGATTCAACAGTGGTGAGAGAGCTATAAGTACTTGGGAGGGCTCTCTGTTAGGATTCAGCAGTGGTGAGAGAGCTATAAGTACTTGGGGGGCTCTATATTTGGAATCAGCAGTGGTGAGAGAGGTATAAGTACTTGGGAGGGCTCTCTGTTAGGATTCAGCAGTGGTGAGAGAGCTATAAGTACTTAGGTGGCTCTATATTAGGATTCAGCAGTGGTGAGAGAGCTATAAGAACTTGAGGGCTCTATGTTAGGATTCAGCAAAGGTGAGAGGGGTATAAGTACTTGGGGGGCTCTATATTAGGATTCAGCAGTGGTGAGAGAGCTATAAGTACTTGGGAGGGCTCTATATTAGGATTAAGCAGTGGTGAGAGAGCTATAAGTACTTGGGGGGCTCTATATTCGGATTCAGCAGTGGTGAGAGAAGTATAAGTACTTGGGAGGGCTCTCTGTTAGGATTCAGCAGTGGTGAGAGAGCTATAAGAACTTGAGGGCTCTATGTTAGGATTCAGCAAAGGTGAGAGAGGTATAAGTACTTGGGGGCTCTATATTAGGATTCAGCAGTGGTGAGAGAGCTATAAGTACTTGGGAGGGCTCTATATTAGGATTAAGCAGTGGTGAGGGAGCTATAAGTACTTGGGGGCTCTATATTCGGATTCAGCAGTGGTGAGAGAAGTATAAGTACTTGGGAGGGCTCTCTGTTAGGATTCAGCAGTGGTGAGAGAGCTATAAGTACTTGGGGGGCTCTATATTAGGATTCAGCAGTGGTGAGAGAGATATAAGTACTTGGGGGGCTCTATATTAGGATTCAGCAGTGGTGAGAGAGCTATAAGTACTTGGGGGCTCTCTGTTAGGATTCAGCAGTGGTGAGAGAGCTATAAGTACTTACGGGGCTCTATATTAGGATTCAGCAGTGGTAAGAGAGCTATAAGTACTTGGGGGGCTCCATATTAGGATTCAGCAGTGGTGAGAGAGCTATAATTACTTGGGGGGCTCTATATTAGGATTCAGCAGTGGTGAGAGAGCTATAAGTACTTGAGGGGGCTCTACCTTAGGATTCAGCAGTGGTGAGAGAGCTATAAGTACTTGAGGGGGCTCTATATTAGGATTCAGCAGTGGTGAGAGAGCTATAAGTACTTGGGGGGCTCTATATTATGATTCAGCAGTGGTGATAGAGCTATAAGTACTTGGGGGGGCCTCTATATTAGGATTCAGCAGTGGTGAGAGAGCTATAAGTACTTGGGTGGGCTCTATATAAGGATTCAGCAGTGGTGAGAGAGCTATAAGTACTTGGGAGGGCTCTCTGTTAGGATTCAGCAGTGGTGAGAGAGCTATAAGTACTTGGGGGGCTCTATATTAGGATTCAGCAGTGGTGAGAGAGCTATAAGTACTTGGGAGGGCTCTCTGTTAGGATTCAGCAGTGGTGAGAGAGCTATAAGTACTTGGGGGCTCTATATTAGGATTCAGCAGTGGTGAGAGAGCTATAAGTACTTGGAGGCCTCTCTGTTAGGATTCAGCAGTGGTGAGAGAGCTATAAGTACTTGGGGGCTCTATATTAGGATTCATCAGTGGTGAGAGAGCTATTAGTACTTGGGGGGCTCTATATTAGGATTCAGCAGTGGTGAGAGAGCTATAATTACTTGGGGGGCTCTATATTAGGATTCAGCAGTGGTGAGAGAGCTATAAGTACTTGAGGGGCTCTATATTAGGATTCAGCAGTGGTGAGAGAGCTATAAGTAGTTGGGGGGCTCTATTTTAGGATTCAGCAGTGGTGAGAGAGCTATAAGTACTTGGGAGGGCTCTCTGTTAGGATTCAGCAGTGGTGAGAGAGCTATAAGTACTTGGGGGCTCTATATTTGGATTCAGCAGTGGTGAGAGAGCTGTAAGTACTTGGGAGGGCTCAATGTTAGGATTCAGCAGTGGTGAGAGAGCTATAAGTACTTGGGGGGCTCTATATTAGGATTCAGCAGTGGTGAGAGAGCTATAAGTACTTGGGGGGCTCTATATTAGGATTCAGCAGTGGTGAGAGAGCTATAAGTACTTGGGGGCTCTCTGTTAGGATTCAGCAGTGGTGAGAGAGCTATAAGTACTTGGAGGCCTCTCTGTTAGGATTCAGCAGTGGTGAGAGAGCTATAAGTACTTGGGAGGGCTCTATATTAGGATTAAGCAGTGGTGAGGGAGCTATAAGTACTTGGGGGGGCTCTATATTCGGATTCAGCAGTGGTGAGAGAAGTATAAGTACTTGGGAGGGCTCTCTGTTAGGATTCAGCAGTGGAGAGAGAGCTATAAGTACTTGGGGGGCTCTATATTAGGATTCAGCAGTGGTGAGAGAGATATAAGTACTTGGGGGGCTCTATATTAGGATTCAGCAGTGGTGGCAGAGCTATAAGTACTTGGGGGCTCTCTGTTAGGATTCAGTAGTGGTGAGAGAGCTATAAGTACTTACGGGGCTCTATATTAGGATTCAGCAGTGGTGAGAGAGCTATAATTACTTGGGGGGCTCGATATTAGGATTCAGCAGTGGTGAGAGAGCTATAAGTACTTGAGGGGCTCTACCTTAGGATTCAGCAGTGGTGAGAGAGCTATAAGTACTTGGGGGCTCTATATTAGGATTCAGCAGTGGTGAGAGAGCTATAATTACTTGGGGGGCT
Source organism: Calotriton arnoldi (assembly GCA_963921515.1). Classification (NCBI taxonomy): domain Eukaryota; kingdom Metazoa; phylum Chordata; class Amphibia; order Caudata; family Salamandridae; genus Calotriton; species Calotriton arnoldi. The sequence continues at coordinate 43,859 of CAWUFW010012245.1, forward strand.
CGATATTAGGATTCAGCAGTGGTGAGAGAGCTATAAGTACTTGAGGGGGCTCTATATTAGGATTCAGCAGTGGTGAGAGAGCTATAAGTACTTGGGGGGCTCTATATTATGATTCAGCAGTGGTGATAGAGCTATAAGTACTTGGGGGGCCTCTATATTAGGATTCAGCAGTGGTGAGAGAGCTATAAGTATTTGGGTGGGCTCTATATAAGGATTCAGCAGTGGTGAGAGAGCTATAAGTACTTGGGAGGGCTCTCTATTAGGATTCAGCAGTGGTGAGAGAGCTATAAGTACTTGGGGGCTCTATATTAGGATTCAGCAGTGGTGAGAGAGCTATAAGTACTTGGGAGGGCTCTCTGTTAGGATTCAGCAGTGGTGAGAGAGCTATAATTACTTGGGGGCTCTATATTAGGATTCAGCAGTGGTGAGAGAGCTATAAGTACTTGGGGGCTCTATATTAGGATTCAGCAGTGGTGAGAGAGCTATAAGTACTTGGGGGCTCTCTGTTAGGATTCAGCAGTGGTGAGAGAGCTATAAGTACTTGGAGGCCTCTCTGTTAGGATTCAGCAGTGGTGAGAGAGCTATAAGTACTTGGGTGGCTCTATATTAGGATTCAGCAGTGGTGAGAGAGCTATTAGTACTTGGGGGGGCTCTATATTAGGATTCAGCAGTGGTGAGAGAGCTATAATTACTTGGGGGGCTCTATATTAGGATTCAGCAGTGGTGAGAGAGCTATAAGTACTTGGGTGGCTCTATATTAGGATTCAGCAGTGGTGAGAGAGCTATAAGTACTTGGGAGGGCTCTCTGTTAGAATTCTGCAGTGGTGAGAGAGCTATAAGTACTTGGGAGGGCTCTCTGTTAGGATTCAGCAGTGGTGAGAGAGCTATAAGTACTTGGGGGGCTCTATATTAGGATTCAGCAGTGTTGCGAGAGCTATAATTACTTGGGGGCTCTTTATTAGGATTCAGCAGTGGTGAGAGAGCTATAATTACTTGGGGGGCTGTATATTAGGATTCAGCAGTGGTGAGAGAGCTATAAGTACTTGGGAGGGCTCTATATTAGGATTCAGCAGTGGTGAGAGAGCTATAAGTACTTGAGGGCTCTATATTAGGATTCAGCAAAGGTGACAGAGGTATAAGTACTTGGGGGCTCTATATTAGGATTCAGCAGTGGTGAGAGAGCTATAAGTACTTGGGGTGGCTCTATATTAGGTTTCAGCAGTGGTGAGAGAGCTATAATTACTTGGGGGCTCTATATTAGGATTCAGCAGTGGTGAGAGAGCTATAAGTACTTGGGGGGGCTCTATATTAGGATTAAGCAGTGATGAGAGAGCTATAAGTACTTGGGGGGGCCCTATCTTAGGATTCAGCTGTGGTGAGAGAGCTATAAGTACTTGGGGTGGGCTCTATATTAGGATTCAGCAGTGATGAGAGAGTTATAAGTACTTGGGGGCCCTATCTTAGGATTCAGCAGTGGTGAGAGAGCTATAAGTACTTGGGAGGGCTCTTTATTAGGATTAAGCAGTGGTGAGAGAGCTATAAGTACTTGGGAGGGCTCTATGTTAGGATTAAGCAGTGGTGAGAGAGCCATAAGTACTTGGGGGGCTCTATATTAGGATTCAGCAGTGGTGAGAGAGCTATAAGTACTTGGGGGGCTCTATATTAGGATTCAGCAGTAGTGAGAGAGCTATAATTACTTGGGGGGCTCTATATTAGGATTCAGCAGTGGTGAGAGAGCTATAAGTACTTGAGGGGCTCTACCTTAGGATTCAGCAGTGGTGAGAGAGCTATAATTACTTGAGGGGGCTCTATATTAGGATTCAGCAGTGGTGAGAGAGCTATAAGTACTTGGGGGGCTCTATATTATTATTCAGCATTGGTGAGAGAGCTATAAGTACTTGGGGGCTCTATATTAGGATTTAGCAGTGGTGAGGAAGCTATAAGTACTTGGGGGCTCTATATTAGGATTCAGCAGTGGTGACAGAGCTATAAGTACTTGGAGGGCTCTCTGTTAGGATTCAGCAGTGGTGAGAGAGCTGTAAGTACTTGGGAGGGCTCTATATTAGGATTCAGCAGTGGTGAGAGAGCTATAAGTACTTGTTAGCTCTATCTTAGGATTCAACAGTGGCGAGAGAGCTTTAAGTACTTGGCGAGGCTCTATATTAGGATTCAGCAGTGGTGAGAGAGCTATAAGTACTTGGGAGGGCTCTCTGTTATGATTCAGCAGTGGTGAGAGAGCTATAAGTACTTTTGGGGGCTCTATATTAGGATTCAGCAGTGATGAGAGAGCTATAAGTACTTGGGGGGGCCCTATCTTAGGATTCAGCAGTGGTGAGAGAGCTATAAGTACTTGGGAGGGCTCTATATTAGGATTCGGCAGTAATGAGAGAGCTATAAGTACTTGGGGGCCCTATCTTAGGATTCAACTGTGGTGAGAGAGCTATAAGTACTTGGGGTCGGCTCTATATTAGGATTCAGCAGTGGTGAGAGAGCTATAAGTACTTGGGGGCTCTATGTTAGGATTCAGCAAAGGTGAGAGAGGTATAAGTACTTGGGGGGCTCTATATTAGGATTCAGCAGTGATGAGAGAGTTATAAGTACTTGGGGGCCCTATCTTAGGATTCAGCAGTGGTGAGAGAGCTATAAGTACTTGGGAGGGCTCTTTATTAGGATTAAGCAGTGGTGAGAGAGCTATAAGTACTTGGGAGGGCTCTATGTTAGGATTAAGCAGTGGTGAGAGAGCCATAAGTACTTGGGGGGCTCTATATTAGGATTCAGCAGTGGTGAGAGAGCTATAAGTACTTGGGGGGCTCTATATTAGGATTCAGCAGTAGTGAGAGAGCTATAATTACTTGGGGGGCTCTATATTAGGATTCAGCAGTGGTGAGAGAGCTATAAGTACTTGAGGGGCTCTCCCTTAGGATTCAGCAGTGGTGAGAGAGCTATAATTACTTGAGGGGCTCTATATTAGGATTCAGCAGTGGTGAGAGAGCTATAAGTACTTGGGGGCTCTATATTATTATTCAGCATTGGTGAGAGAGCTATAAGTACTTGGGGGGCTCTATATTAGGATTTAGCAGTGGTGAGGAAGCTATAAGTACTTGGGGGCTCTATATTAGGATTCAGCAGTGGTGAGAGAGCTATAAGTACTTGGAGGGCTCTCTGTTAGGATTCAGCAGTGGTGAGAGAGCTGTAAGTACTTGGGAGGGCTCTATATTAGGATTCAGCAGTGGTGAGAGAGCTATAAGTACTTGTTAGCTCTATCTTAGGATTCAACAGTGGCGAGAGAGCTTTAAGTACTTGGTGAGGCTCTATATTAGGATTCAGCAGTGGTGAGAGAGCTATAAGTACTTGGGGGGGGCCTATCTTAGGATTCAGCAGTGGTGAGAGAGCTATAAGTACTTGGGAGGGCTCTATATTAGGATTCGGCAGTGATGAGAGAGCTATAAGTACTTGGGGGCCCTATCTTAGGATTCAACTGTGGTGAGAGAGCTATAAGTACTTGGGGTCGGCTCTATATTAGGATTCAGCAGTGGTGAGAGAGCTATAAGTACTTGGGGGCTCTATGTTAGGATTCAGCAAAGGTGAGAGAGGTATAAGTACTTGGGGGGCTCTATATTAGGATTCAGCAGTGGTGAGAGAGCTATAAGTACTTGGGAGGGCTCTTTATTGGGATTAAGCAGTGGTGAGAGAGCTATAAGTACTTGGGAGGGCTCTATATTAGGTTTAAGCAGTGGTGAGAGAGCCATAAGTACTTGGGAGGGCTCTCTGTTAGGATTCAGCAGTGGTGAGAGAGCTATAAGTACTTGGGAGGGCTCTCTGTTAGGATTCAGCAGTGGTGAGAGAGCTATAAGTACTTGGGGGCTCTATATTAGGATTCAGCAGTGGTGAGAGAGCTATAAGTACTTGGGAAGGCTCTCTGTTAGGATTCAGCAGTGGTGAGAGAGCTATAAGTACTTGGGGGGCTCTATATTAGGATTCAGCAGTGGTGAGAGAGCTATAAGTACTTGGGGGGCGCTATATTAGGATTCAGCAGTGGTGAGAGAGCTATAAGTACTTGGGGGCTCTCTGTTAGGATTCAGCAGTGGTGAGAGAGCTATAAGTACTTGGAGGCCTCTCTGTTAGGATTCAGCAGTGGTGAGAGAGCTATAAGTACTTGGGGGGCTCTATATTAGGATTCATCAGTGGTGAGAGAGCTATTAGTACTTGGGGGCTCTATATTAGGATTCAGCAGTGGTGAGAGAGCTATAATTACTTGGGGGCTCTATATTAGGATTCAGCAGTGGTGAGAGAGCTATAAGTACTTGAGGGGGCTCCATATTAGGATTCAGCAGTGGTGACAGAGCTATAAGTACTTGAGGGGGCTCTATATTAGGATTCAACAGTGGTGAGAGAGCTATAAGTACTTGGGAGGGCTCTCTGTTAGGATTCAGCAGTGGTGAGAGAGCTATAAGTACTTGGGGGGCTCTATATTTGGATTCAGCAGTGGTGAGAGAGCTATAAGTACTTGGGAGGGCTCTCTGTTAGGATTCAGCAGTGGTGAGAGAGCTATAAGTACTTGGGTGGCTCTATATTAGGATTCAGCAGTGGTGAGAGAGTAATAAGTACTTGGGAGGGCTCTCTGTTAGGATTCAGCAGTGGTGAGAGAGCTATAAGAACTTGAGGGCTCTATGTTAGGATTCAGCAAAGGTGAGAGGGGTATAAGTACTTGGGGGGCTCTATATTAGGATTCAGCAGTGGTGAGAGAGCTATAAGTACTTGGGAGGGCTCTATATTAGGATTAAGCAGTGGTGAGGGAGCTATAAGTACTTGGGGGGGCTCTATATTCGGATTCAGCAGTGGTGAGAGAAGTATAAGTACTTGGGAGGGCTCTCTGTTAGGATTCAGCAGTGGTGAGAGAGCTATAAGTACTTGGGGGGGCTCTATATTAGGATTCAGCAGTGGTGAGAGAGCTATTAGTACTTGGGAGGGCTCTATATTAGGATTCAGCAGTGGTGAGAGAGCTATAATTACTTGGGGGCTCTATATTAGGATTCAGCAGTGGTGAGAGAGCTATAAGTACTTGAGGGGCTCTATATTAGGATTCAGCAGTGGTGAGAGAGCTATAAGTACTTGGGGGGCTCTATATTAGGATTCAGCAGTGGTGAGAGAGCTATAAGTACTTGGGAGGGCTCTCTGTTAGGATTCAGCAGTGGTGAGAGAGCTATAAGTACTTGGGGGCTCTATATTAGGATTCAGCAGTGGTGAGAGAGCTATAAGTACTTGGGAGGGCTCTCTGTTAGGATTCAGCAGTGGTGAGAGAGCTATAAGTACTTGGGGGGCTCTATATTAGGATTCAGCAGTGGTGAGAGAGCTATAAGTACTTGGGGGGCTCTATATTAGGATTCAGCAGTGGTGAGAGAGCTATAAGTACTTGGGGGCTCTCTGTTAGGATTCAGCAGTGGTGAGAGAGCTATAAGTACTTGGAGGCCTCTCTGTTAGGATTCAGCAGTGGTGAGAGAGCTATAAGTACTTGGGTGGCTCTATATTAGGATTCAGCAGTGGTGAGAGAGCTATTAGTACTTGGGGGGCTCTATATTAGGATTCAGCAGTGGTGAGAGAGCTATAATTACTTGGGGGCTCTATATTAGGATTCAGCAGTGGTGAGAGAGCTATAAGTACTTGAGGGGCTCTATATTTGGATTCAGCAGTGGTGAGAGAGCTATAAGTACTTGGGGGCTCTATATTAGGATTCAGCAGTGGTGAGAGAGCTATAATTACTTGGGGGCTCTATATTAGGATTCAGCAGTGGTGAGAGAGCTATAAGTACTTGGGGGCTCTATATTAGGATTCAGCAGTGGTGAGAGAGCTATAAGTACTTGGTGGGCTCTATATTAGGATTCAGCAGTGGCGAGAGAGCTATAAGTACTTGGGGGCTCTATATTAGGATTCAGCAGTGCTGAGAGAGCTATAATTACTTGGGGGGCTCTAAATTAGGATTCAGCAGTGGTGAGAGAGCTCTAAGTACTTGAGGGGGCACTATATTAGGATTCAGCAGTGGTGAGAGAGCTATAAGTACTTGAGGGCTCTATGTTAGGATTCAGCAAAGGTGAGAGAGGTATAAGTACTTGTTAGCTCTATCTTAGGATTCAACAGTGGTGAGAAAGCTGTAAGTACTTCGAGGCTCTATGTTAGGATTCAGCAGTGGTGAGAGAGCCATAAGTACTTGGGAGGGCTCTATATTAGGATTCAGCAGTGGTGAGAGAGCTATAAGTACTTGGGAGGGCTATATATTAGGATTCAGCAGTGGTGAGAGAGCTATAAGTACTTGGGGTGGGCTCTCTGTTAGGATTCAGCAGTGGTGCGAGAGCTATAAGTACTTGGGAGGGCTCTCTGTTAGGATTCAGCAGTGGTGAGAGAGCTATAATTACTTGGGGGGCTCTATATTAGAATTCAGCAGTGGTGAGAGAGCTATAATGACTTGGGGGCTCTATATTAGGATTCAGCAGTGGTGAGAGAGCTATAAGTACTTGGGGGCTCTATATTAGGATTCAGCAGTGGTGAGAGAGCTATAAGTACTTGAGGGCTCTATATTAGGATTCAGCAAAGGTGAGAGAGGTATAAGTACTTGAGGGGCTCTACCTTAGGATTCAGCAGTGGTGAGAGAGCTATAAGTACTTTGGGGGGCTCTATATTAGGAGTCAGCAGTGGTGAGAGAGCTATAATTACTTGGGGGCTCTATATTAGGATTCAGCAGTGGTGAGAGAGCTATAAGTACTTGGGGGGCTCTATATTAGGATTCAGCAGTGGTGAGAGAGCTATAAGTACTTGGGGGGCTCTATATTAGGATTCAGCAGTGGTGAGAGAGCTATAAGTACTTGGGAAGGCTCTCTGTTAGGATTCAGCAGTGGTGAGAGAGCTATAAGTACTTGGGGGCTCTATATTAGGATTCAGCAGTGGTGAGAGAGCTATAAGTACTTGAGAGGGCTCTCTGTTAGGAGTCAGCAGTGGTGAGAGAGCTATAAGTACTTAGGGGCCTCTCTGTTAGGATTCAGCAGTGGTGAGAGAGCTATAAGTACTTGGGGGCTCTATAATAGGATTCAGCAGTGGTGAGAGAGCTATAAGTACTTTGGGGACTCTATATTAGGATTCAGCAGTGGTGAGAGAGCTATAAGTACTTGGGGGCTCTCTGTTAGGATTCAGCAGTGGTGAGAGAGCTATAAGTACTTGGAGGCCTCTCTGTTAGGATTCAGCAGTGGTGAGAGAGCTATAAGTACTTGGGGGCTCTATATTAGGATTCAGCAGTGGTGAGAGAGCTATTAGTACTTGGGGGGCTCTATATTAGGATTCAGCAGTGGTGAGAGAGCTATAAGTACTTGGGGGGGGCTCTATATTAGGATTCAGCAGTGGTGAGAGAGCTATAAGTACTTGGTGGGCTCTATATTAGGATTCAGCAGTGGCGAGAGAGCTATAATTACTTGGGGGGCTCTATATTAGGATTCAGCAGTGGTGAGAGAGCTATAATTACTTGGGGGGCTCTAGATTAGGATTCAGCAGTGGTGAGAGAGCTCTAAGTACTTGAGGGGGCACTATATTAGGATTCAGCAGTGGTGAGAGAGCTATAAGTACTTGAGGGCTCTATGTTAGGATTCTGCAGTGGTGAGAGAGCTATAAGTACTTGGGAGGGCTCTCTGTTAGGATTCAGCAGTGGTGAGAGAGCTATAAGTACTTGGGTGGCTCTATATTAGGATTCAGCAGTGGTGAGAGAGCTATAAGTACTTGGGTGGGCTCTCTGTTAGAATTCAGCAGTGGTGAGAGAGCTATAAGTACTTGGGGGCTCCATATTAGGATTCAGCAGTGGTGAGAGAGCTATAAGTACTTGGGGGGCTCTATATTAGGATTCAGCAGTGTTGCGAGAGCTATAATTACTTGGGGGGCTCTATATTAGGATTCAGCAGTGGTGAGAGAGCTATAATTACTTGGGGGTGGGCTGTATATTAGGATTCAGCAGTGGTGAGAGAGCTATAAGTACTTGGGAGGGCTCTATATTAGGATTCAGCAGTGGTGAGAGAGCTATAAGTACTTGAGGGCTCTATATTAGGATTCAGCAAAGGTGACAGAGGTATAAGTACTTGGGGGCTCTATATTAGGATTCAGCAGTGGTGAGAGAGCTATAAGTACTTGGGGTGGCTCTATATTAGGTTTCAGCAGTGGTGAGAGAGCTATAATTACTTGGGGGCTCTATATTAGGATTCAGCAGTGGTGAGAGAGCTATAAGTACTTGGGAGGGCTCTATATTAGGATTCAGCAGTGATGAGAGAGCTATAAGTACTTGGGGGGCCCTATCTTAGGATTCAGCTGTGGTGAGAGAGCTATAAGTACTTGGGGTGGGCTCTATATTAGGATTCAGCAGTGATGAGAGATTTATAAGTACTTGGGGGCCCTATCTTAGGATTCAGCAGTGGTGAGAGAGCTATAAGTACTTGGGAGGGCTCTTTATTAGGATTAAGCAGTGGTGAGAGAGCTATAAGTACTTGGGAGGGCTCTATGTTAGGATTAAGCAGTGGTGAGAGAGCCATAAGTACTTGGGGGGCTCTATATTAGGATTCAGCAGTGGTGAGAGAGCTATAAGTACTTGGGGGGCTCTATATTAGGATTCAGCAGTAGTGAGAGAGCTATAATTACTTGGGGGGCTCTATATTAGGATTCAGCAGTGGTGAGAGAGCTATAAGTACTTGAGGGGCTCTACCTTAGGATTCAGCAGTGGTGAGAGAGCTATAATTACTTGAGGGGGCTCTATATTAGGATTCAGCAGTGGTGAGAGAGCTATAAGTACTTGGGGGGCTCTATATTATTATTCAGCATTGGTGAGAGAGCTATAAGTACTTGGGGGCTCTATATTAGGATTTAGCAGTGGTGAGAGAGCTATAAGTACTTGGGGGGCTCTATATTAGGATTCAGCAGTGGTGACAGAGCTATAAGTACTTGGGGGGCTCTATATTAGGATTCAGCAGTGGTGACAGAGCTATAAGTACTTGGAGGGCTCTCTGTTAGGATTCAGCAGTGGTGAGAGAGCTGTAAGTACTTGGGAGGGCTCTATATTAGGATTCAGCAGTGGTGAGAGAGCTATAAGTACTTGTTGGCTCTATCTTAGGATTCAACAGTGGCGAGAGAGCTTTAAGTACTTGGCGAGGCTCTATATTAGGATTCAGCAGTGGTGAGAGAGCTATAAGTACTTGGGAGGGCTCTCTGTTATGATTCAGCAGTGGTGAGAGAGCTATAAGTACTTTTGGGGGCTCTATATTAGGATTCAGCAGTGATGAGAGAGCTATAAGTACTTGGGGGGCCCTATCTTAGGATTCAGCAGTGGTGAGAGAGCTATAAGTACTTGGGAGGGCTCTATATTAGGATTCGGCAGTAATGAGAGAGCTATAAGTACTTGGGGGGGCCCTATCTTAGGATTCAACTGTGGTGAGAGAGCTATAAGTACTTGGGGTCGGCTCTATATTAGGATTCAGCAGTGGTGAGAGAGCTATAAGTACTTGGGGGCTCTATGTTAGGATTCAGCAAAGGTGAGAGAGGTATAAGTACTTGGGGGGCTCTATATTAGGATTCAGCAGTGATGAGAGAGTTATAAGTACTTGGGGGCCCTATCTTAGGATTCAGCAGTGGTGAGAGAGCTATAAGTACTTGGGAGGGCTCTTTATTAGGATTAAGCAGTGGTGAGAGAGCTATAAGTACTTGGGAGGGCTCTATGTTAGGATTAAGCAGTGGTGAGAGAGCCATAAGTACTTGGGGGGCTCTATATTAGGATTCAGCAGTGGTGAGAGAGCTATAAGTACTTGGGGGGCTCTATATTAGGATTCAGCAGTAGTGAGAGAGCTATAATTACTTGGGGGGCTCTATATTAGGATTCAGCAGTGGTGAGAGAGCTATAAGTACTTGAGGGGCTCTCCCATAGGATTCAGCAGTGGTGAGAGAGCTATAATTACTTGAGGGGCTCTATATTAGGATTCAGCAGTGGTGAGAGAGCTATAAGTACTTGGGGGCTCTATATTATTATTCAGCATTGGTGAGAGAGCTATAAGTACTTGGGGGGCTCTATATTAGGATTTAGCAGTGGTGAGGAAGCTATAAGTACTTGGGGGCTCTATATTAGGATTCAGCAGTGGTGAGAGAGCTATAAGTACTTGGAGGGCTCTCTGTTAGGATTCAGCAGTGGTGAGAGAGCTGTAAGTACTTGGGAGGGCTCTATATTAGGATTCAGCAGTGGTGAGAGAGCTATAAGTACTTGTTAGCTCTATCTTAGGATTCAACAGTGGCGAGAGAGCTTTAAGTACTTGGTGAGGCTCTATATTAGGATTCAGCAGTGGTGAGAGAGCTATAAGTACTTGGGGGGGCCCTATCTTAGGATTCAGCAGTGGTGAGAGAGCTATAAGTACTTGGGAGGGCTCTATATTAGGATTCGGCAGTGATGAGAGAGCTATAAGTACTTGGGGGCCCTATCTTAGGATTCAACTGTGGTGAGAGAGCTATAAGTACTTGGGGTCGGCTCTATATTAGGATTCAGCAGTGGTGAGAGAGCTATAAGTACTTGGGGGCTCTATGTTAGGATTCAGCAAAGGTGAGAGAGGTATAAGTACTTGGGGGGCTCTATATTAGGATTCAGCAGTGGTGAGAGAGCTATAAGTACTTGGGAGGGCTCTTTATTGGGATTAAGCAGTGGTGAGAGAGCTATAAGTACTTGGGAGGGCTCTATATTAGGTTTAAGCAGTGGTGAGAGAGCCATAAGTACTTGGGAGGGCTCTCTGTTAGGATTCAGCAGTGGTGAGAGAGCTATAAGTACTTGGGAGGGCTCTCTGTTAGGATTCAGCAGTGGTGAGAGAGCTATAAGTACTTGGGGGCTCTATATTAGGATTCAGCAGTGGTGAGAGAGCTATAAGTACTTGGGAAGGCTCTCTGTTAGGATTCAGCAGTGGTGAGAGAGCTATAAGTACTTGGGGGGCTCTATATTAGGATTCAGCAGTGGTGAGAGAGCTATAAGTACTTGGGGGCTCTATATTAGGATTCAGCAGTGGTGAGAGAGCTATAAGTACTTGGGGGCTCTCTGTTAGGATTCAGCAGTGGTGAGAGAGCTATAAGTACTTGGAGGCCTCTCTGTTAGGATTCAGCAGTGGTGAGAGAGCTATAAGTACTTGGGGGCTCTATATTAGGATTCATCAGTGGTGAGAGAGCTATTAGTACTTGGGGGGCTCTATATTAGGATTCAGCAGTGGTGAGAGAGCTATAATTACTTGGGGGCTCTATATTAGGATTCAGCAGTGGTGAGAGAGCTATAAGTACTTGAGGGGGCTCCATATTAGGATTCAGCAGTGGTGACAGAGCTATAAGTACTTGAGGGGGCTCTATATTAGGATTCAACAGTGGTGAGAGAGCTATAAGTACTTGGGAGGGCTCTCTGTTAGGATTCAGCAGTGGTGAGAGAGCTATAAGTACTTGGGGGGCTCTATATTTGGATTCAGCAGTGGTGAGAGAGCTATAAGTACTTGGGAGGGCTCTCTGTTAGGATTCAGCAGTGGTGAGAGAGCTATAAGTACTTGGGTGGCTCTATATTAGGATTCAGCAGTGGTGAGAGAGCTATAAGTACTTGGGAGGGCTCTCTGTTAGGATTCAGCAGTGGTGAGAGAGCTATAAGAACTTGAGGGCTCTATGTTAGGATTCAGCAAAGGTGAGAGGGGTATAAGTACTTGGGGGGCTCTATATTAGGATTCAGCAGTGGTGAGAGAGCTATAAGTACTTGGGAGGGCTCTATATTAGGATTAAGCAGTGGTGAGGGAGCTATAAGTACTTGGGGGGGCTCTATATTCGGATTCAGCAGTGGTGAGAGAAGTATAAGTACTTGGGAGGGCTCTCTGTTAGGATTCAGCAGTGGTGAGAGAGCTAAAAGTACTTGGGGGCTCTATATTAGGAATCAGCAGTGGTGAGAGAGCTATTAGTACTTGGGAGGGCTCTATATTAGGATTCAGCAGTGGTGAGAGAGCTATAATTACTTGGGGGGCTCTATATTAGGATTCAGCAGTGGTGAGAGAGCTATAAGTACTTGAGGGGGCTCTATATTAGGATTCAGCAGTGGTGAGAGATCTATAAGTACTTGGGGGGGCTCTATATTAGGATTCAGCAGTGGTGAGAGAGCTATAAGTACTTGGGAGGGCTCTCTGTTAGGATTCAGCAGTGGTGAGAGAGCTATAAGTACTTGGGGGCTCTATATTAGGATTCAGCAGTGGTGAGAGAGCTATAAGTACTTGGGAGGGCTCTCTGTTAGGATTCAGCAGTGGTGAGAGAGCTATAAGTACTTGGGGGCTCTATATTAGGATTCAGCAGTGGTGAGAGAGCTATAAGTACTTGGGGGGCTCTATATTAGGATTCAGCAGTGGTGAGAGAGCTATAAGTACTTGGGGGCTCTCTGTTAGGATTCAGCAGTGGTGAGAGAGCTATAAGTACTTGGAGGCCTCTCTGTTAGGATTCAGCAGTGGTGAGAGAGCTATAAGTACTTGGGTGGCTCTATATTAGGATTCAGCAGTGGTGAGAGAGCTATTAGTACTTGGGGGGCTCTATATTAGGATTCAGCAGTGGTGAGAGAGCTATAATTACTTGGGGGCTCTATATTAGGATTCAGCAGTGGTGAGAGAGCTATAAGTACTTGAGGGGGCTCTATATTTGGATTCAGCAGTGGTGAGAGAGCTATAAGTACTTGGGGGCTCTATATTAGGATTCAGCAGTGGTGAGAGAGCTATAATTACTTGGGGGCTCTATATTAGGATTCAGCAGTGGTGAGAGAGCTATAAGTACTTGGGGGGCTCTATATTAGGATTCAGCAGTGGTGAGAGAGCTATAAGTACTTGGTGGGCTCTATATTAGGATTCAGCAGTGGCGAGAGAGCTATAAGTACTTGGGGGCTCTATATTAGGATTCAGCAGTGCTGAGAGAGCTATAATTACTTGGGGGCTCTAAATTAGGATTCAGCAGTGGTGAGAGAGCTCTAAGTACTTGAGGGGCACTATATTAGGATTCAGCAGTGGTGAGAGAGCTATAAGTACTTGAGGGCTCTATGTTAGGATTCAGCAAAGGTGAGAGAGGTATAAGTACTTGTTAGCTCTATCTTAGGATTCAACAGTGGTGAGAAAGCTGTAAGTACTTCGAGGCTCTATGTTAGGATTCAGCAGTGGTGAGAGAGCCATAAGTACTTGGGAGGGCTCTATATTAGGATTCAGCAGTGGTGAGAGAGCTATAAGTACTTGGGAGGGCTATATATTAGGATTCAGCAGTGGTGAGAGAGCTATAAGTACTTGGGGTGGGCTCTCTGTTAGGATTCAGCAGTGGTGCGAGAGCTATAAGTACTTGGGAGGGCTCTCTGTTAGGATTCAGCAGTGGTGAGAGAGCTATAATTACTTGGGGGGGGGCTCTATATTAGAATTCAGCAGTGGTGAGAGAGCTATAATGACTTGGGGGCTCTATATTAGGATTCAGCAGTGGTGAGAGAGCTATAAGTACTTGGGGGGCTCTATATTAGGATTCAGCAGTGGTGAGAGAGCTATAAGTACTTGAGGGCTCTATATTAGGATTCAGCAAAGGTGAGAGAGGTATAAGTACTTGAGGGGCTCTACCTTAGGATTCAGCAGTGGTGAGAGAGCTATAAGTACTTTGGGGGGCTCTATATTAGGAGTCAGCAGTGGTGAGAGAGCTATAATTACTTGGGGGCTCTATATTAGGATTCAGCAGTGGTGAGAGAGCTATAAGTACTTGGGGGGCTCTATATTAGGATTCAGCAGTGGTGAGAGAGCTATAAGTACTTGGGGGCTCTATATTAGGATTCAGCAGTGGTGAGAGAGCTATAAGTACTTGGGAAGGCTCTCTGTTAGGATTCAGCAGTGGTGAGAGAGCTATAAGTACTTGGGGGCTCTATATTAGGATTCAGCAGTGGTGAGAGAGCTATAAGTACTTGAGAGGGCTCTCTGTTAGGAGTCAGCAGTGGTGAGAGAGCTATAAGTACTTAGGGGCCTCTCTGTTAGGATTCAGCAGTGGTGAGAGAGCTATAAGTACTTGGGGGCTCTATAATAGGATTCAGCAGTGGTGAGAGAGCTATAAGTACTTTGGGGACTCTATATTAGGATTCAGCAGTGGTGAGAGAGCTATAAGTACTTGGGGGCTCTCTGTTAGGATTCAGCAGTGGTGAGAGAGCTATAAGTACTTGGAGGCCTCTCTGTTAGGATTCAGCAGTGGTGAGAGAGCTATAAGTACTTGGGGGCTCTATATTAGGATTCAGCAGTGGTGAGAGAGCTATTAGTACTTGGGGGGCTCTATATTAGGATTCAGCAGTGGTGAGAGAGCTATAAGTACTTGGGGGGCTCTATATTAGGATTCAGCAGTGGTGAGAGAGCTATAAGTACTTGGTGGGCTCTATATTAGGATTCAGCAGTGGCGAGAGAGCTATAATTACTTGGGGGCTCTATATTAGGATTCAGCAGTGGTGAGAGAGCTATAATTACTTTGGGGGCTCTAGATTAGGATTCAGCAGTGGTGAGAGAGCTCTAAGTACTTGAGGGGGCACTATATTAGGATTCAGCAGTGGTGAGAGAGCTATAAGTACTTGAGGGCTCTATGTTAGGATTCTGCAGTGGTGAGAGAGCTATAAGTACTTGGGAGGGCTCTCTGTTAGGATTCAGCAGTGGTGAGAGAGCTATAAGTACTTGGGTGGCTCTATATTAGGATTCAGCAGTGGTGAGAGAGCTATAAGTACTTGGGTGGGCTCTCTGTTAGAATTCAGCAGTGGTGAGAGAGCTATAAGTACTTGGGGGCTCCATATTAGGATTCAGCAGTGGTGAGAGAGCTATAAGTACTTGGGGGCTCTATATTAGGATTCAGCAGTGTTGCGAGAGCTATAATTACTTGGGGGCTCTATATTAGGATTCAGCAGTGGTGAGAGAGCTATAATTACTTGGGGGGGGCTGTATATTAGGATTCAGCAGTGGTGAGAGAGCTATAAGTACTTGGGAGGGCTCTATATTAGGATTCAGCAGTGGTGAGAGAGCTATAAGTACTTGAGGGCTCTATATTAGGATTCAGCAAAGGTGACAGAGGTATAAGTACTTGGGGGCTCTATATTAGGATTCAGCAGTGGTGAGAGAGCTATAAGTACTTGGGGTGGCTCTATATTAGGTTTCAGCAGTGGTGAGAGAGCTATAATTACTTGGGGGCTCTATATTAGGATTCAGCAGTGGTGAGAGAGCTATAAGTACTTGGGAGGGCTCTATATTAGGATTCAGCAGTGATGAGAGAGCTATAAGTACTTGGGGGCCCTATCTTAGGATTCAGCTGTGGTGAGAGAGCTATAAGTACTTGGGGTGGGCTCTATATTAGGATTCAGCAGTGATGAGAGATTTATAAGTACTTGGGGGCCCTATCTTAGGATTCAGCAGTGGTGAGAGAGCTATAAGTACTTGGGAGGGCTCTTTATTAGGATTAAGCAGTGGTGAGAGAGCTATAAGTACTTGGGAGGGCTCTATGTTAGGATTAAGCAGTGGTGAGAGAGCCATAAGTACTTGGGGGGCTCTATATTAGGATTCAGCAGTGGTGAGAGAGCTATAAGTACTTGGGGGCTCTATATTAGGATTCAGCAGTAGTGAGAGAGCTATAATTACTTGGGGGGCTCTATATTAGGATTCAGCAGTGGTGAGAGAGCTATAAGTACTTGAGGGGGCTCTACCTTAGGATTCAGCAGTGGTGAGAGAGCTATAATTACTTGAGGGGGCTCTATATTAGGATTCAGCAGTGGTGAGAGAGCTATAAGTACTTGGGGGCTCTATATTATTATTCAGCATTGGTGAGAGAGCTATAAGTACTTGGGGGGCTCTATATTAGGATTTAGCAGTGGTGAGGAAGCTATAAGTACTTGGGGGCTCTATATTAGGATTCAGCAGTGGTGACAGAGCTATAAGTACTTGGAGGGCTCTCTGTTAGGATTCAGCAGTGGTGAGAGAGCTGTAAGTACTTGGGAGGGCTCTATATTAGGATTCAGCAGTGTTGAGAGAGCTATAAGTACTTGTTAGCTCTATCTTAGGATTCAACAGTGGCGAGAGAGCTTTAAGTACTTGGCGAGGCTCTATATTAGGATTCAGCAGTGGTGAGAGAGCTATAAGTACTTGGGAGGGCTCTCTGTTATGATTCAGCAGTGGTGAGAGAGCTATAAGTACTTTTGGGGGCTCTATATTAGGATTCAGCAGTGATGAGAGAGCTATAAGTACTTGGGGGCCCTATCTTAGGATTCAGCAGTGGTGAGAGAGCTATAAGTACTTGGGAGGGCTCTATATTAGGATTCGGCAGTGATGAGAGAGCTATAAGTACTTGGGGGGCCCTATCTTAGGATTCAACTGTGGTGAGAGAGCTATAAGTACTTGGGGTCGGCTCTATATTAGGATTCAGCAGTGGTGAGAGAGCTATAAGTACTTGGGGGCTCTATGTTAGGATTCAGCAAAGGTGAGAGAGGTATAAGTACTTGGGGGGCTCTATATTAGGATTCAGCAGTGATGAGAGAGTTATAAGTACTTGGGGGCCCTATCTTAGGATTCAGCAGTGGTGAGAGAGCTATAAGTACTTGGGAGGGCTCTTTATTAGGATTAAGCAGTGGTGAGAGAGCTATAAGTACTTGGGAGGGCTCTATGTTAGGATTAAGCAGTGGTGAGAGAGCCATAAGTACTTGGTGGGGCTCTATATTAGGATTCAGCAGTGGTGAGAGAGCTATAAGTACTTGGGGGGCTCTATATTAGGATTCAGCAGTAGTGAGAGAGCTATAATTACTTGGGGGGGCTCTATATTAGGATTCAGCAGTGGTGAGAGAGCTATAAGTACTTGAGGGGGCTCTACCTTAGGATTCAGCAGTGGTGAGAGAGCTATAATTACTTGAGGGGGCTCTATATTAGGATTCAGCAGTGGTGAGAGAGCTATAAGTACTTGGGGGGCTCTATATTATTATTCAGCATTGGTGAGAGAGCTATAAGTACTTGGGGGCTCTATATTAGGATTTAGCAGTGGTGAGGAAGCTATAAGTACTTGGGGGCTCTATATTAGGATTCAGCAGTGGTGACAGAGCTATAAGTACTTGGGGGCTCTATATTAGGATTCAGCAGTGGTGAGAGAGCTATAAGTACTTGGTGGGCTCTATATTAGGATTCAGCAGTGGCGAGAGAGCTATAAGTACTTGGGGGCTCTATATTAGGATTCAGCAGTGCTGAGAGAGCTATAATTACTTGGGGGGCTCTAAATTAGGATTCAGCAGTGGTGAGAGAGCTCTAAGTACTTGAGGGGGCACTATATTAGGATTCAGCAGTGGTGAGAGAGCTATAAGTACTTGAGGGCTCTATGTTAGGATTCAGCAAAGGTGAGAGAGGTATAAGTACTTGTTAGCTCTATCTTAGGATTCAACAGTGGTGAGAAAGCTGTAAGTACTTCGAGGCTCTATGTTAGGATTCAGCAGTGGTGAGAGAGCCATAAGTACTTGGGAGGGCTCTATATTAGGATTCAGCAGTGGTGAGAGAGCTATAAGTACTTGGGAGGGCTATATATTAGGATTCAGCAGTGGTGAGAGAGCTATAAGTACTTGGGGTGGGCTCTCTGTTAGGATTCAGCAGTGGTGCGAGAGCTATAAGTACTTGGGAGGGCTCTCTGTTAGGATTCAGCAGTGGTGAGAGAGCTATAATTACTTGGGGGGGCTCTATATTAGAATTCAGCATTGGTGAGAGAGCTATAATGACTTGGGGGGCTCTATATTAGGATTCAGCAGTGGTGAGAGAGCTATAAGTACTTGGGGGGCTCTATATTAGGATTCAGCAGTGGTGAGAGAGCTATAAGTACTTGAGGGCTCTATATTAGGATTCAGCAAAGGTGAGAGAGGTATAAGTACTTGAGGGGCTCTACCTTAGGATTCAGCAGTGGTGAGAGAGCTATAAGTACTTTGGGGGGCTCTATATTAGGAGTCAGCAGTGGTGAGAGAGCTATAATTACTTGGGGGCTCTATATTAGGATTCAGCAGTGGTGAGAGAGCTATAAGTACTTGGGGGCTCTATATTAGGATTCAGCAGTGGTGAGGGAGCTATAAGTACTTGGGGGGCTCTATATTAGGATTCAGCAGTGGTGAGAGAGCTATAAGTACTTGGGAAGGCTCTCTGTTAGGATTCAGCAGTGGTGAGAGAGCTATAAGTACTTGGGGGCTCTATATTAGGATTCAGCAGTGGTGAGAGAGCTATAAGTACTTGAGAGGGCTCTCTGTTAGGAGTCAGCAGTGGTGAGAGAGCTATAAGTACTTAGGGGCCTCTCTGTTAGGATTCAGCAGTGGTGAGAGAGCTATAAGTACTTGGGGGGCTCTATAATAGGATTCAGCAGTGGTGAGAGAGCTATAAGTACTTTGGGGACTCTATATTAGGATTCAGCAGTGGTGAGAGAGCTATAAGTACTTGGGGGCTCTCTGTTAGGATTCAGCAGTGGTGAGAGAGCTATAAGTACTTGGAGGCCTCTCTGTTAGGATTCAGCAGTGGTGAGAGAGCTATAAGTACTTGGGGGCTCTATATTAGGATTCAGCAGTGGTGAGAGAGCTATTAGTACTTGGGGGGCTCTATATTAGGATTCAGCAGTGGTGAGAGAGCTATAATTACTTGGGGGGCTCTATATTAGGATTCAGCAGTGGTGAGAGAGCTATAAGTACTTGAGGGGCTCTATATTTGGATTCAGCAGTGGTGAGAGAGCTATAAGTACTTGGGGGCTCTATATAAGGATTCAGCAGTGGTGAGAGAGCTATAATTACTTGGGGGGCTCTATATTAGGATTCAGCAGTGGTGAGAGAGCTATAAGTACTTGGGGGGCTCTATATTAGGATTCAGCAGTGGTGAGAGAGCTATAAGTACTTGGTGGGCTCTATATTAGGATTCAGCAGTGGCGAGAGAGCTATAATTACTTGGGGGCTCTATATTAGGATTCAGCAGTGGTGAGAGAGCTATAATTACTTGGGGGCTCTAGATTAGGATTCAGCAGTGGTGAGAGAGCTCTAAGTACTTGAGGGGGCACTATATTAGGATTCAGCAGTGGTGAGAGAGCTATAAGTACTTGAGGGCTCTATGTTAGGATTCTGCAGTGGTGAGAGAGCTATAAGTACTTGGGAGGGCTCTCTGTTAGGATTCAGCAGTGGTGAGAGAGCTATAAGTACTTGGGTGGCTCTATATTAGGATTCAGCAGTGGTGAGAGAGCTATAAGTACTTGGGTGGGCTCTCTGTTAGAATTCAGCAGTGGTGAGAGAGCTATAAGTACTTGGGGGCTCCATATTAGGATTCAGCAGTGGTGAGAGAGCTATAAGTACTTGGGGGCTCTATATTAGGATTCAGCAGTGTTGCGAGAGCTATAATTACTTGGGGGCTCTATATTAGGATTCAGCAGTGGTGAGAGAGCTATAATTACTTGGGGGGCTGTATATTAGGATTCAGCAGTGGTGAGAGAGCTATAAGTACTTGGGAGGGCTCTATATTAGGATTCAGCAGTGGTGAGAGAGCTATAAGTACTTGAGGGCTCTATATTAGGATTCAGCAAAGGTGACAGAGGTATAAGTACTTGGGGGCTCTATATTAGGATTCAGCAGTGGTGAGAGAGCTATAAGTACTTGGGGTGGCTCTATATTAGGTTTCAGCAGTGGTGAGAGAGCTATAATTACTTGGGGGCTCTATATTAGGATTCAGCAGTGGTGAGAGAGCTATAAGTACTTGGGAGCGCTCTATATTAGGATTCAGCAGTGATGAGAGAGCTATAAGTACTTGGGGGGCCCTATCTTAGGATTCAGCTGTGGTGAGAGAGCTATAAGTACTTGGGGTGGGCTCTATATTAGGATTCAGCAGTGATGAGAGAGTTATAAGTACTTGGGGGCCCTATCTTAGGATTCAGCAGTGGTGAGAGAGCTATAAGTACTTGGGAGGGCTCTTTATTAGGATTAAGCAGTGGTGAGAGAGCTATAAGTACTTGGGAGGGCTCTATGTTAGGATTAAGCAGTGGTGAGAGAGCCATAAGTACTTGGGGGGCTCTATATTAGGATTCAGCAGTGGTGAGAGAGCTATAAGTACTTGGGGGGCTCTATATTAGGATTCAGCAGTAGTGAGAGAGCTATAATTACTTGGGGGGCTCTATATTAGGATTCAGCAGTGGTGAGAGAGCTATAAGTACTTGAGGGGCTCTACCTTAGGATTCAGCAGTGGTGAGAGAGCTATAATTACTTGAGGGGGCTCTATATTAGGATTCAGCAGTGGTGAGAGAGCTATAAGTACTTGGGGGCTCTATATTATTATTCAGCATTGGTGAGAGAGCTATAAGTACTTGGGGGCTCTATATTAGGATTTAGCAGTGGTGAGGAAGCTATAAGTACTTGGGGGCTCTATATTAGGATTCAGCAGTGGTGACAGAGCTATAAGTACTTGGAAGGCTCTCTGTTAGGATTCAGCAGTGGTGAGAGAGCTGTAAGTACTTGGGAGGGCTCTATATTAGGATTCAGCAGTGTTGAGAGAGCTATAAGTACTTGTTAGCTCTATCTTAGGATTCAACAGTGGCGAGAGAGCTTTAAGTACTTGGCGAGGCTCTATATTAGGATTCAGCAGTGGTGAGAGAGCTATAAGTACTTGGGAGGGCTCTCTGTTATGATTCAGCAGTGGTGAGAGAGCTATAAGTACTTTTGGGGGCTCTATATTAGGATTCAGCAGTGATGAGAGAGCTATAAGTACTTGGGGGGCCCTATCTTAGGATTCAGCAGTGGTGAGAGAGCTATAAGTACTTGGGAGGGCTCTATATTAGGATTCGGCAGTGATGAGAGAGCTATAAGTACTTGGGGGGCCCTATCTTAGGATTCAACTGTGGTGAGAGAGCTATAAGTACTTGGGGTCGGCTCTATATTAGGATTCAGCAGTGGTGAGAGAGCTATAAGTACTTGGGGGCTCTATGTTAGGATTCAGCAAAGGTGAGAGAGGTATAAGTACTTGGGGGGCTCTATATTAGGATTCAGCAGTGATGAGAGAGTTATAAGTACTTGGGGGCCCTATCTTAGGATTCAGCAGTGGTGAGAGAGCTATAAGTACTTGGGAGGGCTCTTTATTAGGATTAAGCAGTGGTGAGAGAGCTATAAGTACTTGGGAGGGCTCTATGTTAGGATTAAGCAGTGGTGAGAGAGCCATAAGTACTTGGTGGGGCTCTATATTAGGATTCAGCAGTGGTGAGAGAGCTATAAGTACTTGGGGGGCTCTATATTAGGATTCAGCAGTAGTGAGAGAGCTATAATTACTTGGGGGGCTCTATATTAGGATTCAGCAGTGGTGAGAGAGCTATAAGTACTTGAGGGGCTCTACCTTAGGATTCAGCAGTGGTGAGAGAGCTATAATTACTTGAGGGGCTCTATATTAGGATTCAGCAGTGGTGAGAGAGCTATAAGTACTTGGGGGCTCTATATTATTATTCAGCATTGGTGAGAGAGCTATAAGTACTTGGGGGGCTCTATATTAGGATTTAGCAGTGGTGAGGAAGCTATAAGTACTTGGGGGGCTCTATATTAGGATTCAGCAGTGGTGACAGAGCTATAAGTACTTGGAGGGCTCTCTGTTAGGATTCAGCAGTGGTGAGAGAGCTGTAAGTACTTGGGAGGGCTCTATATTAGGATTCAGCAGTGGTGAGAGAGCTATAAGTACTTGTTAGCTCTATCTTAGGATTCAACAGTGGCGAGAGAGCTTTAAGTACTTGGCGAGGCTCTATATTAGGATTCAGCAGTGGTGAGAGAGCTATAAGTACTTGGGGGGGCCCTATCTTAGGATTCAGCAGTGGTGAGAGAGCTATAAGTACTTGGGAGGGCTCTATATTAGGATTCGGCAGTGATGAGAGAGCTATAAGTACTTGGGGGGCCCTATCTTAGGATTCAACTGTGGTGAGAGAGCTATAAGTACTTGGGGTCGGCTCTATATTAGGATTCAGCAGTGGTGAGAGAGCTATAAGTACTTGGGGGCTCTATGTTAGGATTCAGCAAAGGTGAGAGAGGTATAAGTACTTGGGGGGCTCTATATTAGGATTCAGCAGTGGTGAGAGAGCTATAAGTACTTGGGAGGGCTCTTTATTGGGATTAAGCAGTGGTGAGAGAGCTATAAGTACTTGGGAGGGCTCTATATTAGGTTTAAGCAGTGGTGAGAGAGCCATAAGTACTTGGGAGGGCTCTCTGTTAGGATTCAGCAGTGGTGAGAGAGCAATAAGTACTTGGGAGGGCTCTCTGTTAGGATTCAGCAGTGGTGAGAGAGCTATAAGTACTTGGGGGCTCTATATTAGGATTCAGCAGTGGTGAGAGAGCTATAAGTACTTGGGAAGGCTCTCTGTTAGGATTCAGCAGTGGTGAGAGAGCTATAAGTACTTGGGGGCTCTATATTAGGATTCAGCAGTGGTGAGAGAGCTATAAGTACTTGGGGGCTCTATATTAGGATTCAGCAGTGGTGAGAGAGCTATAAGTACTTGGGGGCTCTCTGTTAGGATTCAGCAGTGGTGAGAGAGCTATAAGTACTTGGGAGGGCTCTTTATTAGGATTAAGCAGTGGTGAGAGAGCTATAAGTACTTGGGAGGGCTCTATGTTAGGATTAAGCAGTGGTGAGAGAGCCATAAGTACTTGGTGGGGCTCTATATTAGGATTCAGCAGTGGTGAGAGAGCTATAAGTACTTGAGGGCTCTATGTTAGGATTCTGCAGTGGTGAGAGAGCTATAAGTACTTGGGAGGGCTCTCTGTTAGGATTCAGCAGTGGTGAGAGAGCTATAAGTACTTGGGTGGCTCTATATTAGGATTCAGCAGTGGTGAGAGAGCTATAAGTACTTGGGTGGGCTCTCTGTTAGAATTCAGCAGTGGTGAGAGAGCTATAAGTACTTGGGGGCTCCATATTAGGATTCAGCAGTGGTGAGAGAGCTATAAGTACTTGGGGGCTCTATATTAGGATTCAGCAGTGTTGCGAGAGCTATAATTACTTGGGGGCTCTATATTAGGATTCAGCAGTGGTGAGAGAGCTATAATTACTTGGGGGGCTGTATATTAGGATTCAGCAGTGGTGAGAGAGCTATAAGTACTTGGGAGGGCTCTATATTAGGATTCAGCAGTGGTGAGAGAGCTATAAGTACTTGAGGGCTCTATATTAGGATTCAGCAAAGGTGACAGAGGTATAAGTACTTGGGGGCTCTATATTAGGATTCAGCAGTGGTGAGAGAGCTATAAGTACTTGGGGTGGCTCTATATTAGGTTTCAGCAGTGGTGAGAGAGCTATAATTACTTGGGGGCTCTATATTAGGATTCAGCAGTGGTGAGAGAGCTATAAGTACTTGGGAGCGCTCTATATTAGGATTCAGCAGTGATGAGAGAGCTATAAGTACTTGGGGGGCCCTATCTTAGGATTCAGCTGTGGTGAGAGAGCTATAAGTACTTGGGGTGGGCTCTATATTAGGATTCAGCAGTGATGAGAGAGTTATAAGTACTTGGGGGCCCTATCTTAGGATTCAGCAGTGGTGAGAGAGCTATAAGTACTTGGGAGGGCTCTTTATTAGGATTAAGCAGTGGTGAGAGAGCTATAAGTACTTGGGAGGGCTCTATGTTAGGATTAAGCAGTGGTGAGAGAGCCATAAGTACTTGGGGGGCTCTATATTAGGATTCAGCAGTGGTGAGAGAGCTATAAGTACTTGGGGGGCTCTATATTAGGATTCAGCAGTAGTGAGAGAGCTATAATTACTTGGGGGGCTCTATATTAGGATTCAGCAGTGGTGAGAGAGCTATAAGTACTTGAGGGGCTCTACCTTAGGATTCAGCAGTGGTGAGAGAGCTATAATTACTTGAGGGGGCTCTATATTAGGATTCAGCAGTGGTGAGAGAGCTATAAGTACTTGGGGGGCTCTATATTATTATTCAGCATTGGTGAGAGAGCTATAAGTACTTGGGGGGCTCTATATTAGGATTTAGCAGTGGTGAGGAAGCTATAAGTACTTGGGGGGCTCTATATTAGGATTCAGCAGTGGTGACAGAGCTATAAGTACTTGGAAGGCTCTCTGTTAGGATTCAGCAGTGGTGAGAGAGCTGTAAGTACTTGGGAGGGCTCTATATTAGGATTCAGCAGTGTTGAGAGAGCTATAAGTACTTGTTAGCTCTATCTTAGGATTCAACAGTGGCGAGAGAGCTTTAAGTACTTGGCGAGGCTCTATATTAGGATTCAGCAGTGGTGAGAGAGCTATAAGTACTTGGGAGGGCTCTCTGTTATGATTCAGCAGTGGTGAGAGAGCTATAAGTACTTTTGGGGGCTCTATATTAGGATTCAGCAGTGATGAGAGAGCTATAAGTACTTGGGGGGCCCTATCTTAGGATTCAGCAGTGGTGAGAGAGCTATAAGTACTTGGGAGGGCTCTATATTAGGATTCGGCAGTGATGAGAGAGCTATAAGTACTTGGGGGGGCCCTATCTTAGGATTCAACTGTGGTGAGAGAGCTATAAGTACTTGGGGTCGGCTCTATATTAGGATTCAGCAGTGGTGAGAGAGCTATAAGTACTTGGGGGCTCTATGTTAGGATTCAGCAAAGGTGAGAGAGGTATAAGTACTTGGGGGGGCTCTATATTAGGATTCAGCAGTGATGAGAGAGTTATAAGTACTTGGGGGGCCCTATCTTAGGATTCAGCAGTGGTGAGAGAGCTATAAGTACTTGGGAGGGCTCTTTATTAGGATTAAGCAGTGGTGAGAGAGCTATAAGTACTTGGGAGGGCTCTATGTTAGGATTAAGCAGTGGTGAGAGAGCCATAAGTACTTGGTGGGGCTCTATATTAGGATTCAGCAGTGGTGAGAGAGCTATAAGTACTTGGGGGGCTCTATATTAGGATTCAGCAGTAGTGAGAGAGCTATAATTACTTGGGGGGCTCTATATTAGGATTCAGCAGTGGTGAGAGAGCTATAAGTACTTGAGGGGCTCTACCTTAGGATTCAGCAGTGGTGAGAGAGCTATAATTACTTGAGGGGGCTCTATATTAGGATTCAGCAGTGGTGAGAGAGCTATAAGTACTTGGGGGCTCTATATTATTATTCAGCATTGGTGAGAGAGCTATAAGTACTTGGGGGCTCTATATTAGGATTTAGCAGTGGTGAGGAAGCTATAAGTACTTGGGGGCTCTATATTAGGATTCAGCAGTGGTGACAGAGCTATAAGTACTTGGAGGGCTCTCTGTTAGGATTCAGCAGTGGTGAGAGAGCTGTAAGTACTTGGGAGGGCTCTATATTAGGATTCAGCAGTGGTGAGAGAGCTATAAGTACTTGTTAGCTCTATCTTAGGATTCAACAGTGGCGAGAGAGCTTTAAGTACTTGGCGAGGCTCTATATTAGGATTCAGCAGTGGTGAGAGAGCTATAAGTACTTGGGGGCCCTATCTTAGGATTCAGCAGTGGTGAGAGAGCTATAAGTACTTGGGAGGGCTCTATATTAGGATTCGGCAGTGATGAGAGAGCTATAAGTACTTGGGGGGCCCTATCTTAGGATTCAACTGTGGTGAGAGAGCTATAAGTACTTGGGGTCGGCTCTATATTAGGATTCAGCAGTGGTGAGAGAGCTATAAGTACTTGGGGGCTCTATGTTAGGATTCAGCAAAGGTGAGAGAGGTATAAGTACTTGGGGGGCTCTATATTAGGATTCAGCAGTGGTGAGAGAGCTATAAGTACTTGGGAGGGCTCTTTATTGGGATTAAGCAGTGGTGAGAGAGCTATAAGTACTTGGGAGGGCTCTATATTAGGTTTAAGCAGTGGTGAGAGAGCCATAAGTACTTGGGAGGGCTCTCTGTTAGGATTCAGCAGTGGTGAGAGAGCAATAAGTACTTGGGAGGGCTCTCTGTTAGGATTCAGCAGTGGTGAGAGAGCTATAAGTACTTGGGGGCTCTATATTAGGATTCAGCAGTGGTGAGAGAGCTATAAGTACTTGGGAAGGCTCTCTGTTAGGATTCAGCAGTGGTGAGAGAGCTATAAGTACTTGGGGGCTCTATATTAGGATTCAGCAGTGGTGAGAGAGCTATAAGTACTTGGGGGCTCTATATTAGGATTCAGCAGTGGTGAGAGAGCTATAAGTACTTGGGGGCTCTCTGTTAGGATTCAGCAGTGGTGAGAGAGCTATAAGTACTTGGAGGCCTCTCTGTTAGGATTCAGCAGTGGTGAGAGAGCTATAAGTACTTGGGGGCTCTATATTAGGATTCATCAGTGGTGAGAGAGCTATTAGTACTTGGGGGCTCTATATTAGGATTCAGCAGTGGTGAGAGAGCTATAATTACTTGGGGGGCTCTATATTAGGATTCAGCAGTGGTGAGAGAGCTATAAGTACTTGAGGGGGCTCTATATTAGGATTCAACAGTGGTGAGAGAGCTATAACTACTTGGGAGGGCTCTCTGTTAGGATTCAGCAGTGGTGAGAGAGCTATAAGTACTTGGGGGGCTCTATATTTGGATTCAGCAGTGGTGAGAGAGCTATAAGTACTTGGGAGGGCTCTCTGTTAGGATTCAGCAGTGGTGAGAGAGCTATAAGTACTTGGGTGGCTCTATATTAGGATTCAGCAGTGGTGAGAGAGCTATAAGTACTTGGGAGGGCTCTCTGTTAGGATTCAGCAGTGGTGAGAGAGCTATAAGAACTTGAGGGCTCTATGTTAGGATTCAGCAAAGGTGAGAGGGGTATAAGTACTTGGGGGGCTCTATATTAGATTTCAGCAGTGGTGAGAGAGCTATAAGTACTTGGGAGGGCTCTATATTAGGATTAAGCAGTGGTGAGGAAGCTATAAGTACTTGGGGGGCTCTATATTCGGATTCAGCAGTGGTGAGAGAAGTATAAGTACTTGGGAGGGCTCTCTGTTAGGATTCAGCAGTGGTGAGAGAGCTATAAGTACTTGGGGGGCTCTATATTAGGATTCAGCAGTGGTGAGAGAGATATAAGTACTTGGGGGGCTCTATATTAGGATTCAGCAGTGGTGGGAGAGCTATAAGTACTTGGGGGCTCTCTGTTAGGATTCAGCAGTGGTGAGAGAGCTATAAGTACTTACGGGGCTCTATATTAGGATTCAGCAGTGGTAAGAGAGCTATAAGTACTTGGGGGCTCTATATTAGGATTCAGCAGTGGTGAGAGAGCTATAAGTACTTGAGGGGCTCCATATTAGGATTCAGCAGTGGTGACAGAGCTATAAGTACTTGAGGGGCTCTATATTAGGATTCAACAGTGGTGAGAGAGCTATAAGTACTTGGGAGGGCTCTCTGTTAGGATTCAGCAGTGGTGAGAGAGCTATAAGTACTTGGGGGCTCTATATTTGGATTCAGCAGTGGTGAGAGAGCTATAAGTACTTGGGAGGGCTCTCTGTTAGGATTCAGCAGTGGTGAGAGAGCTATAAGTACTTGGGTGGCTCTATATTAGGATTCAGCAGTGGTGAGAGAGCTATAAGTACTTGGGAGGGCTCTCTGTTAGGATTCAGCAGTGGTGAGAGAGCTATAAGAACTTGAGGGCTCTATGTTAGGATTCAGCAAAGGTGAGAGGGGTATAAGTACTTGGGGGCTCTATATTAGGATTCAGCAGTGGTGAGAGAGCTATAAGTACTTGGGGGGCTCTATATTCGGATTCAGCAGTGGTGAGAGAAGTATAAGTACTTGGGAGGGCTCTCTGTTAGGATTCAGCAGTGGTGAGAGAGCTATAAGTACTTGGGGGGCTCTATATTAGGATTCAGCAGTGGTGAGAGAGATATAAGTACTTGGGGGGCTCTATATTAGGATTCAGCAGTGGTGGGAGAGCTATAAGTACTTGGGGGCTCTCTGTTAGGATTCAGCAGTGGTGAGAGAGCTATAAGTACTTACGGGGCTCTATATTAGGATTCAGCAGTGGTAAGAGAGCTATAAGTACTTGGGGGGCTCTATATTAGGATTCAGCAGTGGTGAGAGAGCTATAATTACTTGGGGGGCTCTATATTAGGATTCAGCAGTGGTGAGAGAGCAATAAGTACTTGAGGGGCTCTACCTTAGGATTCAGCAGTGGTGAGAGAGCTATAAGTACTTGAGGGGGCTCTATATTAGGATTCAGCAGTGGTGAGAGAGCTATAAGTACTTGGGGGCTCTATATTATGATTCAGCAGTGGTGAGAGAGCTATAAGTACTTGGGGGCTCTATATTAGGATTCAGCACTGGTGAGAGAGCTATAATTACTTGGGGGGGCTCTATATTAGGATTCAGCAGTGGTGAGAGAGCTATAAGTACTTGGGGGGCTCTATATTAGGATTCAGCAGTGGTGAGAGAGCTATTAGTACTTGGGGGGCTCTATATTAGGATTCAGCAGTGGTGAGAGAGCTATAATTACTTGGGGGGCTCTATATTAGGATTCAGCAGTGGTGAGAGAGCTATAAGTACTTGAGGGGGCTCTATATTCGGATTCAGCAGTGGTGAGAGAGCTATAAGTACTTGGGGGCTCTATATTAGGATTCAGCAGTGGTGAGAGAGCTATAATTACTTGGGGGGCTCTATATTAGGATTCAGCAGTGGTGAGAGAGCTATAAGTACTTGGGGGGCTCTATATTAGGATTCAGCAGTGGTGAGAGAGCTATAAGTACTTGGTGGGCTCTATATTAGGATTCAGCAGTGGCGAGAGAGCTATAAGTACTTGGGGGGCTCTATATTAGGATTCAGCAGTGCTGAGAGAGCTATAATTACTTGGGGGGGCTCTAGATTAGGATTCAGCAGTGGTGAGAGAGCTCTAAGTACTTGAGGGGGCACTATATTAGGATTCAGCAGTGGTGAGAGAGCTATAAGTACTTGAGGGCTCTATGTTAGGATTCAGCAAAGGTGAGAGAGGTATAAGTACTTGTTAGCTCTATCTTAGGATTCAACAGTGGTGAGAAAGCTGTAAGTACTTCGAGGCTCTATGTTAGGATTCAGCAGTGGTGAGAGAGCCATAAGTACTTGGGAGGGCTCTATATTAGGATTCAGCAGTGGTGAGAGAGCTATAAGTACTTGGGATGGCTCTATATTAGGATTCAGCAGTGGTGAGAGAGCTATAAGTACTTGGGGTGGGCTCTCTGTTAGGATTCAGCAGTGGTGCGAGAGCTATAAGTACTTGGGAGGGCTCGCTGTTAGGATTCAGCAGTGGTGAGAGAGCTATAATTACTTGGTGGGGCTCTATATTAGAATTCAGCAGTGGTGAGAGAGCTATAATGACTTGGGGGGGCTCTATATTAGGATTCAGCAGTGGTGAGAGAGCTCTAAGTACTTGGGGGGGCTCTATATTAGGATTCAGCAGTGGTGAGAGAGCTATAAGTACTTGAGGGCTCTATATTAGGATTCAGCAAAGGTGAGAGAGGTATAAGTACTTGAGGGGGCTCTACCTTAGGATTCAGCAGTGGTGAGAGAGCTATAAGTACTTTGGGGGGGCTCTATATTAGGATTCAGCAGTGGTGAGAGAGCTATAATTACTTGGGGGCTCTATATTAGGATTCAGCAGTGGTGAGAGAGCTATAAGTACTTGGGGGGCTCTATATTAGGATTCAGCAGTGGTGAGAGAGCTATAAGTACTTGGGGGGGCTCTATATTAGGATTCAGCAGTGGTGAGAGAGCTATAAGTACTTGGGAGGGCTCTCTGTTAGGAGTCAGCAGTGGTGAGAGAGCTATAAGTACTTAGGGGCCTCTCTGTTAGGATTCAGCAGTGGTGAGAGAGCTATAAGTACTTGGGGGGCTCTATAATAGGATTCAGCAGTGGTGAGAGAGCTATAAGTACTTTGGGGACTCTATATTAGGATTCAGCAGTGATGAGAGAGCTATAAGTACTTGGGAGGGCTCTCTGTTAGGAGTCAGCAGTGGTGAGAGAGCTATAAGTACTTAGGGGCCTCTCTGTTAGGATTCAGCAGTGGTGAGAGAGCTATAAGTACTTGGGGGCTCTATATTAGGATTCAGCAGTGGTGAGAGAGCTATTAGTACTTGGGGGGCTCTATATTAGGATTCAGCAGTGGTGAGAGAGCTATAATTACTTGGGGGCTCTATATTAGGATTCAGCAGTGGTGAGAGAGCTATAAGTACTTGAGGGGGCTCTATATTCGGATTCAGCAGTGGTGAGAGAGCTATAAGTACTTGGGGGCTCTATATTAGGATTCAGCAGTGGTGAGAGAGCTATAATTACTTGGGGGGCTCTATATTAGGATTCAGCAGTGGTGAGAGAGCTATAAGTACTTGGGGGGCTCTATATTAGGATTCAGCAGTGGTGAGAGAGCTATAAGTACTTGGTGGGCTCTATATTAGGATTCAGCAGTGGCGAGAGACCTATAAGTACTTGGGGGGCTCTATATTAGGATTCAGCAGTGCTGAGAGAGCTATAATTACTTGGGGGGGCTCTAGATTAGGATTCAGCAGTGGTGAGAGAGCTCTAAGTACTTGAGGGGGCACTATATTAGGATTCAGCAGTGGTGAGAGAGCTATAAGTACTTGAGGGCTCTATGTTAGGATTCAGCAAAGGTGAGAGAGGTATAAGTACTTGTTAGCTCTATCTTAGGAGTCAACAGTGGTGAGAAAGCTGTAAGTACTTCGAGGCTCTATGTTAGGATTCAGCAGTGGTGAGAGAGCCATAAGTACTTGGGAGGGCTCTATATTAGGATTCAGCAGTGGTGAGAGAGCTATAAGTACTTGGGAGGGCTCTATATTAGGATTCAGCAGTGGTGAGAGAGCTATAAGTACTTGGGGTGGGCTCTCTGTTAGGATTCAGCAGTGGTGCGAGAGCTATAAGTACTTGGGAGGGCTCGCTGTTAGGATTCAGCAGTGGTGAGAGAGCTATAATTACTTGGGGGGCTCTATATTAGAATTCAGCAGTGGTGAGAGAGCTATAATGACTTGGGGGCTCTATATTAGGATTCAGCAGTGGTGAGAGAGCTCTAAGTACTTGGGGGCTCTATATTAGGATTCAGCAGTGGTGAGAGAGCTATAAGTACTTGAGGGCTCTATATTAGGATTCAGCAAAGGTGAGAGAGGTATAAGTACTTGAGGGGCTCTACCTTAGGATTCAGCAGTGGTGAGAGAGCTATAAGTACTTGGGGGGGCTCTATATTAGGATTCAGCAGTGGTGAGAGAGCTATAAGTACTTGGGGGGCTCTATATTAGGATTCAGCAGTGGTGAGAGAGATATAAGTACTTGGGGGGCTCTATATTAGGATTCAGCAGTGGTGGGAGAGCTATAAGTACTTGGGGGCTCTCTGTTAGGATTCAGCAGTGGTGAGAGAGCTATAAGTACTTACGGGGCTCTATATTAGGATTCAGCAGTGGTAAGAGA
Organism: Calotriton arnoldi; assembly: GCA_963921515.1. Taxonomy (NCBI): domain Eukaryota; kingdom Metazoa; phylum Chordata; class Amphibia; order Caudata; family Salamandridae; genus Calotriton; species Calotriton arnoldi. Next base: position 75,216 of record CAWUFW010012245.1, read on the forward strand.
GCTATCAGTACTTGGGGGGGCTCTATATTAGGATTTAGCAGTGGTGAGAGAGCTATAAGTACTTGAGGGGGCTCCATATTAGGATTCAGCAGTGGTGACAGAGCTATAAGTACTTGAGGGGGCTCTATATTAGGATTCAACAGTGGTGAGAGAGCTATAAGTACTTGGGAGGGCTCTCTGTTAGGATTCAGCAGTGGTGAGAGAGCTATAAGTACTTGGGGGCTCTATATTTGGATTCAGCAGTGGTGAGAGAGCTATAAGTACTTGGGAGGGCTCTCTGTTAGGATTCAGCAGTGGTGAGAGAGCTATAAGTACTTGGGTGGCTCTATATTAGGATTCAGCAGTGGTGAGAGAGCTATAAGTACTTGGGAGGGCTCTCTGTTAGGATTCAGCAGTGGTGAGAGAGCTATAAGAACTTGAGGGCTCTATGTTAGGATTCAGCAAAGGTGAGAGGGGTATAAGTACTTGGGGGGCTCTATATTAGGATTCAGCAGTGGTGAGAGAGCTATAAGTACTTGGGAGGGCTCTATATTAGGATTAAGCAATGGTGAGGGAGCTATAAGTAATTGGGGGGGCTCTATATTCGGATTCAGCAGTGGTGAGAGAAGTATAAGTACTTGGGAGGGCTCTCTGTTAGGATTCAGCAGTGGTGAGAGAGCTATAAGTACTTGGGGGGGGCTCTATATTAGGATTCAGCAGTGGTGAGAGAGATATAAGTACTTGGGGGGCTCTATATTAGGATTCAGCAGTGGTGGGAGAGCTATAAGTACTTGGGGGGCTCTCTGTTAGGATTCAGCAGTGGTGAGAGAGCTATAAGTACTTACGGGGCTCTATATTAGGATTCAGCAGTGGTAAGAGAGCTATAAGTACTTGGGGGGGCTCTATATTAGGATTCAGTAGTGGTGAGAGAGCTATAATTACTTGGGGGGGCTCTATATTAGGATTCAGCAGTGGTGAGAGAGCAATAAGTACTTGAGGGGGCTCTACCTTAGGATTCAGCAGTGGTGAGAGAGCTATAAGTACTTGAGGGGGCTCTATATTAGGATTCAGCAGTGGTGAGAGAGCTATAAGTACTTGGGGGGCTCTATATTATGATTCAGCAGTGGTGATAGAGCTATAAGTACTTGGGGGGCCTCTATATTAGGATTCAGCAGTGGTGAGAGAGCTATAAGTACTTGGGTGGGCTCTATATAAGGTTTCAGCAGTGGTGAGAGAGCTATAAGTACTTGGGAGGGCTCTCTGTTAGGATTCAGCAGTGGTGAGAGAGCTATAAGTACTTGGGGGCTCTATATTAGGATTCAGCAGTGGTGAGAGAGCTATAAGTACTTGGGAGGGCTCTCTGTTAGGATTCAGCAGTGGTGAGAGAGCTATAAGTACTTGGGGGGCTCTATATTAGGATTCCTCAGTGGTGAGAGAGCTATAAGTACTTGGAGGCCTCTCTGTTAGGATTCAGCAGTGGTGAGAGAGCTATAAGTACTTGGGGGCTATATATTAGGATTCATCAGTGGTGAGAGAGCTATTAGTACTTGGGGGGCTCTATATTAGGATTCAGCAGTGGTGAGAGAGCTATAATTACTTGGGGGGCTCTATATTAGAATTCAGCAGTGGTGAGAGAGCTATAAGTACTTGAGGGGCTCTGTATTAGGATTCAGCAGTGGTGAGAGAGCTATAAGTAGTTGGGGGGCTCTATATTAGGATTCAGCAGTGGTGAGAGAGCTATAAGTACTTGGGAGGGCTCTCTGTTAGGATTCAGCAGTGGTGAGAGAGCTATAAGTACTTGGGGGCTCTATATTTGGATTCAGCAGTGGTGAGAGAGCTATAAGTACTTGGGAGGGCTCTCTGTTAGGATTCAGCAGTGGTGAGAGAGCTATAAGTACTTGGGGGCTCTATATTAGGATTCAGCAGTGGTGAGAGAGCTATAAGTACTTGGGGGCTCTATATTAGGATTCAGCAGTGGTGAGAGAGCTATAAGTACTTGGGGGCTCTCTGTTAGGATTCAGCAGTGGTGAGAGAGCTATAAGTACTTGGAGGCCTCTCTGTTAGGATTCAGCAGTGGTGAGAGAGCTATAAGTACTTGGTAGGGCTCTATATTAGGATTAAGCAGTGGTGAGGGAGCTATAAGTACTTGGGGGGCTCTATATTCGGATTCAGCAGTGGTGAGAGAAGTATAAGTACTTGGGAGGGCTCTCTGTTAGGATTCAGCAGTGGTGAGAGAGCTATAAGTACTTGGGGGCTCTATATTAGGATTCAGCAAAGGTGAGAGAGCTATAAGTACTTGGGAGGGCTCTTTATTGGGATTAAGCAGTGGTGAGAGATCTATAAGTACTTGGGAGGGCTCTATATTAGGTTTAAGCAGTGGTGAGAGAGCCATAAGTACTTGGGAGGGCTCTCTGTTAGGATTCAGCAGTGGTGAGAGAGCTATAAGTACTTGGGGGCTCTATATTAGGATTCAGCAGTGGTGAGAGAGCTATAAGTACTTGGGAAGGCTCTCTGTTAGGATTCAGCAGTGGTGAGAGAGCTATAAGTACTTGGGGGCTCTATATTAGGATTCAGCAGTGGTGAGAGAGCTATAAGTACTTGGGGGCTCTCTGTTAGGATTCAGCAGTGGTGAGAGAGCTATAAGTACTTGGAGGCCTCTCTGTTAGGATTCAGCAGTGGTGAGAGAGCTATAAGTACTTGGGGGCTCTATATTAGGATTCATCAGTGGTGAGAGAGCTATTAGTACTTGGGGGGCTCTATATTAGGATTCAGCAGTGGTGAGAGAGCTATAATTACTTGGGGGGCTCTATATTAGGATTCAGCAGTGGTGAGAGAGCTATAAGTACTTGAGGGTGCTCCATATTAGGATTCAGCAGTGGTGACAGAGCTATAAGTACTTGAGGGGCTCTATATTAGGATTCAGCAGTGGTGAGAGAGCTATAAGTACTTGGGGGGCTCTATATTCGGATTCAGCAGTGGTGAGAGAAGTATAAGTACTTGGGAGGGCTCTCTGTTAGGATTCAGCAGTGGTGAGAGAGCTATAAGTACTTGGGGGGGCTCTATATTAGGATTCAGCAGTGGTGAGAGAGATATAAGTACTTGGGGGCTCTATATTAGGATTCAGCAGTGGTGGGAGAGCTATAAGTACTTGGGGGGCTCTCTGTTAGGATTCAGCAGTGGTGAGAGAGCTATAAGTACTTACGGGGCTCTATATTAGGATTCAGCAGTGGTAAGAGAGCTATAAGTACTTGGGGGGGCTCTATATTAGGATTCAGCAGTGGTGAGAGAGCTATAAGTACTTGAGGGGGCTCCATATTAGGATTCAGCAGTGGTGACAGAGCTATAAGTACTTGAGGGGGCTCTATATTATGATTCAACAGTGGTGAGAGAGCTATAAGTACTTGGGAGGGCTCTCTGTTAGGATTCAGCAGTGGTGAGAGAGCTATAAGTACTTGGGGGCTCTATATTTGGATTCAGCAGTGGTGAGAGAGCTATAAGTACTTGGGAGGGCTCTCTGTTAGGATTCAGCAGTGGTGAGAGAGCTATAAGTACTTGGGTGGCTCTATATTAGGATTCAGCAGTGGTGAGAGAGCTTAAGTACTTGGGAGGGCTCTCTGTTAGGCTTCAGCAGTGGTGAGAGAGCTATAAGAACTTGAGGGCTCTATGTTAGGATTCAGCAAAGGTGAGAGGGGTATAAGTACTTGGGGGCTCTATATTAGGATTCAGCAGTGGTGAGAGAGCTATAAGTACTTGGGAGGGCTCTATATTAGGATTAAGCAATGGTGAGGGAGCTATAAGTACTTGGGGGGCTCTATATTCGGATTCAGCAGTGGTGAGAGAAGTATAAGTACTTGGGAGGGCTCTCTGTTAGGATTCAGCAGTGGTGAGAGAGCTATAAGTACTTGGGGGGCTCTATATTAGGATTCAGCAGTGGTGAGAGAGATATAAGTACTTGGGGGGTTCTATATTAGGATTCAGCAGTGGTGGGAGAGCTATAAGTACTTGGGGGCTCTCTGTTAGGATTCAGCAGTGGTGAGAGAGCTATAAGTACTTACGGGGCTCTATATTAGGATTCAGCAGTGGTAAGAGAGCTATAAGTACTTGGGGGGGCTCTATATTAGGATTCAGTAGTGGTGAGAGAGCTATAATTACTTGGGGGGGCTCTATATTAGGATTCAGCAGTGGTGAGAGAGCAATAAGTACTTGAGGGGGCTCTACCTTAGGATTCAGCAGTGGTGAGAGAGCTATAAGTACTTGAGGGGCTCTATATTAGGATTCAGCAGTGGTGAGAGAGCTATAAGTACTTGGGGGCTCTATATTATGATTCAGCAGTGGTGATAGAGCTATAAGTACTTGGGGGCCTCTATATTAGGATTCAGCAGTGGTGAGAGAGCTATAAGTACTTGGGTGGGCTCTATATAAGGTTTCAGCAGTGGTGAGAGAGCTATAAGTACTTGGGAGGGCTCTCTGTTAGGATTCAGCAGTGGTGAGAGAGCTATAAGTACTTGGGGGCTCTATATTAGGATTCAGCAGTGGTGAGAGAGCTATAAGTACTTGGGAGGGCTCTCTGTTAGGATTCAGCAGTGGTGAGAGAGCTATAAGTACTTGGGGGCTCTATATTAGGATTCAGCAGTGGTGAGAGAGCTATAAGTACTTGGAGGCCTCTCTGTTAGGATTCAGCAGTGGTGAGAGAGCTATAAGTACTTGGGGGCTATATATTAGGATTCATCAGTGGTGAGAGAGCTATTAGTACTTGGGGGGCTCTATATTAGGATTCAGCAGTGGTGAGAGAGCTATAATTACTTGGGGGGCTCTATATTAGAATTCAGCAGTGGTGAGAGAGCTATGAGTACTTGAGGGGCTCTGTATTAGGATTCAGCAGTGGTGAGAGAGCTATAAGTAGTTGGGGGGCTCTATATTAGGATTCAGCAGTGGTGAGAGAGCTATAAGTACTTGGGAGGGCTCTCTGTTAGGATTCAGCAGTGGTGAGAGAGCTATAAGTACTTGGGGGCTCTATATTTGGATTCAGCAGTGGTGAGAGAGCTATAAGTACTTGGGAGGGCTCTCTGTTAGGATTCAGCAGTGGTGAGAGAGCTATAAGTACTTGGGGGCTCTATATTAGGATTCAGCAGTGGTGAGAGAGCTATAAGTACTTGGGGGGCTCTATATTAGGATTCAGCAGTGGTGAGAGAGCTATAAGTACTTGGGGGCTCTCTGTTAGGATTCAGCAGTGGTGAGAGAGCTATAAGTACTTGGAGGCCTCTCTGTTAGGATTCAGCAGTGGTGAGAGAGCTATAAGTACTTGGTAGGGCTCTATATTAGGATTAAGCAGTGGTGAGGGAGCTATAAGTACTTGGGGGGCTCTATATTCGGATTCAGCAGTGGTGAGAGAAGTATAAGTACTTGGGAGGGCTCTCTGTTAGGATTCAGCAGTGGTGAGAGAGCTATAAGTACTTGGGGGCTCTATATTAGGATTCAGCAGTGGTGAGAGAGATATAAGTACTTGGGGGCTCTATATTAGGATTCAGCAGTGGTGGCAGAGCTATAAGTACTTGGGGGCTCTCTGTTAGGATTCAGTAGTGGTGAGAGAGCTATAAGTACTTACGGGGCTCTATATTAGGATTCAGCAGTGGTAAGAGAGCTATAAGTACTTGGGGGCTCTATATTAGGATTCAGCAGTGGTGAGAGAGCTATAATTACTTGGGGGGCTCTATATTAGGATTCAGCAGTGGTGAGAGAGCTATAAGTACTTGAGGGGCTCTACCTTAGGATTCAGCAGTGGTGAGAGAGCTATAAGTACTTGAGGGGGCTCTATATTAGGATTCAGCAGTGGTGAGAGAGCTATAAGTACTTGGGGGCTCTATATTATGATTCAGCAGTGGTGAGAGAGCTATAAGTACTTGGGGGGCCTCTATATTAGGATTCAGCAGTGGTGAGAGAGCTATAAGTATTTGGGTGGGCTCTATATAAGGATTCAGCAGTGGTGAGAGAGCTATAAGTACTTGGGAGGGCTCTCTGTTAGGATTCAGCAGTGGTGAGAGAGCTATAAGTACTTGGGGGCTCTATATTAGGATTCAGCAGTGGTGAGAGAGCTATAAGTACTTGGGAGGGATCTCTGTTAGGATTCAGCAGTGGTGGGAGAGCTATAATTACTTGGGGGGCTCTATATTAGGATTCAGCAGTGGTGAGAGAGCTATAAGTACTTGGGGGCTCTATATTAGGATTCAGCAGTGGTGAGAGAGCTATAAGTACTTGGGGGCTCTCTGTTAGGATTCAGCAGTGGTGAGAGAGCTATAAGTACTTGGAGGCCTCTCTGTTAGGATTCAGCAGTGGTGAGAGAGCTATAAGTACTTGGGGGCTCTATATTAGGATTCAGCAGTGGTGAGAGAGCTATTAGTACTTGGGAGGGCTCTATATTAGGATTCAGCAGTGGTGAGAGAGCTATAATTACTTGGGGGCTCTATATTAGGATTCAGCAGTGGTGAGAGAGCTATAAGTACTTGAGGGGGCTCTATATTAGGATTCAGCAGTGGTGTGAGAGCTATAAGTACTTGGGGGGCTCTATATTAGGATTCAGCAGTGGTGAGAGAGCTATAAGTACTTGGGAGGGCTCTCTGTTAGGATTCAGCAGTGGTGAGAGAGCTATAAGTACTTGGGGGCTCTATATTAGGATTCAGCAGTGGTGAGAGAGCTATAAGTACTTGGGAAGGCTCTCTGTTAGGATTCAGCAGTGGTGAGAGAGCTATAAGTACTTGGGGGCTCTATATTAGGATTCAGCAGTGGTGAGAGAGCTATAAGTACTTGGGGGGCTCTATATTAGGATTCAGCAGTGGTGAGAGAGCTATAAGTACTTGGGGGCTCTCTGTTAGGATTCAGCAGTGGTGAGAGAGCTATAAGTACTTGGAGGCCTCTCTGTTAGGATTCAGCAGTGGTGAGAGAGCTATAAGTACTTGGGGGAATCTATATTAGGATTCAGCAGTGGTGAGAGAGCTATTAGTACTTGGGGGGCTCTATATTAGGATTCAGCAGTGGTGAGAGAGCTATAATTACTTGGGGGCTCTATATTAGGATTCAGCAGTGGTGAGAGAGCTATAAGTACTTGAGGGGGCTCTATATTCGGATTCAGCAGTGGTGAGAGAGCTATAAGTACTTGGGGGCTCTATATTAGGATTCAGCAGTGGTGAGAGAGCTATAATTACTTGGGGGGCTCTATATTAGGATTCAGCAGTGGTGAGAGATCTATAAGTACTTGGGGGCTCTATATTAGGATTCAGCAGTGGTGAGAGAGCTATAAGTACTTGGTGGGCTCTATATTAGGATTCAGCAGTGGCGAGAGAGCTATAAGTACTTGGGGGCTCTATATTAGGATTCAGCAGTGGTGAGAGAGCTACAATTACTTGGGGGGCTCTAGATTAGGATTCAGCAGTGGTGAGAGAGCTCTAAGTACTTGAGGGGCACTATATTAGGATTCAGCAGTGGTGAGAGAGCTATAAGTACTTGAGGGCTCTATGTTAGGATTCAGCAAAGGTGAGAGAGGTATAAGTACTTGTTAGCTCTATCTTAGGATTCAACAGTGGTGAGAAAGCTGTAAGTACTTCGAGGTCATATTTTAGGGTTCAGCAGTGGTGAGAGAGCCATAAGTACTTGGGAGGGCTCTATATTAGGATTCAGCATGTCATAGGGTTTCTGCACATACACAGAGCTATGCACAGGATAATAGGACCCCGGAATACAGTGGTTTGCCTACCATATACCGTAGCACCCAAAACCCCAACCCAACTAGCTTAGCATCCCATTAGCACCCAAGTACTAATGTTTGGACAACCCAGAACACGGTATCTTTATCTCAGGACTCACAGAAGCAAGAACACTCTTTCGTCACTCACTCGTACTTGTCCACAAGGTGCGTAGGAAGAGACACTGGATAGGTTAAAATGTTTATTCCAACTTACGTGCTCTAATGTACAGTACACGTGTCAGTACTAATAACATAATGCATATTACTAATATAAGCAGCATGGTTACAATTCCATAGAATACAAACGGGGAAAGCATCTCAGAGCTCAGTGGATAAACGTTTAAATAACATTACCACCCTCCCCTTGCAGTAAGATAGTTTATTATAATAATAGAAGACCTCTGGGCTTTGACTAGCGAACCCCCATACCTCAGTCTCTAGATGCAGAATTACATCAGCAGGACATCATAGCTCTTCTCACTGAAAGGGATTTCTCCAAGTGCGTTAAGCGCTAGTAAACCACAGCATTAAAAGCATATCAACTTCTTCATGGCAATTGTACATAATGTTATGTCTGGGTGCGCGAGACTGGCCATATCAGGAAGAACCAAAATACATTGTTATGCGACCTTGTACATGTTTGTGCAGACTGAGCCCAAAAGGTGAACAACAGAAGATGCAGACAGTGCAAAAGAACTTGGCACGAGCAAAGGGCGAGGCAGGCCCGGCTCAGTGTAACGTGCGCAAAGAAAAGCAGCATGGCAGCCAGGCCTAGGCCAACATAACAAGGCAGGTAACAATCCACACGACACCCTCCCCTGGACAGTTCGGCGGCCAGGACAGAGGCTCAGCAGAGGAGAAAAATAGACATCGGAGCACAGGGAGCGCCTAAACGGCGAAGGGCAGGTCAATCCATGAAAGTGAAAGTACAGAAAAAAGCCATACCCTCCAAGAGTTCATCATTGGAATCGTCAAAAAACATAGATGCCATCCAATCCATGAGTTCAAAAGAGCAGGAATGCTCCTCAGCAAAGGGAGCATCCAGAAGCAATGCGGGACAGCTTGCGTGATAATTGAAACAGCTTCGTTGTAGGAGATCCTGGGCAGCCGCCCAGATATCCCATTGCGCCAAAATCCCCAGTGCAGCCGCACGCGCCATACAGCCAGCAACGGAACAGTCCTGCTCATGGGCCTCTAAGGGACCCATCAACTGAACAAAATCCGGAACAGACAATGACGAATTGGAGAGGCAATAGTCCAGAGTCCAGGTGAAAGGACAGCGGACACAAGTCATCACAGGTTGCACGCAAGTGAAATACGCAAAGCGAAATGAAAGAGTATATGACACACTCAGTGTCGCCAATGGCAAGACACCAAAACCGGCCAAAAGGCGCTCACGGAGCAGCTGGAGGCGTTCTGGATCGAGCAGGTCCCATCGGGGAGCAGCCATTGCGCAGAAAGCAAATTAAGAGCAAGACACCAGCCGCTAAAGCGAGGATCAATGGGAAACCGCCAAAGACACTGGAAAAAATAGAATGTATGAAAGCCGGGATGACACCAAAAATAGTTTGGAAGGAGGACACCAAGCCCGACCCAACGACCTTAAAAAAGTGTACTAGGCCTTCAGTGTTAGATGCGTTAAAAATACGATGTATTAACTCCCCAAAATGTTGGGGGAGATTAGTGTTTAAAAGGGCCTGTATTTCACTGTGGGTACTCGCCACCTGGAGAATGAATGTCTCCCGGGCGGACGTGAGCATAACTTCCTCGTTTAATAATAGTGCCTTTATTCTGCTCAGTCTATTGAAATCTGCTTCCATGGTAGGGATGGAAGGCCAAATAGAGATATCAACCTTGCCATGAGGGGGAGGAAAAAGCACATTTTTGCAGCAGACAACCCTGTGTGAAACTGTTACAATGTAAGGAATGCCAGCCTGCAGGCCACAACAGTTTTCGTTATTTAAAAGTAAATAACTACCATTGGAAAGGAGAGTGAAAGTAGGAGAAATAACAGGAGCAGGAATACCTTTCAGCACACAAGCAAGATTAGGAGAGGAAACGCTACATGAGCCATGCAATTTAATGTGTTTACAAAGAAGCGAATGACCTATAGTCGAGTCGCAGTACTCCCCCGTGAGAAAGACTTCCTTGCCGCCCCGAAGGCATTTATACATGAAAGGCAAGGACCAGAGTTCATGCAGGAAAGCACTGCCCAATGGCCGGTAACGGCCCACAGGATAATGTTTCATGCATGAGTCAAATTCAAACAAGGAAAATGGTAAAGCTATAACCCCATGGACTAGCCATACAGCCGAATCGAGTTCTGCAACAGAGAACGGCAATGGATCCACCTTTTCGATATGTAATAGATTGTAAGTTGCATCCTTCATGGACATAAATTGCTGTTTATCAGTTAAGTTAAAAGGTAGAAATAAGGCAGAGGTGTTCAAGAAATGCCAAGGCACTTTACCTAACTTAAGTGTTTGCAAAGTCCATGCAAACTGCATAACTGAGCGCAATTGATTCTGACCATGATATAACATAGAAACATCATCTTGTACAATATCAACAACAGAGGACACAATATTCTCTAAAGTGTAAATGCGAGAAGACAGGGTATTAATACTATTGTCAACAACAGCAAGCACCTTTTCCATATTTGCTTGATCTATTTCCCGAAGACGGGAAGCAGCTTCTATTTGTGATAGCTTCCAGAGTTCATTATACGTTTCATAAATGAATCTCTTAGGTCGGGGACCACGAGGTCCCAAAACAAAGTCGGACAGATCAATATTGCCTGAAAGGAGGGACAAATGTTGTTTAACAGAATCAAGGGACGAATGTTGCAGCCATTGTTTGCATAATTTACCAACAGAATATGTAGTGACAGTACGGGCATCAGTAAACCTCGGATCAGGCCTATTCTGTGTGTAGCTAGCACCAGTATCATGAAAACGCATTTGACATGCATTAGATGATATAGGCCATACTAACCAGGGTGACTGAACCAGCTCAGAAACATTAAACGAATTATTTTGTAACATTGCCTGCAGGGACACGAGGGACAGATTGAATCGTGAGCTTTCATTTGGAAAACTCGACAGGGATGGTATTGATGGCGTATTTAATTGTTTAATGGTTGCTAAGCCCCAACATGTAGTCTGATAGATGGAAGCATTTAGGAACATAATTTGGGTAGGGATGAGGCAAGCACGATGCAACGCCTCGGTTCCCTGTACCTGCCATGGCTTGGAGCCCCAAATAGATTTCAAATCCACTGTATTATCCCAGTACTCATAACCACCCACAGCTAGGGCACTCAGAAAGGAACCTGAATAAAGCAATTTGGTGTGTGTTAACATAATTTTCTGAGTTGATGTGTTATTTAGTCTAAAATAATAGGATGCAGGGTTCGACCGATTAAAATCAGTAAAATAATTAAACTTATTTCGAAGAGTTTGAGAGCTACCTGGCAAGGGGTTTGGACAATGTTCCCATTGGGTATAGTTAACAGAACTACGCAGGGCACTGGGTTTATGGAGAAAATGATTACCCCAATGTTGGTAACAATACAAATCGGCATAATTAGCAGAATTCATATATAAATCTTCAGCATTAAAAGATGCATAATATTTTAAATCGGCAAACAAAGCTTCAACGGCATGCACATCCCAATCATCAGAATGAATATTATTTTGTACTACATCACCCATTGAAACACGAAGGACATTAGGTACATTAATAATTTCCGTCGGACCATGGATTTGATAGTTCACTGCATCCCATACGATGCCATCAGCAACTGGGAAGGCTGAAATGTTCACAAATGTGTGGTCACGCTTCATGATGTGAGACGAGGAATGAGGAGCCAAAGTTCCAGAAACAGAGTCTACAGCAGAGCGTTCAGGTAAATAGTGACCATTAATTAGTAGAAAAAACACTGTGACAAAGCCAATGGACATGAACAAAAATATCAAGAAAAGTACCAACCAGAGGTATGTCCAGGGTGGAATCAAAAAATTGTCTCTAAACCAGGATACAAAAATACTGAACTTGGATGGGACTTTTGAAGATGTGGAATCCGAATCAAAGGAATAACGAGCCGGGCCAAGTGGCGTTGTTGGTTGATGTGCCACCGATTCAGATGCGGGATAAGTATACTCGTCCTCGTCGATGTTGGTGGAGAGTTGGGGATCAATTATAGTTTCAGGCAAAATAGAGGATTCAGGCAAATCGACCATCTCAATTACAGCATCAGCGATCGTTCGTGCAGATGGACTATGAACATATGTCCGATAAATAGCAGGACAAGAGACCGCTGGTGTGACACTATTCAGGATCGGCCAGGCGCTGTAGCTTGACATTTTCAACTGAGATGTATCTGTTCTCTTTGCGACCAGGAAGCGGTGGTAAAATGACTGTACGTGTTCCCTTCAGACCAAGAACTGGAACCGGTGCACGAAAAGAGGGGCCAAATTCTTTTTTGTTTTCAACCTTCTCTCGAACCAGTTCCCCAACTTTCGGAAGCCAGCCGGCTACCGGAATCTGCAATGCAGGCTCTGTGGCTGAAGGCAAATGTGTAGTTGCAAGTTTGTCTCGGGCTTCTTGTAAGTCCTGTAACATAGCAGAATGGTTATCTACATCAAACTTGGCGGATTGCGCCGCGATGTCTGGACCCTCAAGGTCAGGCACAAACATTCTTATGCCAAAGAGCATTTCGTATGGGGTCCGCCCACCCAGAGGTCTTCTAGGGAGATTATTAAGTGCACGCTGAACGGTATACAAATGGGCCAGCCAGTTCCTGCCAGTACCTAAAACCCTAGCTGTTAAGGATTGCTTTAAGTCACGGTTCATTCGTTCAACGATAGAGTTGCCCTCAGGCCTATACGGAGACGAAAATTTCACCCGCACCCCAAGCGAAGCCATTGCATCCTTGTAAGCCCTAGAGGCAAACGCTGGACCTTGGTCCGAATGGAAGGTGCCGCATGCGAAAATTCCCACAAAGACACGCAAATCCCTGATTACATTTCGGGCGTCAGCACTCCGTTGTGGCCAGACCCAGAGAAACCGTGTGCACGAGTCCACTGCCACTAAGATATATTTATAGGCAGTGTCTGATGAGAATGGACCGCAGTGATCCAAGTAAACACACCCAAAGGGTCTGTTAGCAATGCAGAGCGGTGTTTGTGGTGGACGTGTTATCGTGGAAGGCTTAATCTGTTGACAAACGTCGCAAGAAAGCACAAAAGCACGGGTGTCTTTATACAACCCACGCCACCAATAACGCTGCTGCAAGATGGAAACCGTAGCTGACACACCTGCATGTGCTGAAGCCATGCCTTCGTGTGCAGCTGATATCAAGGCACTCCTGCGGTCCGCGTTGGGGATCAGCCGATCTCCAACGTCAGGTATAGTTACATAAGGAACCTGATCGGGACTTAATGTGTAAGAATACTTGGAAGGGAAACCTGTAGGGTAATTATTACCTTCCTTGGTTGCAGCAATAGCCGCTAATATAACAGGGTCTATTTTAGACATGGACCTGGTAACCGCTGCTACTGAACACGTGACTACTGCTGAACGGGCAGCTTCATCTGCCAGATCGTTACCAATAGCGTGTGCGCCCACCCGCTGATGGCCTAAGGTGTGAACCACCTGTGTGAGGGGCAGACGTTGTTGCAATTCTGCCACTCGAACCCAAAGCATTTTATGCTTAATTGTGCTTCCTTTTGCGTCCTTGTAGTCGTTTTTCGACCAGAAAAACAGATTGTCATTGTAAGATTGTACACAGTAAAAAGAATCACATACAATAAGAGTGGTCTCATCCTGAGAAGCGAACTCAAGCGCAAGTAGCAATGCCTGCAGCTCGGCCAATTGTGCGGTACTATCTCCAAGTGTGCGAGTATGCACTACAGTGGATTTGAACTTGCCATCCACAAAGGATCCCGCAACAATAGCACATGCAGCAGAATAAGCGTGCTTGGACCCAGTGGCCGGTTGCGCCGAACCATCGGTGTAGATCACACATTTGTAATCCTCAAGCGGCAATAAAAACAAAGGAGGAGGATGAACGAATTCATACTGTAAATACTCCTGAGTCTGAAGAGAAGAATCAAAGACAAAAGTGACGTCCGAAGACGTCAAAGATGTAGCCCATTGTATCCAACGGGGATGCATTGCTTTTGAGTTCGGTACACTTGCCTTTGTTACTGCCTCCAGGGCAGGACAGGGTGTTACCACCAGAATCCGCTTACCCTGTGCCAGTGCGCGTTCTTTTAGAATCGCCATTTGCACTGCAGTCAGAACTTTTTCAACAGATGTAAAGCGCAATTCAGCGGAAGTGTACAGATGTGACTTGTATGCGATAGGTACTGTATCACCTTCATTAAAGGTTAAGTAGGTGAATCCCACCGCCCCCGGAATTATTCTAATCACCAGGTTTGTGTGGTTATCACGAGTCAAAAGATATTTAGACTCTAAAAGGTCTGTCTGCAAAGACTGCAGAATTGAGGTATGCTCAGGCAGCCAGCAAGACCTTGAATAAGTAGGTTGTATCAAAGCATACAAAGGCTTGATACGCTGGGCATATTCGGGAATGTAAGTACGCCCGAAATTCAGGAAACCCAGCAAAGACTGAAGTTTCTTCAGAGTATTTGGGGGCACAAATGTGCACATTTTTCCAAGAAATGGGGGCTAAGCCCTTACCTTCGTTATTGAGCTCATAGCCCAAGAACAGAACGGTAAATTCAGCAATGTGTGATTTAGCAAAGTTAAATTTGTAACCCTGCTCCGCGAATTCAAGAATAATGCGGTCCACACGGGACAAATGCTGAAATAATTCGTCGTCCGTCAGATAAATGTCATCTACGTACGAACATGCGTCTTGATCAATGTCATGTAGCAAAGAAACAACACGGGCGGCGAATATACCCGGACTATTTTTATAGCCCATGGGTAATCGCCGGAACTGGAATAATTTACCACCGGATGTGAATGCGGTCCATTGACCACTCTCCGGGGCTAGGTTGTGCGTGTAGAAACCGTTTGAAAGGTCAAGTGTCGTTTTGTATTTTTTACGAACAAGACTGTCTACAAGCGCAGAACTGTGTGTGTTTTGCACCGCAAAGTTCCGACAATGAGAGTTTAAATGTCGGTAATCCAAAACTAAGCGGTACGATCCATCGGGTTTAGAAACCACGAAAAGGGGATTGTTCATAGGTGATACGCATGGTTCAATTACTCCCTGGTATTCCAACTGTGTCAGAATTTCGGAGACGGGGCCTTTTGCCTGCCGTTTGATGGGATATTGGGGTTGTGGCTGCGGTAGTGACCGCAAAGGTATTGCATGAGGAGGTGATTCTTCATCCCATCCCACATGGTTGCGGTATAACGCTGGTGCCAGGTACACAGCCCACTCAGCTGCAAGTGCTTCAGCTTTGTCTTTTGGGACATGCTTTGAAAAGCTTGGAAGGATTACCTCCTCTCCTTTATGTGCAGCTAAAACGAATGGGGGTGGCCAATCCACCTCTGCTAACAAAATGTCATATGAAGAGGTTAGATTTTCCCAAAAAATCCCTTTTATTTCACGCGGTATGTCACCTTCAATTTGTATAACTATATTATATAGTCTGTCAGGGGGTGCCACTCTCGTGTCAGCTGTCTCTACAGTAACGAATGTTTCAGTTGCTGTCGCCTCCATATGAGGACGTAGCGCCTCCCGCACTATGGTAACTTCCGCGGCGCTGTCTAGGAGGGTCACTGCCCACGTCCAATTCTGGAGTCTCGTTCTCACGGTCTGAGGCATATTTCGCTGTGACAGCGGCAACCTTTTTCTTCTGAAATTGCGGTCGAGGAAGATGAAATTCTTCTGCTTTACCTCTGACTTGTTGTCGAGGTTGGTCTCGCTCCTGGGGAGCCTCTCGGCCCCTTCCTCTATCTTGCCGTCCTCCTCCACCAGCCTGTGACGATGTCTGGGCCTGTGAAGAACGAGGAGAACGCGTATCAGAGCTCTGAAACCTTTCTGGTGATTTAATCCTTGACCTATCACGTAAATCATAAGTACGTTCAGAAGAAACCGAAACTGGGGAAGCGCCTCTCGACCCCGGCTTCTTTTGTTGCTTACCCTGTTTTTTCTGTCTCCAACTTTTTTTAGTGAAGACCGGTTTATCATCTTTCTCAGATGCACTTTTTGTTTGTATAACTTGTGTTTGCGATTGAGTTTGCATTTTTACAAAAGGCTTGTTGCCTAGGCTATTTCTTCCAATTGTTTTATAAGCCCGGGCTATTATTTTCGGTAATTCGCGAGGCCTGTCCAACTCTGGGACCAAAGCCAAAGCATTCGCTACTTGAAAGTTCATAGCATCGCCCTTGACATTTCCAAGGATCAGCTCAGCTACTACATCAAACACTCCCACTAGTCTCATCCCTAATTCCACAGCCGCTTCAGGGCCATGTTCATCCTGTACTTTTTTAATTACAGAGGGTAGAACCGTCATGGAAGGAGTTCCAAAACATTTTGAATAAACTGCTGCGAATACCTTACCCCAGTTTTCACATGATGTCAAATCGGGGATTATGTCTTTTGGCAAACTTATCGTGAGGATGCGGTGTTTATCTACTGGGGATGTATGTGGAAACACTGCTTCTATCTGATCGAACTTTTCAGCAAGCCAGTAAGGATAGTCGTCCTTATTTTGTGGACGTTTGCCCATCACAGAATTTACCATGACAGGACTTATAGTCACTCCAGCTGCAATAGCTGGTTGGCCTGCGACTACAGGAGCAGCTCCATGGAGGCTACCTGTAACGTATGTCACCAAGGCTCGATGCACTCGCACCAGTTCGGTATGCATAGTGCGCAGATCCGCAATCGATAATGCCAGATAATTTGGATGCGGGGTATACCCGGCCAATACAGGCCAAGTGGCCCCCTCAATGGATAAGGGGCCTAAACGAACTGCGGTAGTTGGTTGTGGGAGGGCGCCATTAAACCAAACACGGTGCTGCCAAGCCGTGAGAGGCACTTCAAGATTAGTATAGGGTCGATAGGCAGCAGGAATAGCGGTGGGTTTATATTCATGAAACAGCTTATCACCTGCATCCACCGCCTCAAAAGTGATCCAAGTGTAAAACACTTCAAAGTGATAAGCCGCATCGGCTTGAACCACAAAGACCAACTCGACCCCAGTATCGGGCACTCCATACACAGCTAAGTGGTCTCGGAGTGCTCCTCGACTATGTGCAGCTATCGCCACACCAGCCATGACTAAACAATTATATTCGACAACCTAACAGGGAGCACAAAAATGGGTCTGCTAACTAACCTTTTTTAATAACTTCAAGCTTGAAAGAACCTATAAAACATTCAATATAGGAGGTATCACCATCACATACGCCTCCGGAAGCGTACGCGAGGGGTTTGTGGACAAGCACAAGTACTACTCAAGCGTCTCGCAGATAAGCGGCCCCACGGTGGTCGCGCCATGTCATAGGGTTTCTGCACATACACAGAGCTATGCACAGGATAATAGGACCCCGGAATACAGTGGTTTGCCTACCATATACCGTAGCACCCAAAACCCCAACCCAACTAGCTTAGCATCCCATTAGCACCCAAGTACTAATGTTTGGACAACCCAGAACACGGTATCTTTATCTCAGGACTCACAGAAGCAAGAACACTCTTTCGTCACTCACTCGTACTTGTCCACAAGGTGCGTAGGAAGAGACACTGGATAGGTTAAAATGTTTATTCCAACTTACGTGCTCTAATGTACAGTACACGTGTCAGTACTAATAACATAATGCATATTACTAATATAAGCAGCATGGTTACAATTCCATAGAATACAAACGGGGAAAGCATCTCAGAGCTCAGTGGATAAACGTTTAAATAACATTACCACCCTCCCCTTGCAGTAAGATAGTTTATTATAATAATAGAAGACCTCTGGGCTTTGACTAGCGAACCCCATACCTCAGTCTCTAGATGCAGAATTACATCAGCAGGACATCATAGCTCTTCTCACTGAAAGGGATTTCTCCAAGTGCGTTAAGCGCTAGTAAACCACAGCATTAAAAGCATATCAACTTCTTCATGGCAATTGTACATAATGTTATGTCTGGGTGCGCGAGACTGGCCATATCAGGAAGAACCAAAATACATTGTTATGCGACCTTGTACATGTTTGTGCAGACTGAGCCCAAAAAGGTGAACAACAGAAGATGCAGACAGTGCAAAAGAACTTGGCACGAGCAAAGGGCGAGGCAGGCCCGGCTCAGTGTAACGTGCGCAAAGAAAAGCAGCATGGCAGCCAGGCCTAGGCCAACATAACAAGGCAGGTAACAATCCACACGACAAGCAGTGGTGAGAGAGCTATAAGTACTTGGGGTGGGCTCTCTGTTAGGATTCAGCAGTGGTGAGAGAGCTATAAGTACTTGGGAGGGCTCTCTGTTAGGATTCAGCAGTGGTGAGAGAGCTATAATTACTTGGGGGGCTCTATATTAGAATTCAGCAGTGGTGAGAGAGCTATAATGACTTGGGGGGCTCTATATTAGGATTCAGCAGTGGTGAGAGAGCTATAAGTACTTGGGGGCTCTATATTAGGATTCAGCAGTGGTGAGAGAGCTATAAGTACTTGAGGGCTCTATATTAGGATTCAGCAAAGGTGAGAGAGGTATAAGTACTTGAGGGAGCTCTACCTTAGGATTCAGCAGTGGTGAGAGAGCTATAAGTACTTTGGGGGGCTCTATATTAGGATTCAGCAGTGGTGAGAGAGATATAATTACTTGGGGGCTCTATATTAGGATTCAGCAGTGGTGAGAGAGCTATAAGTACTTGGGGGGCTCTATATTAGGATTCAGCAGTGGTGAGAGAGCTATAAGTACTTGGGGGGCTCTATATTAGGATTCAGCAGTGGTGAGAGAGCTATAAGTACTTGGGAGGGCTCTCTGTTAGGATTCAGCAGTGGTGAGAGAGCTATAAGTACTTGGGGGCTCTATATTAGGATTCAGCAGTGGTGAGAGAGCTATAAGTACTTGGGAGGGCTCTCTGTTAGGATTCAGCAGTGGTGAGAGAGCTATAAGTACTTAGGGGCCTCTCTGTTAGGATTCAGCAGTGGTGAGAGAGCTATAAGTACTTGGGGGCTCTATAATAGGATTCAGCAGTGGTGAGAGAGCTATAAGTACTTTGGGGACTCTATATTAGGATTCAGCAGTGGTGAGAGAGCTATAAGTACTTGGGGGCTCTCTGTTAGGATTCAGCAGTGGTGAGAGAGCTATAAGTACTTGGAGGCCTCTCTGTTAGGATTCAGCAGTGGTGGGAGAGCTATAAGTACTTGGGGGCTCTATATTAGGATTCAGCAGTGGTGAGAGAGCTATTAGTACTTGGGGGGCTCTATATTAGGATTCAGCAGTGGTGAGAGAGCTATAATTACTTGGGGGGCTCTATATTAGAATTCAGCAGTGGTGAGAGAGCTATAAGTACTTGAGGGGGCTCTATATTTGGATTCAGCAGTGGTGAGAGAGCTGTAAGTACTTGGGGGCTCTATATTAGGATTCAGCAGTGGTGAGAGAGCTATAAGTACTTTGGGGGGCTCTATATTAGGATTCAGCAGTGGTGAGAGAGCTATAATTACTTGGGGGCTCTATATTAGAATTCAGCAGTGGTGAGAGAGCTATAAGTACTTGGGGGGCTCTATATTAGGATTCAGCAGTGGTGAGAGAGCTATAAGTACTTGGGGGCTCTATATTAGGATTCAGCAGTGGTGAGAGAGCTATAAGTACTTGGGAGGGCTCTCTGTTAGGATTCAGCAGTGGTGAGAGAGCTATAAGTACTTGGGGGCTCTATATTAGGATTCAGCAGTGGTGAGAGAGCTATAAGTACTTGGGAGGGCTCTCTGTTAGGATTCAGCAGTGGTGAGAGAGCTATAAGTACTTAGGGGCCTCTCTGTTAGGATTCAGCAGTGGTGAGAGAGCTATAAGTACTTGGGGGCTCTATAATAGGATTCAGCAGTGGTGAGAGAGCTATAAGTACTTTGGGGACTCTATATTAGGATTCAGCATTGGTGAGAGAGCTATAAGTACTTAGGGTGGGCTCTCTGTTAGGATTCAGCAGTGGTGAGAGAGCTATAAGTACTTGGGAGGGCTCTCTGTTAGGATTCAGCAGTGGTGAGAGAGCTATAATTACTTGGGGGGCTCTATATTAGAATTCACCAGTGGTGAGAGAGCTATAATGACTTGGGGGCTCTATATTAGGATTCAGCAGTGGTGAGAGAGCTATAAGTACTTGGGGGGCTCTATATTAGGATTCAGCAGTGGTGAGAGAGCTATAAGTAGTTGAGGGCTCTATATTAGGATTCAGCAAAGGTGAGAGAGGTATAAGTACTTGAGGGGGCTCTACGTTAGGATTCAGCAGTGGCGAGAGAGCTATAAGTACTTTGGGGGCTCTATATTAGGATTCAGCAGTGGTGAGAGAGCTATAATTACTTGGGGCTCTATATTAGGATTCAGCAGTGGTGAGAGAGCTATAAGTACTTGGGGGCTCTATATTAGGATTCAGCAGTGGTGAGAGAGCTAAAAGTACTTGGGGGCTCTATATTAGGATTCAGCAGTGGTGAGAGAGCTATAAGTACTTGTTAGCTCTATCTTAGGATTCAACAGTGGCGAGAGACCTTTAAGTACTTGGGACGGCTCTATATTAGGATTCAGCAGTGATGAGAGAGCTATAAGTACTTGGGGGGCCCTATCTTAGGATTCAGCAGTGGTGAGAGAGCTATAAGTACTTGGGAGGACTCTATATTAGGATTCAGCAGTGATGAGAGAGCTATAAGTACTTGGGGGGCCCTATCTTAGGATTCAGCAGTGGTGAGAGAGCTATAAGTACTTGGGGTGGGCTCTATATTTGGATTCAGCAGTGATGAGAGAGTTATAAGTACTTGGGGGGCCCTATCTTAGGATTCAGCAGTGGTGAGAGAGACATACGTACTTGGGGGGGCTCTATATTAGGATTCAGCAGTGGTGAGAGAGCTATAAGTACTTGAGGGCTCTATGTTAGGATTCAGCAAAGGTGAGAGAGGTATAAGAACTTGGGGGCTCTATATTAGGATTACGCAGTGGTGAGAGAGCTATAAGTACTTGGGAGGGCTCTATATTAGGATTAAGCAGTGGTGAGAGAGCCATAAGTACTTAGGAGGGCTCTCTGTTAGGATTCAGCAGTGATGAGAGAGCTATAAGTACTTGGGGGGGGGGGCACTATCTTAGGATTCAGCAGTGGTGAGAGAGACATAAGTACTTGGGGGGCTCTATATTAGGATTCAGCAGTGGTGAGAGAGCTATAAGTACTTGAGGGCTCTATATTAGGATTCAGCAGTGGTGAGAGAGCTATAAGTACTTGGGAGGGCTCTATATTAGGATTAAGCAGTGGTGAGAGAGCCATAAGTACTTAGGAGGGCTCTCTGTTAGGATTCAGCAGTGGTGAGAGAGCTATAAGTACTTGGGAGGGCTCTCTGTTAGGATTCAGCAGTGGTGAGAGAGCTATAAGTACTTGGGGGCTCTATATTAGGATGCAGCAGTGGTGAGAGAGCTATAAGTACTTGGGGGCTCTATATTAGGATTCAGCAGTGGTGAGAGAGCTATAAGTACTTGGGAGGGCTCTTTATTAGGATTAAGCAGTGGTGAGAGAGCTATAAGTACTTGGGAGGGCTCTATATTTGGATTAAGCAGTGGTGAGAGAGCCATAAGTACTTGGGAGGGCTCTCTGTTAGGATTCAGCCGTGGTGAGAGAGCTATAAGTACTTGGGAGGGCTCTCTGTTAGGATTCAGCAGTGGTGAGAGAGCTATAAGTACTTGGGGGGCTCTATATTAGGATTCAGCAGTGGTGAGAGAGCTATAAGTACTTGAGGGGGCTCTGTATTAGGATTCAGCAGTGGTGAGAGAGCTATAAGTAGTTGGGGGGCTCTATATTAGTATTCAGCAGTGGTGAGAGAGCTATAAGTACTTGGGAGGGCTCTCTGTTAGGATTCAGCAGTGGTGAGAGAGCTATAAGTACTTGGGGGCTCTATATTTGGATTCAGCAGTGGTGAGAGAGCTATAAGTACTTGGGAGGGCTCTCTGTTAGGATTCAGCAGTGGTGAGAGAGCTATAAGTACTTGGGGGCTCTATATTAGGATTCAGCAGTGGTGAGAGAGCTATAAGTACTTGGGGGGCTCTATATTAGGATTCAGCAGTGGTGAGAGAGCTATAAGTACTTGGGGGCTCTCTGTTAGGATTCAGCAGTGGTGAGAGAGCTATAAGTACTTGGAGGCCTCTCTGTTAGGATTCAGCAGTGGTGAGAGAGCTATAAGTACTTGGTAGGGCTCTATATTAGGATTAAGCAGTGGTGAGGGAGCTATAAGTACTTGGGGGGCTCTATATTCGGATTCAGCAGTGGTGAGAGAAGTATAAGTACTTGGGAGGGCTCTCTGTTAGGATTCAGCAGTGGTGAGAGAGCTATAAGTACTTGGGGGGCTCTATATTAGGATTCAGCAAAGGTGAGAGAGGTATAAGTACTTGGGAGGGCTCTATATTAGGTTTAAGCAGTGGTGAGAGAGCCATAAGTACTTGGGAGGGCTCTCTGTTAGGATTCAGCAGTGGTGAGAGAGCTATAAGTACTTGGGAGGGCTCTCTGTTAGGATTCAGCAGTGGTGAGAGAGCTATAAGTACTTGGGGGCTCTATATTAGGATTCAGCAGTGGTGAGAGAGCTATAAGTACTTGGGAAGGCTCTCTGTTAGGATTCAGCAGTGGTGAGAGAGCTATAAGTACTTGGGGGCTCTATATTAGGATTCAGCAGTGGTGAGAGAGCTATAAGTACTTGGGGGCTCTCTGTTAGGATTCAGCAGTGGTGAGAGAGCTATAAGTACTTGGAGGCCTCTCTGTTAGGATTCAGCAGTGGTGAGAGAGCTATAAGTACTTGGGGGCTCTATATTAGGATTAATCAGTGGTGAGAGAGCTATTAGTACTTGGGGGGCTCTATATTAGGATTCAGCAGTGGTGAGAGAGCTATAATTACTTGGGGGGCTCTATATTAGGATTCAGCAGTGGTGAGAGAGCTATAAGTACTTGAGGGTGCTCCATATTAGGATTCAGCAGTGGTGACAGAGCTATAAGTACTTGAGGGGCTCTATATTAGGATTCAACAGTGGTGAGAGAGCTATAAGTACTTGGGAGGGCTCTCTGTTAGGATTCAGCAGTGGTGAGAGAGCTATAAGTACTTGGGGGGCTCTGTATTCGGATTCAGCAGTGGTGAGAGAAGTATAAGTACTTGGGAGGGCTCTCTGTTAGGATTCAGCAGTGGTGAGAGAGCTATAAGTACTTGGGGGGCTCTATATTAGGATTCAGCAGTGGTGAGAGAGATATAAGTACTTGGGGGCTCTATATTAGGATTCAGCAGTGGTGGGAGAGCTATAAGTACTTGGGGGCTCTCTGTTAGGATTCAGCAGTGGTGAGAGAGCTATAAGTACTTACGGGGCTCTATATTAGGATTCAGCAGTGGTAAGAGAGCTATAAGTACTTGGGGGGCTCTATATTAGGATTCAGCAGTGGTGAGAGAGCTATAAGTACTTGAGGGGGCTCCATATTAGGATTCAGCAGTGGTGACAGAGCTATAAGTACTTGAGGGGGCTCTATATTATGATTCAACAGTGGTGAGAGAGCTATAAGTACTTGGGAGGGCTCTCTGTTAGGATTCAGCAGTGGTGAGAGAGCTATAAGTACTTGGGGGGCTCTATATTTGGATTCAGCAGTGGTGAGAGAGCTATAAGTACTTGGGAGGGCTCTCTGTTAGGATTCAGCAGTGGTGAGAGAGCTATAAGTACTTGGGTGGCTCTATATTAGGATTCAGCAGTGGTGAGAGAGCTTAAGTACTTGGGAGGGCTCTCTGTTAGGATTCAGCAGTGGTGAGAGAGCTATAAGAACTTGAGGGCTCTATGTTAGGATTCAGCAAAGGTGAGAGGGGTATAAGTACTTGGGGGCTCTATATTAGGATTCAGCAGTGGTGAGAGAGCTATAAGTACTTGGGAGGGCTCTATATTAGGATTAAGCAATGGTGAGGGAGCTATAAGTACTTGGGGGGCTCTATATTCGGATTCAGCAGTGGTGAGAGAAGTATAAGTACTTGGGAGGGCTCTCTGTTAGGATTCAGCAGTGGTGAGAGAGCTATAAGTACTTGGGGGGCTCTATATTAGGATTCAGCAGTGGTGAGAGAGATATAAGTACTTGGGGGGCTCTATATTAGGATTCAGCAGTGGTGGGAGAGCTATAAGTACTTGGGGGCTCTCTGTTAGGATTCAGCAGTGGTGAGAGAGCTATAAGTACTTACGGGGCTCTATATTAGGATTCAGCAGTGGTAAGAGAGCTATAAGTACTTGGGGGGCTCTATATTAGGATTCAGTAGTGGTGAGAGAGCTATAATTACTTGGGGGGCTCTATATTAGGATTCAGCAGTGGTGAGAGAGCAATAAGTACTTGAGGGGCTCTACCTTAGGATTCAGCAGTGGTGAGAGAGCTATAAGTACTTGAGGGGGCTCTATATTAGGATTCAGCAGTGGTGAGAGAGCTATAAGTACTTGGGGGCTCTATATTATGATTCAGCAGTGGTGATAGAGCTATAAGTACTTGGGGGCCTCTATATTAGGATTCAGCAGTGGTGAGAGAGCTATAAGTACTTGGGTGGGCTCTATATAAGGTTTCAGCAGTGGTGAGAGAGCTATAAGTACTTGGGAGGGCTCTCTGTTAGGATTCAGCAGTGGTGAGAGAGCTATAAGTACTTGGGGGCTCTATATTAGGATTCAGCAGTGGTGAGAGAGCTATAAGTACTTGGGAGGGCTCTCTGTTAGGATTCAGCAGTGGTGAGAGAGCTATAAGTACTTGGGGGCTCTATATTAGGATTCAGCAGTGGTGAGAGAGCTATAAGTACTTGGAGGCCTCTCTGTTAGGATTCAGCAGTGGTGAGAGAGCTATAAGTACTTGGGGGCTATATATTAGGATTCATCAGTGGTGAGAGAGCTATTAGTACTTGGGGGCTCTATATTAGAATTCAGCAGTGGTGAGAGAGCTATAAGTACTTGAGGGGGCTCTGTATTAGGATTCAGCAGTGGTGAGAGAGCTATAAGTAGTTGGGGGGCTCTATATTAGGATTCAGCAGTGGTGAGAGAGCTATAAGTACTTGGGAGGGCTCTCTGTTAGGATTCAGCAGTGGTGAGAGAGCTATAAGTACTTGGGGGCTCTATATTTGGATTCAGCAGTGGTGAGAGAGCTATAAGTACTTGGGAGGGCTCTCTGTTAGGATTCAGCAGTGGTGAGAGAGCTATAAGTACTTGGGGGCTCTATATTAGGATTCAGCAGTGGTGAGAGAGCTGTAAGTACTTGGGAGGGCTCTCTGTTAGGATTCAGCAGTGGTGAGAGAGCTATAATTACTTGGGGGGGGCTCTATATTAGAATTCAGCAGTGGTGAGAGAGCTATAATGACTTGGGGGGCTCTATATTAGGATTCAGCAGTGGTGAGAGAGCTATAAGTACTTGGGGGGGCTCTATATTAGGATTCAGCAGTGGTGAGAGAGCTATAAGTACTTGAGGGCTCTATATTAGGATTCAGCAAAGGTGAGAGAGGTATAAGTACTTGAGGGAGCTCTACCTTAGGATTCAGCAGTGGTGAGAGAGCTATAAGTACTTTGGGGGGCTCTATATTAGGATTCAGCAGTGGTGAGAGAGCTATAATTACTTGGGGGCTCTATATTAGGATTCAGCAGTGGTGAGAGAGCTATAAGTACTTGGGGGCTCTATATTAGGATTCAGCAGTGGTGAGAGAGCTATAAGTACTTGGGGGCTCTATATTAGGATTCAGCAGTGGTGAGAGAGCTATAAGTACTTGGGAGGGCTCTCTGTTAGGATTCAGCAGTGGTGAGAGAGCTATAAGTACTTGGGGGGCTCTATATTAGGATTCAGCAGTGGTGAGAGAGCTATAAGTACTTGGGAGGGCTCTCTGTTAGGATTCAGCAGTGGTGAGAGAGCTATAAGTACTTAGGGGCCTCTCTGTTAGGATTCAGCAGTGGTGAGAGAGCTATAAGTACTTGGGGGCTCTATAATAGGATTCAGCAGTGGTGAGAGAGCTATAAGTACTTTGGGGACTCTATATTAGGATTCAGCAGTGGTGAGAGAGCTATAAGTACTTGGGGGCTCTCTGTTAGGATTCAGCAGTGGTGAGAGAGCTATAAGTACTTGGAGGCCTCTCTGTTAGGATTCAGCAGTGGTGGGAGAGCTATAAGTACTTGGGGGGCTCTATATTAGGATTCAGCAGTGGTGAGAGAGCTATTAGTACTTGGGGGGGGCTCTATATTAGGATTCAGCAGTGGTGAGAGAGCTATAATTACTTGGGGGCTCTATATTAGAATTCAGCAGTGGTGAGAGAGCTATAAGTACTTGGGGGGGCTCTATATTAGGATTCAGCAGTGGTGAGAGAGCTATAAGTACTTGGGGGCTCTATATTAGGATTCAGCAGTGGTGAGAGAGCTATAAGTACTTGGGAGGGCTCTCTGTTAGGATTCAGCAGTGGTGAGAGAGCTATAAGTACTTGGGGGCTCTATATTAGGATTCAGCAGTGGTGAGAGAGCTATAAGTACTTGGGAGGGCTCTCTGTTAGGATTCAGCAGTGGTGAGAGAGCTATAAGTACTTAGGGGCCTCTCTGTTAGGATTCAGCAGTGGTGAGAGAGCTATAAGTACTTGGGGGGCTCTATAATAGGATTCAGCAGTGGTGAGAGAGCTATAAGTACTTTGGGGACTCTATATTAGGATTCAGCATTGGTGAGAGAGCTATAAGTACTTAGGGTGGGCTCTCTGTTAGGATTCAGCAGTGGTGAGAGAGCTATAAGTACTTGGGAGGGCTCTCTGTTAGGATTCAGCAGTGGTGAGAGAGCTATAATTACTTGGGGGGCTCTATATTAGAATTCACCAGTGGTGAGAGAGCTATAATGACTTGGGGGCTCTATATTAGGATTCAGCAGTGGTGAGAGAGCTATAAGTACTTGGGGGGCTCTATATTAGGATTCAGCAGTGGTGAGAGAGCTATAAGTAGTTGAGGGCTCTATATTAGGATTCAGCAAAGGTGAGAGAGGTATAAGTACTTGAGGGGGCTCTACGTTAGGATTCAGCAGTGGCGAGAGAGCTATAAGTACTTTGGGGGGCTCTATATTAGGATTCAGCAGTGGTGAGAGAGCTATAATTACTTGGGGCTCTATATTAGGATTCAGCAGTGGTGAGAGAGCTATAAGTACTTGGGGGCTCTATATTAGGATTCAGCAGTGGTGAGAGAGCTAAAAGTACTTGGGGGCTCTATATTAGGATTCAGCAGTGGTGAGAGAGCTATAAGTACTTGTTAGCTCTATCTTAGGATTCAACAGTGGCGAGAGACCTTTAAGTACTTGGGACGGCTCTATATTAGGATTCAGCAGTGATGAGAGAGCTATAAGTACTTGGGGGCCCTATCTTAGGATTCAGCAGTGGTGAGAGAGCTATAAGTACTTGGGAGGACTCTATATTAGGATTCAGCAGTGATGAGAGAGCTATAAGTACTTGGGGGGCCCTATCTTAGGATTCAGCAGTGGTGAGAGAGCTATAAGTACTTGGGGTGGGCTCTATATTTGGATTCAGCAGTGATGAGAGAGTTATAAGTACTTGGGGGGGCCCTATCTTAGGATTCAGCAGTGGTGAGAGAGACATACGTACTTGGGGGGGGGGCTCTATATTAGGATTCAGCAGTGGTGAGAGAGCTATAAGTACTTGAGGGCTCTATGTTAGGATTCAGCAAAGGTGAGAGAGGTATAAGAACTTGGGGGGCTCTATATTAGGATTACGCAGTGGTGAGAGAGCTATAAGTACTTGGGAGGGCTCTATATTAGGATTAAGCAGTGGTGAGAGAGCCATAAGTACTTAGGAGGGCTCTCTGTTAGGATTCAGCAGTGATGAGAGAGCTATAAGTACTTGGGGGGGCACTATCTTAGGATTCAGCAGTGGTGAGAGAGACATAAGTACTTGGGGGGCTCTATATTAGGATTCAGCAGTGGTGAGAGAGCTATAAGTACTTGAGGGCTCTATATTAGGATTCAGCAGTGGTGAGAGAGCTATAAGTACTTGGGAGGGCTCTATATTAGGATTAAGCAGTGGTGAGAGAGCCATAAGTACTTAGGAGGGCTCTCTGTTAGGATTCAGCAGTGGTGAGAGAGCTATAAGTACTTGGGAGGGCTCTCTGTTAGGATTCAGCAGTGGTGAGAGAGCTATAAGTACTTGGGGGCTCTATATTAGGATGCAGCAGTGGTGAGAGAGCTATAAGTACTTGGGGGCTCTATATTAGGATTCAGCAGTGGTGAGAGAGCTATAAGTACTTGGGAGGGCTCTTTATTAGGATTAAGCAGTGGTGAGAGAGCTATAAGTACTTGGGAGGGCTCTATATTTGGATTAAGCAGTGGTGAGAGAGCCATAAGTACTTGGGAGGGCTCTCTGTTAGGATTCAGCCGTGGTGAGAGAGCTATAAGTACTTGGGAGGGCTCTCTGTTAGGATTCAGCAGTGGTGAGAGAGCTATAAGTACTTGGGGGGGCTCTATATTAGGATTCAGCAGTGGTGAGAGAGCTATAAGTACTTGAGGGGGCTCTGTATTAGGATTCAGCAGTGGTGAGAGAGCTATAAGTAGTTGGGGGGGCTCTATATTAGTATTCAGCAGTGGTGAGAGAGCTATAAGTACTTGGGAGGGCTCTCTGTTAGGATTCAGCAGTGGTGAGAGAGCTATAAGTACTTGGGGGGCTCTATATTTGGATTCAGCAGTGGTGAGAGAGCTATAAGTACTTGGGAGGGCTCTCTGTTAGGATTCAGCAGTGGTGAGAGAGCTATAAGTACTTGGGGGCTCTATATTAGGATTCAGCAGTGGTGAGAGAGCTATAAGTACTTGGGGGCTCTATATTAGGATTCAGCAGTGGTGAGAGAGCTATAAGTACTTGGGGGCTCTCTGTTAGGATTCAGCAGTGGTGAGAGAGCTATAAGTACTTGGAGGCCTCTCTGTTAGGATTCAGCAGTGGTGAGAGAGCTATAAGTACTTGGTAGGGCTCTATATTAGGATTAAGCAGTGGTGAGGGAGCTATAAGTACTTGGGGGGGCTCTATATTCGGATTCAGCAGTGGTGAGAGAAGTATAAGTACTTGGGAGGGCTCTCTGTTAGGATTCAGCAGTGGTGAGAGAGCTATAAGTACTTGGGGGGCTCTATATTAGGATTCAGCAAAGGTGAGAGAGGTATAAGTACTTGGGAGGGCTCTTTATTGGGATTAAGCAGTGGTGAGAGATCTATAAGTACTTGGGAGGGCTCTATATTAGGTTTAAGCAGTGGTGAGAGAGCCATAAGTACTTGGGAGGGCTCTCTGTTAGGATTCAGCAGTGGTGAGAGAGCTATAAGTACTTGGGAGGGCTCTCTGTTAGGATTCAGCAGTGGTGAGAGAGCTATAAGTACTTGGGGGCTCTATATTAGGATTCAGCAGTGGTGAGAGAGCTATAAGTACTTGGGAAGGCTCTCTGTTAGGATTCAGCAGTGGTGAGAGAGCTATAAGTACTTGGGGGCTCTATATTAGGATTCAGCAGTGGTGAGAGAGCTATAAGTACTTGGGGGCTCTCTGTTAGGATTCAGCAGTGGTGAGAGAGCTATAAGTACTTGGAGGCCTCTCTGTTAGGATTCAGCAGTGGTGAGAGAGCTATAAGTACTTGGGGGCTCTATATTAGGATTAATCAGTGGTGAGAGAGCTATTAGTACTTGGGGGGCTCTATATTAGGATTCAGCAGTGGTGAGAGAGCTATAATTACTTGGGGGGGCTCTATATTAGGATTCAGCAGTGGTGAGAGAGCTATAAGTACTTGAGGGTGCTCCATATTAGGATTCAGCAGTGGTGACAGAGCTATAAGTACTTGAGGGGGCTCTATATTAGGATTCAACAGTGGTGAGAGAAGTATAAGTACTTGGGAGGGCTCTCTGTTAGGATTCAGCAGTGGTGAGAGAGCTATAAGTACTTGGGGGGGGCTCTATATTAGGATTCAGCAGTGGTGAGAGAGATATAAGTACTTGGGGGGCTCTATATTAGGATTCAGCAGTGGTGGGAGAGCTATAAGTACTTGGGGGGCTCTCTGTTAGGATTCAGCAGTGGTGAGAGAGCTATAAGTACTTACGGGGCTCTATATTATGATTCAGCAGTGGTAAGAGAGCTATAAGTACTTGGGGGGCTCTATATTAGGATTCAGCAGTGGTGAGAGAGCTATAAGTACTTGAGGGGCTCCATATTAGGATTCAGCAGTGGTGACAGAGCTATAAGTACTTGAGGGGGCTCTATATTATGATTCAACAGTGGTGAGAGAGCTATAAGTACTTGGGAGGGCTCTCTGTTAGGATTCAGCAGTGGTGAGAGAGCTATAAGTACTTGGGGGGCTCTATATTTGGATTCAGCAGTGGTGAGAGAGCTATAAGTACTTGGGAGGGCTCTCTGTTAGGATTCAGCAGTGGTGAGAGAGCTATAAGTACTTGGGTGGCTCTATATTAGGATTCAGCAGTGGTGAGAGAGCTTAAGTACTTGGGAGGGCTCTCTGTTAGGATTCAGCAGTGGTGAGAGAGCTATAAGAACTTGAGGGCTCTATGTTAGGATTCAGCAAAGGTGAGAGGGGTATAAGTACTTGGGGGCTCTATATTAGGATTCAGCAGTGGTGAGAGAGCTATAAGTACTTGGGAGGGCTCTATATTAGGATTAAGCAATGGTGAGGGAGCTATAAGTACTTGGGGGGCTCTATATTCGGATTCAGCAGTGGTGAGAGAAGTATAAGTACTTGGGAGGGCTCTCTGTTAGGATTCAGCAGTGGTGAGAGAGCTATAAGTACTTGGGGGGCTCTATATTAGGATTCAGCAGTGGTGAGAGAGATATAAGTACTTGGGGGGCTCTATATTAGGATTCAGCAGTGGTGGGAGAGCTATAAGTACTTGGGGGCTCTCTGTTAGGATTCAGCAGTGGTGAGAGAGCTATAAGTACTTACGGGGCTCTATATTAGGATTCAGCAGTGGTAAGAGAGCTATAAGTACTTGGGGGGCTCTATATTAGGATTCAGTAGTGGTGAGAGAGCTATAATTACTTGGGGGGCTCTATATTAGGATTCAGCAGTGGTGAGAGAGCAATAAGTACTTGAGGGGCTCTACCTTAGGATTCAGCAGTGGTGAGAGAGCTATAAGTACTTGAGGGGCTCTATATTAGGATTCAGCAGTGGTGAGAGAGCTATAAGTACTTGGGGGCTCTATATTATGATTCAGCAGTGGTGATAGAGCTATAAGTACTTGGGGGCCTCTATATTAGGATTCAGCAGTGGTGAGAGAGCTATAAGTACTTGGGTGGGCTCTATATAAGGTTTCAGCAGTGGTGAGAGAGCTATAAGTACTTGGGAGGGCTCTCTGTTAGGATTCAGCAGTGGTGAGAGAGCTATAAGTACTTGGGGGCTCTATATTAGGATTCAGCAGTGGTGAGAGAGCTATAAGTACTTGGGAGGGCTCTCTGTTAGGATTCAGCAGTGGTGAGAGAGCTATAAGTACTTGGGGGCTCTATATTAGGATTCAGCAGTGGTGAGAGAGCTATAAGTACTTGGAGGCCTCTCTGTTAGGATTCAGCAGTGGTGAGAGAGCTATAAGTACTTGGGGGCTATATATTAGGATTCATCAGTGGTGAGAGAGCTATTAGTACTTGGGGGGCTCTATATTAGAATTCAGCAGTGGTGAGAGAGCTATAAGTACTTGAGGGGGCTCTGTATTAGGATTCAGCAGTGGTGAGAGAGCTATAAGTAGTTGGGGGGCTCTATATTAGGATTCAGCAGTGGTGAGAGAGCTATAAGTACTTGGGAGGGCTCTCTGTTAGGATTCAGCAGTGGTGAGAGAGCTATAAGTACTTGGGGGCTCTATATTTGGATTCAGCAGTGGTGAGAGAGCTATAAGTACTTGGGAGGGCTCTCTGTTAGGATTCAGCAGTGGTGAGAGAGCTATAAGTACTTGGGGGCTCTATATTAGGATTCAGCAGTGGTGAGAGAGCTATAAGTACTTGGGGGCTCTATATTAGGATTCAGCAGTGGTGAGAGAGCTATAAGTACTTGGGGGCTCTCTGTTAGGATTCAGCAGTGGTGAGAGAGCTATAAGTACTTGGAGGCCTCTCTGTTAGGATTCAGCAGTGGTGAGAGAGCTATAAGTACTTGGTAGGGCTCTATATTAGGATTAAGCAGTGGTGAGGGAGCTATAAGTACTTGGGGGGCTCTATATTCGGATTCAGCAGTGGTGAGAGAAGTATAAGTACTTGGGAGGGCTCTCTGTTAGGATTCAGCAGTGGTGAGAGAGCTATAAGTACTTGGGGGGCTCTATATTAGGATTCAGCAGTGGTGAGAGAGATATAAGTACTTGGGGGGCTCTATATTAGGATTCAGCAGTGGTGGCAGAGCTATAAGTACTTGGGGGCTCTCTGTTAGGATTCAGTAGTGGTGAGAGAGCTATAAGTACTTACGGGGCTCTATATTAGGATTCAGCAGTGGTAAGAGAGCTATAAGTACTTGGGGGCTCTATATTAGGATTCAGCAGTGGTGAGAGAGCTATAATTACTTGGGGGCTCTATATTAGGATTCAGCAGTGGTGAGAGAGCTATAAGTACTTGAGGGGCTCTACCTTAGGATTCAGCAGTGGTGAGAGAGCTATAAGTACTTGAGGGGGCTCTATATTAGGATTCAGCAGTGGTGAGAGAGCTATAAGTACTTGGGGGCTCTATATTATGATTCAGCAGTGGTGAGAGAGCTATAAGTACTTGGGGGGCCTCTATATTAGGATTCAGCAGTGGTGAGAGAGCTATAAGTATTTGGGTGGGCTCTATATAAGGATTCAGCAGTGGTGAGAGAGCTATAAGTACTTGGTAGGGCTCTCTGTTAGGATTCAGCAGTGGTGAGAGAGCTATAAGTACTTGGGGGCTCTATATTAGGATTCAGCAGTGGTGAGAGAGCTATAAGTACTTGGGAGGGATCTCTGTTAGGATTCAGCAGTGGTGAGAGAGCTATAATTACTTGGGGGGCTCTATATTAGGATTCAGCAGTGGTGAGAGAGCAATAAGTACTTGGGGGCTCTATATTAGGATTCAGCAGTGGTGAGAGAGCTATAAGTACTTGGGGGCTCTCTGTTAGGATTCAGCAGTGGTGAGAGAGCTATAAGTACTTGGAGGCCTCTCTGTTAGGATTCAGCAGTGGTGAGAGAGCTATAAGTACTTGGGGGCTCTATATTAGGATTCAGCAGTGGTGAGAGAGCTATTAGTACTTGGGAGGGCTCTATATTAGGATTCAGCAGTGGTGAGAGAGCTATAATTACTTGGGGGCTCTATATTAGGATTCAGCAGTGGTGAGAGAGCTATAAGTACTTGAGGTGGCTCTATATTAGGATTCAGCAGTGGTGTGAGAGCTATAAGTACTTGGGGGGCTCTATATTAGGATTCAGCAGTGGTGAGAGAGCTATAAGTACTTGGGAGGGCTCTCTGTTAGGATTCAGCAGTGGTGAGAGAGCTATAAGTACTTGGGGGCTCTATATTAGGATTCAGCAGTGGTGAGAGAGCTATAAGTACTTGGGAAGGCTCTCTGTTAGGATTCAGCAGTGGTGAGAGAGCTATAAGTACTTGGGGGCTCTATATTAGGATTCAGCAGTGGTGAGAGAGCTATAAGTTCTTGGGGGGCTCTATATTAGGATTCAGCAGTGGTGAGAGAGCTATAAGTACTTGGGGCTCTCTGTTAGGATTCAGCAGTGGTGAGAGAGCTATAAGTACTTGGAGGCCTCTCTGTTAGGATTCAGCAGTGGTGAGAGAGCTATAAGTACTTGGGGGAATCTATATTAGGATTCAGCAGTGGTGAGAGAGCTATTAGTACTTGGGGGGCTCTATATTAGGATTCAGCAGTGGTGAGAGAGCTATAATTACTTGGGGGGCTCTATATTAGGATTCAGCAGTGGTGAGAGAGCTATAAGTACTTGAGGGGGCTCTATATTCGGATTCAGCAGTGGTGAGAGAGCTATAAGTACTTGGGGGCTCTATATTAGGATTCAGCAGTGGTGAGAGAGCTATAATTACTTGGGGGGGCTCTATATTAGGATTCAGCAGTGGTGAGAGATCTATAAGTACTTGGGGGGCTCTATATTAGGATTCAGCAGTGGTGAGAGAGCTATAAGTACTTGGTGGGCTCTATATTAAGATTCAGCAGTGGCGAGAGAGCTATAAGTACTTGGGGGCTCTATATTAGGATTCAGCAGTGGTGAGAGAGCTACAATTACTTGGGGGGCTCTAGATTAGGATTCAGCAGTGGTGAGAGAGCTCTAAGTACTTGAGGGGGCACTATATTAGGATTCAGCAGTGGTGAGAGAGCTATAAGTACTTGAGGGCTCTATGTTAGGATTCAGCAAAGGTGAGAGAGGTATAAGTACTTGTTAGCTCTATCTTAGGATTCAACAGTGGTGAGAAAGCTGTAAGTACTTCGAGGTCATATTTTAGGGTTCAGCAGTGGTGAGAGAGCCATAAGTACTTGGGAGGGCTCTATATTAGGATTCAGCAGTGGTGAGAGAGCTATAAGTACTTGGGGGCTCTCTGTTAGGATTCAGCAGTGGTGAGAGAGCTATAAGTACTTGGAGGCCTCTCTGTTAGGATTCAGCAGTGGTGGGAGAGCTATAAGTACTTGGGGGCTCTATATTAGGATTCAGCAGTGGTGAGAGAGCTATTAGTACTTGGGGGGCTCTATATTAGGATTCAGCAGTGGTGAGAGAGCTATAATTACTTGGGGGGCTCTATATTAGAATTCAGCAGTGGTGAGAGAGCTATAAGTACTTGAGGGGGCTCTATATTTGGATTCAGCAGTGGTGAGAGAGCTGTAAGTACTTGGGGGCTCTATATTAGGATTCAGCAGTGGTGAGAGAGCTATAAGTACTTTGGGGGGCTCTATATTAGGATTCAGCAGTGGTGAGAGAGCTATAATTACTTGGGGGCTCTATATTAGAATTCAGCAGTGGTGAGAGAGCTATAAGTACTTGGGGGGGCTCTATATTAGGATTCAGCAGTGGTGAGAGAGCTATAAGTACTTGGGGGCTCTATATTAGGATTCAGCAGTGGTGAGAGAGCTATAAGTACTTGGGAGGGCTCTCTGTTAGGATTCAGCAGTGGTGAGAGAGCTATAAGTACTTGGGGGGCTCTATATTAGGATTCAGCAGTGGTGAGAGAGCTATAAGTACTTGGGAGGGCTCTCTGTTAGGATTCAG
The DNA here is from genome assembly GCA_963921515.1 of Calotriton arnoldi. Taxonomy (NCBI): domain Eukaryota; kingdom Metazoa; phylum Chordata; class Amphibia; order Caudata; family Salamandridae; genus Calotriton; species Calotriton arnoldi. The sequence continues at coordinate 110,285 of CAWUFW010012245.1, forward strand.
CAGTGGTGAGAGAGCTATAAGTACTTAGGGGCCTCTCTGTTAGGATTCAGCAGTGGTGAGAGAGCTATAAGTACTTGGGGGGCTCTATAATAGGATTCAGCAGTGGTGAGAGAGCTATAAGTACTTTGGGGACTCTATATTAGGATTCAGCATTGGTGAGAGAGCTATAAGTACTTAGGGTGGGCTCTCTGTTAGGATTCAGCAGTGGTGAGAGAGCTATAAGTACTTGGGAGGGCTCTCTGTTAGGATTCAGCAGTGGTGAGAGAGCTATAATTACTTGGGGGGCTCTATATTAGAATTCAGCAGTGGTGAGAGAGCTATAATGACTTGGGGGGCTCTATATTAGGATTCAGCAGTGGTGAGAGAGCTATAAGTACTTGGGGGGCTCTATATTAGGATTCAGCAGTGGTGAGAGAGCTATAAGTAGTTGAGGGCTCTATATTAGGATTCAGCAAAGGTGAGAGAGGTATAAGTACTTGAGGGGGCTCTACGTTAGGATTCAGCAGTGGCGAGAGAGCTATAAGTACTTTGGGGGGCTCTATATTAGGATTCAGCAGTGGTGAGAGAGCTATAATTACTTGGGGCTCTATATTAGGATTCAGCAGTGGTGAGAGAGCTATAAGTACTTGGGGGCTCTATATTAGGATTCAGCAGTGGTGAGAGAGCTAAAAGTACTTGGGGGCTCTATATTAGGATTCAGCAGTGGTGAGAGAGGTATAAGTACTTGTTAGCTCTATCTTAGGATTCAACAGTGGCGAGAGACCTTTAAGTACTTGGGACGGCTCTATATTAGGATTCAGCAGTGATGAGAGAGCTATAAGTACTTGGGGGGCCCTATCTTAGGATTCAGCAGTGGTGAGAGAGCTATAAGTACTTGGGAGGACTCTATATTAGGATTCAGCAGTGATGAGAGAGCTATAAGTACTTGGGGGGCCCTATCTTAGGATTCAGCAGGTGTGAGAGAGCTATAAGTACTTGGGGTGGGCCCTATATTTGGATTCAGCAGTGATGAGAGAGTTATAAGTACTTGGGGGGCCCTATCTTAGGATTCAGCAGTGGTGAGAGAGACATACGTACTTGGGGGGGCTCTATATTAGGATTCAGCAGTGGTGAGAGAGCTATAAGTACTTGAGGGCTCTATGTTAGGATTCAGCAAAGGTGAGAGAGGTATAAGAACTTGGGGGCTCTATATTAGGATTACGCAGTGGTGAGAGAGCTATAAGTACTTGGGAGGGCTCTATATTAGGATTAAGCAGTGGTGAGAGAGCCATAAGTACTTAGGAGGGCTCTCTGTTAGGATTCAGCAGTGATGAGAGAGCTATAAGTACTTGGGGGGCACTATCTTAGGATTCAGCAGTGGTGAGAGAGACATAAGTACTTGGGGGGCTCTATATTAGGATTCAGCAGTGGTGAGAGAGCTATAAGTACTTGAGGGCTCTATATTAGGATTCAGCAGTGGTGAGAGAGCTATAAGTACTTGGGAGGGCTCTATATTAGGATTAAGCAGTGGTGAGAGAGCCATAAGTACTTAGGAGGGCTCTCTGTTAGGATTCAGCAGTGGTGAGAGAGCTATAAGTACTTGGGAGGGCTCTCTGTTAGGATTCAGCAGTGGTGAGAGAGCTATAAGTACTTGGGGGGCTCTATATTAGGATGCAGCAGTGGTGAGAGAGCTATAAGTACTTGGGGGGCTCTATATTAGGATTCAGCAGTGGTGAGAGAGCTATAAGTACTTGGGAGGGCTCTTTATTAGGATTAAGCAGTGGTGAGAGAGCTATAAGTACTTGGGAGGGCTCTATATTTGGATTAAGCAGTGGTGAGAGAGCCATAAGTACTTGGGAGGGCTCTCTGTTAGGATTCAGCCGTGGTGAGAGAGCTATAAGTACTTGGGAGGGCTCTCTGTTAGGATTCAGCAGTGGTGAGAGAGCTATAAGTACTTGGGGGGCTCTATATTAGGATTCAGCAGTGGTGAGAGAGCTATAAGTACTTGAGGGGGCTCTGTATTAGGATTCAGCAGTGGTGAGAGAGCTATAAGTAGTTGGGGGGGCTCTATATTAGTATTCAGCAGTGGTGAGAGAGCTATAAGTACTTGGGAGGGCTCTCTGTTAGGATTCAGCAGTGGTGAGAGAGCTATAAGTACTTCGGGGGCTCTATATTTGGATTCAGCAGTGGTGAGAGAGCTATAAGTACTTGGGAGGGCTCTCTGTTAGGATTCAGCAGTGGTGAGAGAGCTATAAGTACTTGGGGGGCTCTATATTAGGATTCAGCAGTGGTGAGAGAGCTATAAGTACTTGGGGGCTCTATATTAGGATTCAGCAGTGGTGAGAGAGCTATAAGTACTTGGGGGCTCTCTGTTAGGATTCAGCAGTGGTGAGAGAGCTATAAGTACTTGGAGGCCTCTCTGTTAGGATTCAGCAGTGGTGAGAGAGCTATAAGTACTTGGTAGGGCTCTATATTAGGATTAAGCAGTGGTGAGGGAGCTATAAGTACTTGGGGGGCTCTATATTCGGATTCAGCAGTGGTGAGAGAAGTATAAGTACTTGGGAGGGCTCTCTGTTAGGATTCAGCAGTGGTGAGAGAGCTATAAGTACTTGGGGGCTCTATATTAGGATTCAGCAAAGGTGAGAGAGGTATAAGTACTTGGGAGGGCTCTTTATTGGGATTAAGCAGTGGTGAGAGATCTATAAGTACTTGGGAGGGCTCTATATTAGGTTTAAGCAGTGGTGAGAGAGCCATAAGTACTTGGGAGGGCTCTCTGTTAGGATTCAGCAGTGGTGAGAGAGCTATAAGTACTTGGGAGGGCTCTCTGTTAGGATTCAGCAGTGGTGAGAGAGCTATAAGTACTTGGGGGCTCTATATTAGGATTCAGCAGTGGTGAGAGAGCTATAAGTACTTGGGAAGGCTCTCTGTTAGGATTCAGCAGTGGTGAGAGAGCTATAAGTACTTGGGGGGCTCTATATTAGGATTCAGCAGTGGTGAGAGAGCTATAAGTACTTGGGGGCTCTCTGTTAGGATTCAGCAGTGGTGAGAGAGCTATAAGTACTTGGAGGCCTCTCTGTTAGGATTCAGCAGTGGTGAGAGAGCTATAAGTACTTGGGGGCTCTATATTAGGATTAATCAGTGGTGAGAGAGCTATTAGTACTTGGGGGGCTCTATATTAGGATTCAGCAGTGGTGAGAGAGCTATAATTACTTGGGGGGGCTCTATATTAGGATTCAGCAGTGGTGAGAGAGCTATAAGTACTTGAGGGTGCTCCATATTAGGATTCAGCAGTGGTGACAGAGCTATAAGTACTTGAGGGGGCTCTATATTAGGATTCAACAGTGGTGAGAGAGCTATAAGTACTTGGGAGGGCTCTCTGTTAGGATTCAGCAGTGGTGAGAGAGCTATAAGTACTTGGGGGGCTCTGTATTCGGATTCAGCAGTGGTGAGAGAAGTATAAGTACTTGGGAGGGCTCTCTGTTAGGATTCAGCAGTGGTGAGAGAGCTATAAGTACTTGGGGGGGCTCTATATTAGGATTCAGCAGTGGTGAGAGAGATATAAGTACTTGGGGGCTCTATATTAGGATTCAGCAGTGGTGGGAGAGCTATAAGTACTTGGGGGCTCTCTGTTAGGATTCAGCAGTGGTGAGAGAGCTATAAGTACTTACGGGGCTCTATATTAGGATTCAGCAGTGGTAAGAGAGCTATAAGTACTTGAGGGGGCTCCATATTAGGATTCAGCAGTGGTGACAGAGCTATAAGTACTTGAGGGGCTCTATATTATGATTCAACAGTGGTGAGAGAGCTATAAGTACTTGGGAGGGCTCTCTGTTAGGATTCAGCAGTGGTGAGAGAGCTATAAGTACTTGGGGGGCTCTATATTTGGATTCAGCAGTGGTGAGAGAGCTATAAGTACTTGGGAGGGCTCTCTGTTAGGATTCAGCAGTGGTGAGAGAGCTATAAGTACTTGGGTGGCTCTATATTAGGATTCAGCAGTGGTGAGAGAGCTTAAGTACTTGGGAGGGCTCTCTGTTAGGATTCAGCAGTGGTGAGAGAGCTATAAGAACTTGAGGGCTCTATGTTAGGATTCAGCAAAGGTGAGAGGGGTATAAGTACTTGGGGGCTCTATATTAGGATTCAGCAGTGGTGAGAGAGCTATAAGTACTTGGGAGGGCTCTATATTAGGATTAAGCAATGGTGAGGGAGCTATAAGTACTTGGGGGGCTCTATATTCGGATTCAGCAGTGGTGAGAGAAGTATAAGTACTTGGGAGGGCTCTCTGTTAGGATTCAGCAGTGGTGAGAGAGCTATAAGTACTTGGGGGGCTCTATATTAGGATTCAGCAGTGGTGAGAGAGATATAAGTACTTGGGGGGCTCTATATTAGGATTCAGCAGTGGTGGGAGAGCTATAAGTACTTGGGGGCTCTCTGTTAGGATTCAGCAGTGGTGAGAGAGCTATAAGTACTTACGGGGCTCTATATTAGGATTCAGCAGTGGTAAGAGAGCTATAAGTACTTGGGGGCTCTATATTAGGATTCAGTAGTGGTGAGAGAGCTATAATTACTTGGGGGGCTCTATATTAGGATTCAGCAGTGGTGAGAGAGCAATAAGTACTTGAGGGGCTCTACCTTAGGATTCAGCAGTGGTGAGAGAGCTATAAGTACTTGAGGGGGCTCTATATTAGGATTCAGCAGTGGTGAGAGAGCTATAAGTACTTGGGGGCTCTATATTATGATTCAGCAGTGGTGATAGAGCTATAAGTACTTGGGGGCCTCTATATTAGGATTCAGCAGTGGTGAGAGAGCTATAAGTACTTGGGTGGGCTCTATATAAGGTTTCAGCAGTGGTGAGAGAGCTATAAGTACTTGGGAGGGCTCTCTGTTAGGATTCAGCAGTGGTGAGAGAGCTATAAGTACTTGGGGGCTCTATATTAGGATTCAGCAGTGGTGAGAGAGCTATAAGTACTTGGGAGGGCTCTCTGTTAGGATTCAGCAGTGGTGAGAGAGCTATAAGTACTTGGGGGCTCTATATTAGGATTCAGCAGTGGTGAGAGAGCTATAAGTACTTGGAGGCCTCTCTGTTAGGATTCAGCAGTGGTGAGAGAGCTATAAGTACTTGGGGGCTATATATTAGGATTCATCAGTGGTGAGAGAGCTATTAGTACTTGGGGGGCTCTATATTAGAATTCAGCAGTGGTGAGAGAGCTATAAGTACTTGAGGGGGCTCTGTATTAGGATTCAGCAGTGGTGAGAGAGCTATAAGTAGTTGGGGGGGCTCTATATTAGGATTCAGCAGTGGTGAGAGAGCTATAAGTACTTGGGAGGGCTCTCTGTTAGGATTCAGCAGTGGTGAGAGAGCTATAAGTACTTGGGGGGCTCTATATTTGGATTCAGCAGTGGTGAGAGAGCTATAAGTACTTGGGAGGGCTCTCTGTTAGGATTCAGCAGTGGTGAGAGAGCTATAAGTACTTGGGGGGCTCTATATTAGGATTCAGCAGTGGTGAGAGAGCTATAAGTACTTGGGGGGCTCTATATTAGGATTCAGCAGTGGTGAGAGAGCTATAAGTACTTGGGGGCTCTCTGTTAGGATTCAGCAGTGGTGAGAGAGCTATAAGTACTTGGAGGCCTCTCTGTTAGGATTCAGCAGTGGTGAGAGAGCTATAAGTACTTGGTAGGGCTCTATATTAGGATTAAGCAGTGGTGAGGGAGCTATAAGTACTTGGGGGGCTCTATATTCGGATTCAGCAGTGGTGAGAGAAGTATAAGTACTTGGGAGGGCTCTCTGTTAGGATTCAGCAGTGGTGAGAGAGCTATAAGTACTTGGGGGGCTCTATATTAGGATTCAGCAGTGGTGAGAGAGATATAAGTACTTGGGGGGCTCTATATTAGGATTCAGCAGTGGTGGCAGAGCTATAAGTACTTGGGGGCTCTCTGTTAGGATTCAGTAGTGGTGAGAGAGCTATAAGTACTTACGGGGCTCTATATTAGGATTCAGCAGTGGTAAGAGAGCTATAAGTACTTGGGGGCTCTATATTAGGATTCAGCAGTGGTGAGAGAGCTATAATTACTTGGGGGGCTCTATATTAGGATTCAGCAGTGGTGAGAGAGCTATAAGTACTTGAGGGGCTCTACCTTAGGATTCAGCAGTGGTGAGAGAGCTATAAGTACTTGAGGGGGCTCTATATTAGGATTCAGCAGTGGTGAGAGAGCTATAAGTACTTGGGGGCTCTATATTATGATTCAGCAGTGGTGAGAGAGCTATAAGTACTTGGGGGGCCTCTATATTAGGATTCAGCAGTGGTGAGAGAGCTATAAGTATTTGGGTGGGCTCTATATAAGGATTCAGCAGTGGTGAGAGAGCTATAAGTACTTGGGAGGGCTCTCTGTTAGGATTCAGCAGTGGTGAGAGAGCTATAAGTACTTGGGGGGCTCTATATTAGGATTCAGCAGTGGTGAGAGAGCTATAAGTACTTGGGAGGGATCTCTGTTAGGATTCAGCAGTGGTGAGAGAGCTATAATTACTTGGGGGGCTCTATATTAGGATTCAGCAGTGGTGAGAGAGCTATAAGTACTTGGGGGCTCTATATTAGGATTCAGCAGTGGTGAGAGAGCTATAAGTACTTGGGGGCTCTCTGTTAGGATTCAGCAGTGGTGAGAGAGCTATAAGTACTTGGAGGCCTCTCTGTTAGGATTCAGCAGTGGTGAGAGAGCTATAAGTACTTGGGGGGCTCTATATTAGGATTCAGCAGTGGTGAGAGAGCTATTAGTACTTGGGAGGGCTCTATATTAGGATTCAGCAGTGGTGAGAGAGCTATAATTACTTGGGGGGCTCTATATTAGGATTCAGCAGTGGTGAGAGAGCTATAAGTACTTGAGGGGGCTCTATATTAGGATTCAGCAGTGGTGTGAGAGCTATAAGTACTTGGGGGGGCTCTATATTAGGATTCAGCAGTGGTGAGAGAGCTATAAGTACTTGGGAGGGCTCTCTGTTAGGATTCAGCAGTGGTGAGAGAGCTATAAGTACTTGGGGGCTCTATATTAGGATTCAGCAGTGGTGAGAGAGCTATAAGTACTTGGGAAGGCTCTCTGTTAGGATTCAGCAGTGGTGAGAGAGCTATAAGTACTTGGGGGGCTCTATATTAGGATTCAGCAGTGGTGAGAGAGCTATAAGTTCTTGGGGGGGCTCTATATTAGGATTCAGCAGTGGTGAGAGAGCTATAAGTACTTGGGGGCTCTCTGTTAGGATTCAGCAGTGGTGAGAGAGCTATAAGTACTTGGAGGCCTCTCTGTTAGGATTCAGCAGTGGTGAGAGAGCTATAAGTACTTGGGGGAATCTATATTAGGATTCAGCAGTGGTGAGAGAGCTATTAGTACTTGGGGGGCTCTATATTAGGATTCAGCAGTGGTGAGAGAGCTATAATTACTTGGGGGGCTCTATATTAGGATTCAGCAGTGGTGAGAGAGCTATAAGTACTTGAGGGGCTCTATATTCGGATTCAGCAGTGGTGAGAGAGCTATAAGTACTTGGGGGCTCTATATTAGGATTCAGCAGTGGTGAGAGAGCTATAATTACTTGGGGGGCTCTATATTAGGATTCAGCAGTGGTGAGAGATCTATAAGTACTTGGGGGCTCTATATTAGGATTCAGCAGTGGTGAGAGAGCTATAAGTACTTGGTGGGCTCTATATTAAGATTCAGCAGTGGCGAGAGAGCTATAAGTACTTGGGGGCTCTATATTAGGATTCAGCAGTGGTGAGAGAGCTACAATTACTTGGGGGGCTCTAGATTAGGATTCAGCAGTGGTGAGAGAGCTCTAAGTACTTGAGGGGGCACTATATTAGGATTCAGCAGTGGTGAGAGAGCTATAAGTACTTGAGGGCTCTATGTTAGGATTCAGCAAAGGTGAGAGAGGTATAAGTACTTGTTAGCTCTATCTTAGGATTCAACAGTGGTGAGAAAGCTGTAAGTACTTCGAGGTCATATTTTAGGGTTCAGCAGTGGTGAGAGAGCCATAAGTACTTGGGAGGGCTCTATATTAGGATTCAGCAGTGGTGAGAGAGCTATAAGTACTTGGGAGGGCTCTATATTAGGATTCAGCAGTGGTGAGAGAGCTATAAGTACTTGGGGTGGGCTCTCTGTTAGGATTCAGCAGTGGTGAGAGAGCTATAAGTACTTGGGAGGGCTCTCTGTTAGGATTCAGCAGTGGTGAGAGAGCTATAATTACTTGGGGGGGGCTCTATATTAGAATTCAGCAGTGGTGAGAGAGCTATAATGACTTGGGGGGGCTCTATATTAGGATTCAGCAGTGGTGAGAGAGCTATAAGTACTTGGGGGGCTCTATATTAGGATTCAGCAGTGGTGAGAGAGCTATAAGTACTTGAGGGCTCTATATTAGGATTCAGCAAAGGTGAGAGAGGTATAAGTACTTGAGGGAGCTCTACCTTAGGATTCAGCAGTGGTGAGAGAGCTATAAGTACTTTGGGGGGGCTCTATATTAGGATTCAGCAGTGGTGAGAGAGCTATAATTACTTGGGGGCTCTATATTAGGATTCAGCAGTGGTGAGAGAGCTATAAGTACTTGGGGGGGCTCTATATTAGGATTCAGCAGTGGTGAGAGAGCTATAAGTACTTGGGGGGCTCTATATTAGGATTCAGCAGTGGTGAGAGAGCTATAAGTACTTGGGAGGGCTCTCTGTTAGGATTCAGCAGTGGTGAGAGAGCTATAAGTACTTGGGGGGCTCTATATTAGGATTCAGCAGTGGTGAGAGAGCTATAAGTACTTGGGAGGGCTCTCTGTTAGGATTCAGCAGTGGTGAGAGAGCTATAAGTACTTAGGGGCCTCTCTGTTAGGATTCAGCAGTGGTGAGAGAGCTATAAGTACTTGGGGGGCTCTATAATAGGATTCAGCAGTGGTGAGAGAGCTATAAGTACTTTGGGGACTCTATATTAGGATTCAGCAGTGGTGAGAGAGCTATAAGTACTTGGGGGCTCTCTGTTAGGATTCAGCAGTGGTGGGAGAGCTATAAGTACTTGGGGGCTCTATATTAGGATTCAGCAGTGGTGAGAGAGCTATTAGTACTTGGGGGGCTCTATATTAGGATTCAGCAGTGGTGAGAGAGCTATAATTACTTGGGGGGCTCTATATTAGAATTCAGCAGTGGTGAGAGAGCTATAAGTACTTGAGGGGGCTCTATATTTGGATTCAGCAGTGGTGAGAGAGCTGTAAGTACTTGAGGGCTCTATATTAGAATTCAGCAGTGGTGAGAGAGCTATAAGTACTTTGGGGGGGCTCTATATTAGGATTCAGCAGTGGTGAGAGAGCTATAATTACTTGGGGGCTCTATATTAGAATTCAGCAGTGGTGAGAGAGCTATAAGTACTTGGGGGGCTCTATATTAGGATTCAGCAGTGGTGAGAGAGCTATAAGTACTTGGGGGCTCTATATTAGGATTCAGCAGTGGTGAGAGAGCTATAAGTACTTGGGAGGGCTCTCTGTTAGGATTCAGCAGTGGTGAGAGAGCTATAAGTACTTGGGGGCTCTATATTAGGATTCAGCAGTGGTGAGAGAGCTATAAGTACTTGGGAGGGCTCTCTGTTAGGATTCAGCAGTGGTGAGAGAGCTATAAGTACTTAGGGGCCTCTCTGTTAGGATTCAGCAGTGGTGAGAGAGCTATAAGTACTTGGGGGGCTCTATAATAGGATTCAGCAGTGGTGAGAGAGCTATAAGTACTTTGGGGACTCTATATTAGGATTCAGCATTGGTGAGAGAGCTATAAGTACTTAGGGTGGGCTCTCTGTTAGGATTCAGCAGTGGTGAGAGAGCTATAAGTACTTGGGAGGGCTCTCTGTTAGGATTCAGCAGTGGTGAGAGAGCTATAATTACTTGGGGGGCTCTATATTAGAATTCAGCAGTGGTGAGAGAGCTATAATGACTTGGGGGGCTCTATATTAGGATTCAGCAGTGGTGAGAGAGCTATAAGTACTTGGGGGGCTCTATATTAGGATTCAGCAGTGGTGAGAGAGCTATAAGTAGTTGAGGGCTCTATATTAGGATTCAGCAAAGGTGAGAGAGGTATAAGTACTTGAGGGGGCTCTACGTTAGGATTCAGCAGTGGCGAGAGAGCTATAAGTACTTTGGGGGGGCTCTATATTAGGATTCAGCAGTGGTGAGAGAGCTATAATTACTTGGGGCTCTATATTAGGATTCAGCAGTGGTGAGAGAGCTATAAGTACTTGGGGGGCTCTATATTAGGATTCAGCAGTGGTGAGAGAGCTAAAAGTACTTGGGGGCTCTATATTAGGATTCAGCAGTGGTGAGAGAGCTATAAGTACTTGTTAGCTCTATCTTAGGATTCAACAGTGGCGAGAGACCTTTAAGTACTTGGGACGGCTCTATATTAGGATTCAGCATTGATGAGAGAGCTATAAGTACTTGGGGGGCCCTATCTTAGGATTCAGCAGTGGTGAGAGAGCTATAAGTACTTGGGAGGACTCTATATTAGGATTCAGCAGTGATGAGAGAGCTATAAGTACTTGGGGGGCCCTATCTTAGGATTCAGCAGTGGTGAGAGAGCTATAAGTACTTGGGGTGGGCTCTATATTTGGATTCAGCAGTGATGAGAGAGTTATAAGTACTTGGGGGGCCCTATCTTAGGATTCAGCAGTGGTGAGAGAGATATACGTACTTGGGGGGGCTCTATATTAGGATTCAGCAGTGGTGAGAGAGCTATAAGTACTTGAGGGCTCTATGTTAGGATTCAGCAAAGGTGAGAGAGGTATAAGAACTTGGGGGCTCTATATTAGGATTACGCAGTGGTGAGAGAGCTATAAGTACTTGGGAGGGCTCTATATTAGGATTAAGCAGTGGTGAGAGAGCCATAAGTACTTAGGAGGGCTCTCTGTTAGGATTCAGCAGTGATGAGAGAGCTATAAGTACTTGGGGGGGCACTATCTTAGGATTCAGCTGTGGTGAGAGAGCTATAAGTACTTGGGGTGGGCTCTATATTTGGATTCAGCAGTGATGAGAGAGTTATAAGTACTTGGGGGGGCCCTATCTTAGGATTCAGCAGTGGTGAGAGAGACATAAGTACTTGGGGGGGGCTCTATATTAGGATTCAGCAGTGGTGAGAGAGCTATAAGTACTTGAGGGCTCTATATTAGGATTCAGCAGTGGTGAGAGAGCTATAAGTACTTGGGAGGGCTCTATATTAGGATTAAGCAGTGGTGAGAGAGCCATAAGTACTTAGGAGGGCTCTCTGTTAGGATTCAGCAGTGGTGAGAGAGCTATAAGTACTTGGGAGGGCTCTCTGTTAGGATTCAGCAGTGGTGAGAGAGCTATAAGTACTTGGGGGGCTCTATATTAGGATGCAGCAGTGGTGAGAGAGCTATAAGTACTTGGGGGCTCTATATTAGGATTCAGCAGTGGTGAGAGAGCTATAAGTACTTGGGAGGGATCTTTATTAGGATTAAGCAGTGGTGAGAGAGCTATAAGTACTTGGGAGGGCTCTATATTTGGATTAAGCAGTGGTGAGAGAGCCATAAGTACTTGGGAGGGCTCTCTGTTAGGATTCAGCCGTGGTGAGAGAGCTATAAGTACTTGGGAGGGCTCTCTGTTAGGATTCAGCAGTGGTGAGAGAGCTATAAGTACTTGGGGGGGCTCTATATTAGGATTCAGCAGTGGTGAGAGAGCTATAAGTACTTGGGAGGGCTCTCTGTTAGGATTCAGCAGTGGTGAGAGAGGTATAAGTACTTGTTAGCTCTATCTTAGGATTCAACAGTGGTGAGAAAGCTGTAAGTACTTCGAGGCTCTATGTTAGGATTCAGCAGTGGTGAGAGAGCCATAAGTACTTGGGAGGGCTCTATATTCGGATTCAGCAGTGGTGAGAGAGCTATAAGTACTTGGGAGGGCTCTATATTAGGATTCAGCACTGGTGAGAGAGCTATAAGTACTTGGGGTGGGCTCTATATTAGGATTCAACAGTGGTGAGAGAGCTATAAGTACTTGGGAGGGCTCTCTGTTAGGATTCAGCAGTGGTGAGAGAGCTATAAGTACTTGGGGTGGGCTCTATATTAGGATTCAGCAGTGGTGAGAGAGCTATAAGTACTTGAGGGGGCTCTATATTAGGATTTAGCAGTGGTAAGAGAGCTATAAGTACTTGGAGGGCTCTCTGTTAGGATTCAGCAATGGTGAGAGAGCTCTAAGTACTTGGAGGGCTCTCTGTTAGGATTCAGCAGTGGTGAGAGAGCTGTAAGTATTTGGGAGGGCTCTATATTAGGATTCAAAAGTGGTGAGAGAGCTATAAGTACTTGGGAGGGCTCTCTGTTAGGATTCAGCAGTGGTGAGAGAGCTATAAGTACATGGGGTGGGCTCTATATTAGGATTCAGCAGTGGTGAGAGCTATAAGTACTTGAGGGGGCTCTATATTAGGATTTAGCAGTGGTAAGAGAGCTATAAGTACTTGGAGGGCTCTCTGTTAGGATTCAGCAATGGTGAGAGAGCTATAAGTACTTGGAGGGCTCTCTGTTAGGATTCAGCAGTGGTGAGAGATCTATAAGTACTTGGGAGGGCTCTATATTAGGATTGAGCAGTGATGAGAGAGCTATAAGTACTTGGGGGGCCCTATCTTAGGATTCAGCAGTGGTGAGAGAGCTATAAGTACTTGGGGTGGGCTCTATATTAGGATTCAGCAGTGGTGAGAGAGCTATAAGTACTTGAGGGCTCTATGTTAGGATTCAGCAAAGGTGAGAGAGGTATAAGTACTTGGGGGGCTCTATATTAGGATTCAGCAGTGGTGAGAGAGCTATAAGTACTTGGGAGGGCTCTTTATTAGGATTAAGCAATGGTGAGAGAGCTATAAGTTCTTGGGGGGCTCTATATTAGGATTAAGCAGTGGTGAGAGAGCCATAAGTACTTGGGTGCTCTCTGTTAGGATTCAGCAGTGGTGAGAGAGCTATAAGTACTTTGGGGGCTCTATATTAGGATTCAGCAGTGGTGAGAGAGCTATAAGTACTTGAGGGCTCTATATTAGGATTCAGCAGTGGTGAGAGAGCTATAATTACTTGGGGGGCTCTATATTAGGATTCAGCAGTGGTGAGAGAGCTATAAGTACTTGGGGGGGCTCTATATTAGAATTCAGCAGTGGTGAGAGAGCTATAAGTACTTGAGGGCTCTATGTTAGGATTCAGCAGTGGTGAGAGAGCTATAATTACTTGGGGGGGCTCTATATTAGGATTCAGCTGTGGTGAGAGAGCTATAATTACTTGGGGGGCTCTACATTAGGATTCAGCAGTGGTGAGAGAGCTATAAGTACTTGGGGGGCTCTATATTAGGATTCAGCAGTGGTAAGAGAGCTATAAGTACTTGAGGGCTCTATGTTAGGATTCAGCAAAGGTGAGAGAGGTATAAGTACTTGGGGGGCTCTATATTAGGATTCAGCAGTGGTGAGAGAGCTATAAGTACTTGAGGGCTCTTTATTAGGATTAAGCAATGGTGAGAGAGCTATAAGTACTTGGGAGGGCGCTACCTTAGTATTCAACAGTGGCGAGAGAGCTATAAGTACTTGGGGCTCTACCTTAGGATTCAACAGTGGTGAGAAAGCTGTAAGTACTTCGAGGCTCTATGTTAGGATTCAGCAGTGGTGAGAGAGCTATAAGTACTTGGGGGGGCTCTATATTATGATTCAGCAGTGGTGAGAGAGCTATAAGTACTTGGTGGGGGCTCTATATTAGGATTCAGCAGTGGTGAGAGAGCTATAAGTACTTGGGGGGGGGGCTCTATATTAGGATTCAGCAGTGGTGAGAGAGCTATAAGTACTTGGGAGGGCTCTCTGTTAGGATTCAGCAGTGGTGAGAGAGCTATAAGTACGTGGGGGGCTCTATATTAGGATTCAGCAGTGGTGAGAGAGCTATAAGTACTTGGGGGGCTCTATATTAGGACTCAGCAGTGGTGAGAGAGCTATAAGTACTTGGGGGGGGGCTCTGTTAGGATTCAGCAGTGGTGAGAGAGCTATAAGTATTTGGAGGGCTCTCTGTTAGGATTCAGCAGTGGTGAGAGAGCTATAAGTACTTGGGGGGCTTTATATTAGGATTCAGCAGTGGTGAGAGAGCTATAAGTACTTGAGGGGGGCTCTGTATTAGGATTCAGCAGTGGTGAGAGAGCTATAATTACTTGGGGGGCTCTATATTAGGATTCAGCAGTGGTGAGAGAGCTATAAGTACTTGAGGGGGCTCTATATTAGGATTCAGCAGTGGTGAGAGAGCTATAAGTACTTGGGGGGGGCTCCATATTAGGATTCAGCAGTGGTGAGAGAGCTATAAGTACTTGGGAGGGCTCTATATTAGGATTCAGCAGTGATGAGAGAGCTATAAGTACTTGGGGGGCCCTATCTTAGGATTCAGCTGTGGTGAGAGAGCTATAAGTACTTGGGGTGGGCTCTATATTTGGATTCAGCAGTGATGAGAGAGTTATAAGTACTTGGGGGGGGGCCTATTTTAGGATTCAGCAGTGGTGAGAGAGACATAAGTACTTGGGGGGCTCTATATTAGGATTCAGCAGTGGTGAGAGAGCTATAAGTACTTGAGGGCTCAATGTTAGGATTCAGCGAAGGTGAGAGAGGTATAAGTACTTGGGGGGCTCTATATTAGGATTCAGCAGTGGTGAGAGAGCTATAAGTACTTGGGAGGGCTCTATATTAGGATTAAGCAGTGGTGAGAGAGCCATAAGTACTTAGGAGGGCTCTCTGTTAGGATTCACCAGTGGTGAGAGAGCTATAAGTACTTGGGAGGGCTCTCTGTTAGGATTCAGCAGTGGTGAGAGAGCTATAAGTACTTGGGGGGCTCTATATTAGGATTCAGCAGTGGTGAGAGAGCTATAAGTGCTTGGGGGGCTCTATATTAGGATTAAGCAGTGGTGAGAGAGCTATAAGTACTTGGGAGGGCTCTATATTAGGATTAAGCAGTGGTGAGAGAGCCACAAGTACTTGGGAGGGCTCTCTGTTAGGATTCAGCAGTGGTGAGAGAGCTATAAGTACTTGGGAGGGCTCTCTGTTAGGATTCAGCAGTGGTGAGAGAGCTATAAGTACTTGGGGGGGCTCTATATTAGGATTCAGCAGTGGTGAGAGAGCTATAAGTACTTGGGGGGCTCTCTGTTAGGATTCAGCAGTGGTGAGAGAGGTATAAGTACTTGTTAGCTCTATCTTAGGATTCAACAGTGGTGAGAAAGCTGTAAGTACTTCGAGGCTCTATGTTAGGATTCAGCAGTGGTGAGAGAGCCATAAGTACTTGGGAGGGCTCTATATTAGGATTCAGCAGTGGTGAGAGAGCTATAAGTACTTGGGAGGGCTCTATATTAGGATTCAGCAATGGTGAGAGAGCTATAAGTACTTGGGGTGGGCTCTATATTAGGATTCAACAGTGGTGAGAGATCTATAAGTACTTCGGAGGGCTCTCTGTTAGGATTCAGCAGTGGTGAGAGACCTATAAGTACTTGGGGTGGGCTCTATATTAGGATTCAGCAGTGGTGAGAGAGCTATAAGTACTTGAGGGGGCTCTATATTAGGATTTAGCAGTGGTGAGAGAGCTATAAGTACTTGGAGGGCTCTCTGTTAGGATTCAGCAATGGTGAGAGAGCTATAAGTACTTGGAGGGCTCTCTGTTAGGATTCAGCAGTGGAGAGAGAGCTGTAAGTACTTTGGAGGGCTCTATATTAGGATTCAACAGTGGTGAGAGATCTATAAGTACTTGGGAGGGCTCAACCTTAGGATTCAGCAGTGGTGCGAGAGCTATAAGTACTTGGGAGGGCTCTATATTAGGATTGAGCAGTGATGAGAGAGCTATAAGTACTTGAGGGCTCTATGTTAGGATTCAGAAAAGGTGAGAGAGGTATAAGTACTTGGGGGGCTCTATATTAGGATTCAGCAGTGGTGAGAGAGCTATAAGTACTTGGGAGGGCTCTTTATTAGGATTAAGCAGTGGTGAGAGAGCTATAAGTACTTGGGGGGGGGCTCTATATTAGGATTCAGAAAAGGTGAGAGAGGTATAAGTACTTGGGGGGCTCTATATTAGGATTCAGCAGTGGTGAGAGAGCTATAAGTACTTGGGAGGGCTCTTTATTAGGATTAAGCAGTGGTGAGAGAGCCATAAGTACTTGGGTGCTCTCTGTTAGGATTCAGCAGTGGTGAGAGAGCTATAAGTACTTGGGGGCTCTATATTAGGATTCAGCAGTGGTGAGAGAGCTATAAGTACTTGAGGGCTCTATATTAGGATTCAGCAGTGGTGAGAGAGCTATAATTACTTGGGGGGCTCTATATTAGGATTCAGCAGTGGTGAGAGAGCTATAAGTACTTGGGGGGCTCTATATTAGGATTCAGCAGTGGTGAGAGAGCTATAAGTACTTGAGGGCTCTATGTTAGGATTCAGCAGTGGTGAGAGAGCTATAATTACTTGGGGGGGCTCTATATTAGGATTCAGCTGTGGTGAGAGAGCTATAATTACTTGGGGGGCTCTATTTTAGGATTCAGCAGTGGTGAGAGAGCTATAAGTACTTGAGGGCTCTATGTTAGGATTCAGCAAAGGTGAGAGAGGTATAAGTACTTGGGGGGCTCCATATTAGGATTCAGCAGTGGTGAGAGAGCTATAAGTACTTGAGGGCTCTTTATTAGGATTAAGCAGTGGTGAGAGAGCTATAAGTACTTGGGAGGGCGCTACCTTAGTATTCAACAGTGGCGAGAGAGCTATAAGTACTTGGGGCTCTACCTTAGGATTCAACAGTGGTGAGAAAGCTGTAAGTACTTCGAGGCTCTATGTTAGGATTCAGCAGTGGTGAGAGAGCTATAAGTACTTGGGGGGGCTCTATATTATGATTCAGCAGTGGTGAGAGAGCTATAAGGACTTGGTGGGGGCTCTATATTAGGATTCAGCAGTGGTGAGAGAGCTATAAGTACTTGGGGGGCTCTATATTAGGATTCAGCAGTGGTGAGAGAGCTATAAGTACTTGGGAGGGCTCTCTGTTAGGATTCAGCAGTGGTGAGAGAGCTATAAGTACGTGGGGGGGGCTCTATATTAGGATTCAGCAGTGGTGAGAGAGCTATAAGTACTTGGGGGGCTCTATATTAGGATTCAGCAGTGGTGAGAGAGCTATAAGTACTTGGGGGCTCTCTGTTAGGATTCAGCAGTGGTGAGAGAGCTATAAGTACTTGGGGGGCTCTATATTAGGATTCAGCAGTGGTGAGAGAGCTATAAGTACTTGGGGGGCTCTATATTAGGATTCAGCAGTGGTGAGAGAGCTATAAGTACTTGGGGTGGGCTCTATATTAGGATTCAGCAGTGGTGAGAGAGCTATAAGTACTTGAGGGCTCTATGTTAGGATTCAGCAAAGGTGAGAGAGGTATAATTACTCGGGGGCTCTATATTAGGACTCAGCAGCGGTGAGAGAGCTATAAGTACTTGGGAGGGCTCTTTATTAGGATTAAGCAGTGGTGAGAGAGCTATACGTACTTGGGGGGGCTCTATATTAGGATTAAGCAGTGGTGAGAGAGCCATAAGTACTTGGGTGCTCTCTGTTAGGATTCAGCAGTGGTGAGAGAGCTATAAGCACTTGGGGGCTCTATATTAGGTTTCAGCAGTGGCGAGAGAGCTATAAGTACTTGAGGGCTCTATATTAGTATTCAGCAGTGGTGAGAGAGCTATACTTACTTGGGGGGCTCTATATTAGGATTCAGCAGTGGTGAGAGAGCTATAAGTACTTGGGGGGCTCTATATTAGGATTCAGCAGTGGTGAGAGGAGCTATAAGTACTTGGGGGGGCTCTATAATAGGATTCAGCAGTGGTGAGAGAGCTATAAGTACTTGGGGGGGCTCTATATTAGGATTCAGCAGTGGTGAGGGAGCTATAAGTACTTGAGGGCTCTATGTTAGGGTTCAGCAAAGGTGAGAGAGGTATAAGTACTTGGGGGGCTCTATATTAGGATTCAGCAGTGGTGAGAGAGCTATAAGTACTTGAGGGCTCTTTATTAGGATTAAGCAGTGGTGAGAGAGCTATAAGTACTTGGGAGGGCGCTACCTTAGTATTCAACAGTGGCGAGAGAGCTATAAGTACTTGGGGCTCTACCTTAGGATTCAACAGTGGTGAGAAAGCTGTAAGTACTTCAAGGCTCTATGTTAGGATTCAGCAGTGGTGAGAGAGCTATAAGTACTTGGTGGGGGCTCTATATTATGATTCAGCAGTGGTGAGAGAGCTATAAGTACTTGGGAGGGCTCAACCTTAGGATTCAGCAGTGGTGCGAGAGCTAGAAGTACTTGGGAGGGCTCTATATTAGGATTGAGCAGTGATGAGAGAGCTATAAGTACTTGGGGGGCCCTATCTTAGGATTCAGCAGTGGTGAGAGAGCTATAAGTACTTGGGGTGGGCTCTATATTAGGATTCAGCAGTGGTGAGAGAGCTATAAGTACTTGAGGGCTCTATGTTAGGATTCAGCAAAGGTGAGAGAGGTATAAGTACTTGGGGGCTCTATATTAGGATTCAGCAGTGGTGAGAGGGCTATAAGTACTTGGGAGGGCTCTTTATTAGGATTAAGCAGTGGTGAGAGAGCTATAAGTACTTGGGGGGCTCTATATTAGGATTAAGCAGTGGTGAGAGAGCCATAAGTACTTGGGTGCTCTCTGTTAGGATTCAGCAGTGGTGAGAGAGCTATAAGTACTTGGGGGGCTCTATATTAGGATTCAGCAGTGGTGAGAGAGCTATAAGTACTTGAGGGCTCTATATTAGGATTCAGCAGTGGTGAGAGAGCTATAATTACTTGGGGGGGCTCTATATTAGGATTCAGCAGTGGTGAGAGAGCTATAAGTACTTGGGGGGGCTCTATATTAGGATTCAGCAGTGGTGAGAGAGCTATAAGTACTTGAGGGCTCTATGTTAGGATTCAGCAGTGGTGAGAGAGTTATAATTACTTGGGGGGGCTCTATATTAGGATTCAGCTGTGGTGAGAGAGCTATAATTACTTGGTGGGCTCTATATTAGGATTCAGCAGTGGTGAGAGAGCTATAAGTACTTGAGGGGCTCTATATTAGGATTCAGCAGTGGTGAGAGAGCTATAAGTACTTGAGGGCTCTATGTTAGGATTCAGCAAAGGTGAGAGAGGTATAAGTACTTGGGGGGCTCTATATTAGGATTCAGCAGTGGTGAGAGAGCTATAAGTACTTGAGGGCTCTTTATTAGGATTAAGCAGTGGTGAGAGAGCTATAAGTACTTGGGAGGGCGCTACTTTAGTATTCTACAGTGGCGAGAGAGCTATAAGTACTTGGGGCTCTACCTTAGGATTCAACAGTGGTGAGAAAGCTGTAAGTACTTCGAGGCTCTATGTTAGGATTCAGCAGTGGTGAGAGAGCTATAAGTACTTGGGGGGCTCTATATTATGATTCAGCAGTGGTGAGAGAGCTATAAGTACTTGGTGGGGGCTCTATATTAGGATTCAGCAGTGGTGAGAGAGCTATAAGTACTTGGGGGGCTCTATATTAGGATTCAGCAGTGGTGAGAGAGCTATAAGTACTTGGGAGGGCTCTCTGTTAGGATTCAGCAGTGGTGAGAGAGCTATAAGTACGTGGGGGGGCTCTATATTAGGATTCAGCAGTGGTGAGAGAGCTATAAGTACTTGGGGGCTCTATATTAGGATTCAGCAGTGGTGAGAGAGCTATAAGTACTTGGGGGCTCTCTGTTAGGATTCAGCAGTGGTGAGAGAGCTATAAGTACTTGGGGGCTCTATATTAGGATTCAGCAGTGGTGAGAGAGCTATAAATACTTGGGGGCTCTATATTAGGATTCAGCAGTGGTGAGAGAGCTATAAGTACTTGGGGTGGGCTCTATATTAGGATTCAGCAGTGGTGAGAGAGCTATAAGTACTTGAGGGCTCTATGTTAGGATTCAGCAAAGGTGAGAGAGGTATAATTACTCGGGGGGCTCTATATTAGGACTCAGCAGTGGTGAGAGAGCTATAAGTACTTGGGAGGGCTCTTTATTAGGATTAAGCAGTGGTGAGAGAGCTATAAGTACTTGGGGGGCTCTATATTAGGATTAAGCAGTGGTGAGAGAGCCATAAGTACTTGGGTGCTCTCTGTTAGGATTCAGCAGTGGTGAGAGAGCTATAAGCACTTGGGGGGCTCTATATTAGGTTTCAGCAGTGGCGAGAGAGCTATAAGTACTTGAGGGCTCTATATTAGTATTCAGCAGTGGTGAGAGAGCTATACTTACTTGGGGGGCTCTATATTAGGATTCAGCAGTGGTGAGAGAGCTATAAGTACTTGGGGGGCTCTATATTAGGATTCAGCAGTGGTGAGAGAGCTATAAGTACTTGGGGGCTCTATAATAGGATTCAGCAGTGGTGAGAGAGTTATAAGTACTTGGGGGGCTCTATATTAGGATTCAGCAGTGGTGAGAGAGCTATACGTTCTTGAGGGCTCTATGTTAGGGTTCAGCAAAGGTGAGAGGTATAAGTACTTGGGGGCTCTATATTAGGATTCAGCAGTGGTGAGAGAGCTATAAGTACTTGAGGGCTCTTTATTAGGATTAAGCAGTGGTGAGAGAGCTATAAGTACTTGGGAGGGCGCTACCTTAGTATTCAACAGTGGCGAGAGAGCTATAAGTACTTGGGGCTCTACCTTAGGATTCAACAGTGGTGAGAAAGCTGTAAGTACTTCGAGGCTCTATATTATGATTCAGCAGTGGTGAGAGAGCTATAAGGACTTGGTGGGGGCTCTATATTAGGATTCAGCAGTGGTGAGAGAGCTATAAGTACTTGGGGGGGCTCTATATTAGGATTCAGCAGTGGTGAGAGAGCTATAAGTACTTGGGAGGGCTCTCTGTTAGGATTCAGCAGTGGTGAGAGAGCTATAAGTACGTGGGGGCTCTATATTAGGATTCAGCAGTGGTGAGAGAGCTATAAGTACTTGGGGGCTCTATATTAGGATTCAGCAGTGGTGAGAGAGCTATAAGTACTTGGGGGGCTCTATATTAGGATTCAGCAGTGGTGAGAGAGCTATACTTACTTGGGGGGGCTCTATATTAGGATTCAGCAGTGGTGAGAGGAGCTATAAGTACTTGGGGGGCTCTATAATAGGATTCAGCAGTGGTGAGAGAGCTATAAGTACTTGGGGGGCTCTATATTAGGATTCAGCAGTGGTGAGGGAGCTATAAGTACTTGAGGGCTCTATGTTAGGGTTCAGCAAAGGTGAGAGAGGTATAAGTACTTGGGGGCTCTATATTAGGATTCAGCAGTGGTGAGAGAGCTATAAGTACTTGAGGGCTCTTTATTAGGATTAAGCAGTGGTGAGAGAGCTATAAGTACTTGGGAGGGCGCTACCTTAGTATTCAACAGTGGCGAGAGAGCTATAAGTACTTGGGGCTCTACCTTAGGATTCAACAGTGGTGAGAAAGCTGTAAGTACTTCAAGGCTCTATGTTAGGATTCAGCAGTTGTGAGAGAGCTATAAGTACTTGGGGGGCTCTATATTATGATTCAGCAGTGGTGAGAGAGCTATAAGTACTTGGGAGGGCTCAACCTTAGGATTCAGCAGTGGTGCGAGAGCTAGAAGTACTTGGGAGGGCTCTATATTAGGATTGAGCAGTGATGAGAGAGCTATAAGTACTTGGGGGGCCCTATCTTAGGATTCAGCAGTGGTGAGAGAGCTATAAGTACTTGGGGTGGGCTCTATATTAGGATTCAGCAGTGGTGAGAGAGCTATAAGTACTTGAGGGCTCTATGTTAGGATTCAGCAAAGGTGAAAGAGGTATAAGTACTTGGGGGCTCTATATTAGGATTCAGCAGTGGTGAGAGAGCTATAAGTACTTGGGAGGGCTCTTTATTAGGATTAAGCAGTGGTGAGAGAGCTATAAGTACTTGGGGGGGCTCTATATTAGGATTAAGCAGTGGTGAGAGAGCTATAAGTACTTGGGGGCTCTATATTAGGATTCAGCAGTGGTGAGAGAGCTATAAGTACTTGAGGGCTCTATGTTAGGATTCAGCAGTGGTGAGAGAGCTATAATTACTTGGGGGGCTCTATATTAGGATTCAGCTGTGGTGAGAGAGCTATAATTACTTGGTGGGCTCTATATTAGGATTCAGCAGTGGTGAGAGAGCTATAAGTACTTGAGGGGCTCTATATTAGGATTCAGCAGTGGTGAGAGAGCAATAAGTACTTGAGGGCTCTATGTTAGGATTCAGCAAAGGTGAGAGAGGTATAAGTACTTGCGGGGCTCTATATTAGGATTCAGCAGTGGTGAGAGAGCTATAAGTACTTGAGGGCTCTTTATTAGGATTAAGCAGTGGTGAGAGAGCTATAAGTACTTGGGAGGGCGCTACTTTAGTATTCTACAGTGGCGAGAGAGCTATAAGTACTTGGGGCTCTACCTTAGGATTCAACAGTGGTGAGAAAGCTGTAAGTACTTCGAGGCTCTATGTTAGGATTCAGCAGTGGTGAGAGAGCTATAAGTACTTGGGGGGCTCTATATTATGATTCAGCAGTGGTGAGAGAGCTATAAGTACTTGGTGGGGGCTCTATATTAGGATTCAGCAGTGGTGAGAGAGCTATAAGTACTTGGGGGGCTCTATATTAGGATTCAGCAGTGGTGAGAGAGCTATAAGTACGTGGGAGGGCTCTCTGTTAGGATTCAGCAGTGGTGAGAGAGCTATAAGTACGTGGGGGGGCTCTATATTAGGATTCAGCAGTGGTGAGAGAGCTATAAGTACTTGGGGGCTCTATATTAGGATTCAGCAGTGGTGAGAGAGCTATAAGTACTTGGGGGGCTCTCTGTTAGGATTCAGCAGTGGTGAGAGAGCTATAAGTACTTGGGGGGCTCTATATTAGGATTCAGCAGTGGTGAGAGAGCTATAAATACTTGGGGGGCTCTATATTAGGATTCAGCAGTGGTGAGAGAGCTATAAGTACTTGGGGTGGGCTCTATATTAGGATTCAGCAGTGGTGAGAGAGCTATAAGTACTTGAGGGCTCTATGTTAGGATTCAGCAAAGGTGAGAGAGGTATAATTACTCGGGGGGCTCTATATTAGGACTCAGCAGTGGTGAGAGAGCTATAAGTACTTGGGAGGGCTCTTTATTAGGATTAAGCAGTGGTGAGAGAGCTATAAGTACTTGGGGGGGGCTCTATATTAGGATTAAGCAGTGGTGAGAGAGCCATAAGTACTTGGGTGCTCTCTGTTAGGATTCAGCAGTGGTGAGAGAGCTATAAGCACTTGGGGGCTCTATATTAGGTTTCAGCAGTGGCGAGAGAGCTATAAGTACTTGAGGGCTCTATATTAGTATTCAGCAGTGGTGAGAGAGCTATACTTACTTGGGGGGCTCTATATTAGGATTCAGCAGTGGTGAGAGAGCTATAAGTACTTGGGGGGCTCTATATTAGGATTCAGCAGTGGTGAGAGAGCTATAAGTACTTGGGGGCTCTATAATAGGATTCAGCAGTGGTGAGAGAGTTATAAGTACTTGGGGGGCTCTATATTAGGATTCAGCAGTGGTGAGAGAGCTATACGTTCTTGAGGGCTCTATGTTAGGGTTCAGCAAAGGTGAGAGGTATAAGTACTTGGGGGCTCTATATTAGGATTCAGCAGTGGTGAGAGAGCTATAAGTACTTGAGGGCTCTTTATTAGGATTAAGCAGTGGTGAGAGAGCTATAAGTACTTGGGAGGGCGCTACCTTAGTATTCAACAGTGGCGAGAGAGCTATAAGTACTTGGGGCTCTACCTTAGGATTCAACAGTGGTGAGAAAGCTGTAAGTACTTGGGGGGCTCTATATTATGATTCAGCAGTGGTGAGAGAGCTATAAGTACTTGGGGGGGCTCTATATTAGGATTCAGCAGTGGTGAGAGAGCTATAAGTACTTGAGGGGGCTCTATATTAGGATTCAGTAGTGGTGAGAGAGCTATAAGTACTTGAGGGCTCTATGTTAGGGTTCAGCAAAGGTGAGAGAGGTATAAGTACTTGGGGGCTCTATATTAGGATTCAGCAGTGGTGAGAGAGCTATACTTACTTGGGGGTCTCTATATTAGGATTCAGCAGTGGTGAGAGAGCTATAAGTACTTGGGGGCTCTATATTAGGATTCAGCAGTGGTGAGAGGAGCTATAAGTACTTGGGGGGCTCTATAATAGGATTCAGCAGTGGTGAGAGAGCTATAAGTACTTGGGGGGCTCTATATTAGGATTCAGCAGTGGTGAGGGAGCTATAAGTACTTGAGGGCTCTATGTTAGGGTTCAGCAAAGGTGAGAGAGGTATAAGTACTTGGGGGCTCTATATTAGGATTCAGCAGTGGTGAGAGAGCTATAAGTACTTGAGGGCTCTTTATTAGGATTAAGCAGTGGTGAGAGAGCTATAAGTACTTGGGAGGGCGCTACCTTAGTATTCAACAGTGGCGAGAGAGCTATAAGTACTTGGGGCTCTACCTTAGGATTCAACAGTGGTGAGAAAGCTGTAAGTACTTCGAGGCTCTATGTTAGGATTCAGCAGTGGTGAGAGAGCTATAAGTACTTGGGGGGGCTCTATATTATGATTCAGCAGTGGTGAGAGAGCTATAAGTACTTGGGAGGGCTCAACCTTAGGAGTCAGCAGTGGTGCGAGAGCTAGAAGTACTTGGGAGGGCTCTATATTAGGATTGAGCAGTGATGAGAGAGCTATAAGTACTTGGGGGGCCCTATCTTAGGATTCAGCAGTGGTGAGAGAGCTATAAGTACTTGGGGTGGGCTCTATATTAGGATTCAGCAGTGGTGAGAGAGCTATAAGTACTTGAGGGCTCTATGTTAGGATTCAGCAAAGGTAAGAGAGGTATAAGTACTTGGGGGCTCTATATTAGGATTCAGCAGTGGTGAGAGAGCTATAAGTACTTGGGAGGGCTCTTTATTAGGATTAAGCAGTGGTGAGAGAGCTATAAGTACTTGGGGGGCTCTATATTAGGATTAAGCAGTGGTGAGAGAGCCATAAGTACTTGGGTGCTCTCTGTTAGGATTCAGCAGTGGTGAGAGAGCTATAAGTACTTGGGGGCTCTATATTAGGATTCAGCAGTGGTGAGAGAGCTATAAGTACTTGAGGGCTCTATATTAGGATTCAGCAGTGGTGAGAGAGCTATAATTACTTGGGGGCTCTATATTAGGATTCAGCAGTGGTGAGAGAGCTATAAGTACTTGGGGGGCTCTATATTAGGATTCAGCAGTGGTGAGTGAGCTATAAGTACTTGAGGGCTCTATGTTAGGATTCAGCAGTGGTGAGAGAGCTATAATTACTTGGGGGGCTCTATATTAGGATTCAGCTGTGGTGAGAGAGCTATAATTACTTGGTGGGCTCTATATTAGGATTCAGCAGTGGTGAGAGAGCTATAAGTACTTGAGGGGCTCTATATTAGGATTCAGCAGTGGTGAGAGAGCTATAAGTACTTGAGGGCTCTATGTTAGGATTCAGCAAAGGTGAGAGAGGTATAAGTACTTGGGGGCTCTATATTAGGATTCAACAGTGGTGAGAGAGCTATAAGTACTTGGGTGCTCTCTGTTAGGATTCAGCAGTGGTGAGAGAGCTATAAGTACTTGAGGGCTCTTTATTAGGATTAAGCAGTGGTGAGAGAGCTATAAGTACTTGGGAGGGCGCTACTTTAGTATTCTACAGTGGCGAGAGAGCTATAAGTACTTGGGGCTCTACCTTAGGATTCAACAGTGGTGAGAAAGCTGTAAGTACTTCGAGGCTCTATGTTAGGATTCAGCAGTGGTGAGAGAGCTATAAGTACTTGGGGGGGCTCTATATTATGATTCAGCAGTGGTGAGAGAGCTATAAGTACTTGTTGGGGGCTCTATATTAGGATTCAGCAGTGGTGAGAGAGCTATAAGTACTTGGGGGGGCTCTATATTAGGATTCAGCAGTGGTGAGAGAGCTATAAGTACTTGGGAGGGCTCTCTGTTAGGATTCAGCAGTGGTGAGAGAGCTATAAGTACGTGGGGGGGCTCTATATTAGGATTCAGCAGTGGTGAGAGAGCTATAAGTACTTGGGGAGCTCTATATTAGGATTCAGCAGTGGTGAGAGAGCTATAAGTACTTGGGGAGCTCTATATTAGGATTCAGCAGTGGTGAGAGAGCTTTAAGTACTTGAGGGCTCTATATTAGGATTCAGCAGTGGTGAGAGAGCTATAAGTACTTGGGGTGGGCTCTATATTAGGATTCAGCAGTGGTGAGCGAGCTATAAGTACTTGAGGGCTCTATGTTAGGATTCAGCAAAGGTGAGAGGGGTATAAGTACTTGGGGGGCTCTATATTAGGATTCAGCAGTGGTGAGAGAGCTATAAGTACTTGGGGGGCTCTATATTAGGTTTCAGCAGTGGCGAGAGAGCTATAAGTACTTGAGGGCTCTATATTAGTATTCAGCAGTGGTGAGAGAGCTATACTTACTTGGGGGGGCTCGATATTAGGATTCAGCAGTGGTGAGAGAGCTATATGTACTTGGGGGGGCTCTATATTATGATTCAGCAGTGGTGAGAGAGCTATAAGTACTTGGGGGGCTCTATATTAGGATTCAGCAGTGGTGAGAGAGCTATAAGTACTTGAGGGGGCTCTATATTAGGATTCAGTAGTGGTGATAGAGCTATAAGTACTTGAGGGCTCTATATTAGGATTCAGCAGTGGTGAGAGAGCTATAAGTACTTGGGGTGGGCTCTATATTAGGATTCAGCAGTGGTGAGAGAGCTATAAGTACTTGAGGGCTCTATGTTAGGATTCAGCAAAGGTGAGAGGGGTATAAGTACTTGGGGGGCTCTATATTAGGATTCAGCAGTGGTGAGAGAGGTATAAGTACTTGGGGGGCTCTATCTTAGGATTCAACAGTGGTGAGAAAGCTGTAAGTACTTTGAGGCTCTATGTTAGGATTTAGCAGTGGTGAGAGAGGTATAAGTATTTGGGTGCTCTCTGTTAGGATTCAGCAGTGGTGAGAGAGCTGTAAGTACTTCGAGGCTCTATGTTAGGATTCAGCAGTGGTGAGAGAGCTATAAGTACTTGGGAGGGCTCTACCTTAGGATTCAGCAGTGGTGAGAGAGCTATAAGTACTTGGGGGGGCTCTATATTATGATTCAGCAGTGGTGAGAGAGCTATAAGTACTTGTTGGGGGCTCTATATTAGGATTCAGCAGTGGTGAGAGAGCTATAAGTACTTGGGGGGGCTCTATATTAGGATTCAGCAGTGGTGAGAGAGCTATAAGTACTTGGGAGGGCTCTATATTAGGATTCAGCAGTGGTGAGAGAGCTATAAGTACTTGAGGGCTCTATGTTAGGATTCAGCAAAGGTGAGAGGGGTATAAGTACTTGGGGGCTCTATATTAGGATTCAGCAGTGGTGAGAGAGGTATAAGTACTTGGGGGCTCTATCTTAGGATTCAACAGTGGTGAGAAAGCTGTAAGTACTTTGAGGCTCTATGTTAGGATTTAGCAGTGGTGAGAGAGGTATAAGTATTTGGGTGCTCTCTGTTAGGATTCAGCAGTGGCGAGAGAGCTATAAGTACTTGTTGGCTATATGTTAGGATTCAGCAGTGGTGAGGGAGGTATAAGTACTTGGGAGGGCTCTATGGTAGGATTCAGCATTGGTGAGAGAGCTATAGGTATGTGGGGGCTCTATGCTAGGATTCAGCAGTAGTTTTTAATTTAATAATTTTTATTGGGAATGAAAAGAGAATACAGAGATTACAGGTATTGTAAGAAAGAAATATATCATTAAATTATCATATTGAATAATAACAATATCCTAGTGAAAAACACATGACAGAGATATAGCACAATAAAAGTATGACATTGCTATGAGATAAAAATTGTAACATATAATTGTATGCTATAGGGTAAATGAAGAAGGAAATATAGAACCAACCTTAATAATAATTATATTATTATATTATGTATTTTTATGTATAAAAGCCAGAAAGAGGGGAAAAGAAAGAAATAACAAAGAAAAGAAAAGGAGGGAAGAAGTAAATAGGGATTAGGATAAAGAGGAGTGCGAAGATAGAAAAGTAGTAAAAGGTAGCCAGAGTAAATCAGATTTGATTTTCTGGGATAACAGGGAAGAGGAGACAGTAGATATTCTATGTTCATCGCAAATAAAATTCCACCATGTTAGCATACATATTTTAGAGTTATCTTTCCAACAAGTTAGAATAGCCTTAAAAGCAAGAGCAATAAAAAGATCAAATAATTTTAACTTCAGTGAAGTAACGTGGGAATCAACAGATAGGGATCCAAGAAAAACATTCTGGATGGATAGAGGGATGTTGCAATTAAATATCTTCATGCACTTAGACCAAACAGAATTCCAAAAATTAAGAACATTGGGGCAGTAGAATAATCAGTGAAGTAATGAGCCATTCGAGGAGAGACAAGACCGTCAAAGAGGAGAGGTGAAAGGATTAATTTTATGGACAAAAACGAGAGTTCGGAGAGCTCTGTTTACAGAAAAAATAGGGACCGAGTAATATTGGCAGCTTTGGAGGTAGTAAAAATGTTATGCCATACTATATCCCATAGTTGAGTTGGGAGGGACATCGAGAGGTCTTGTTCCCATGCTATTTCAGTTGAGGATTTTAGTCTATCAGGGAACGGGGCAGATACGAGTTTATATATGAGAGCAGCTTTAGGATTAGAATCAGAAGAAAGGTTATAAACAGGAGTAGAGGGAGTGAACGGAATAGAGTCAGCAGGGACATTTTTGGCCAATAAAAACGTTTGAAGTGCCTGTGGCAATTGGGAGTATTGGGAAAGACAAGAGGAGGGTAGATCATATCGTTCCTGCAATGTTTTGAAGGATATAACAGAATTTTGGGAAATTAGCTGATGGACGTATAGGAGGTCCTTTTCTTTCCAGTACTTGAAATAGAATGATTTGTGGCGAAACCTAATAAATTTGTTGTACCAGATAGAAGATGCAAGGAAAGCTTGATAAAAGGTAGAGCCAGAGGTGAACAGAGAATGTAATAAATGTTGGGAATATTTTACAATAGGGTATTTAGAAATGAATGTACAATTGGACATAAAACTAATATCATAGAAGGAAAATCCATTTAGTAGTGAACGTTCAAAATTAAACCAGCTGGGTGTAGAGGAGTCTTGATACAGTCTATCTAGAGCATATATTTGTCTGATTAAGGAAACAGTATGATACAATTTAAAATTAGAAAAACGCTCACCTCCCTTTTTCTTGGGTTTAATTAATTTGATTAAAGCAATACGAGCAGGTTTATCATTCCAGAGAAATTTAGTACAAAGAGAGTTAATTTGATTAAAATAGTAATTGGGAATTTTGAAGGGTAACATGGAGAGCAAAAAAAGAACTAGAGATGTAATCATCATTTTAACGGTATCCAACCTGCCCCACCAGGACAAATGGAGAGGAGACTGAGAAGAGATCAAGTTTTGAATCTTAAGTTTTAGTGCGCTGAAATTGTGAGTAAGGGTTTGAGAGATAGTGGATGAAAACCAGACACCTAGATCTTTAATCTTAGATGGACAACATATAAAACTAGTGTCGGAAAACATAAATTGATAACATAGGGAATGTAAAGGTAAGATTTCAGTTTTGGAGAAATTCAGTTTATAACCAGATAATTTAGAATATAAATCAATCTCCTGTTAAAAAGGAGGTAGGGAGGTTAAAGGATTCGAGAGGTAGATCAGAATATCATCTGCATAAGCGGATAATTTGGTAACGCAGGCAGTATGTTGAAAACCAGTTATCAAGGAATTACAGCGAATTCATTCCAGGAAGGGTTCGAAACAAAGAAGGAATAAAAGAGGAGAAAGGGGACAACCTTGTCTCGTTCCTCTATGTAAATTAAAATAAGAGGATGAGAATCCATTGATAGAGATACAAGCCCGCGGTTTTGAATATAGTAATTTAATAAATGAAATAAATTTAGGGCCAAAACTGAACCAATGTAAAGTTTTGAACATAAATTGCCAATTTATACGATCAAATGCTTTTTCAGCATCTAAAGATAATGCAGCAAGAGGATCAGGATATCTCCTTCCTAATGTGAGAATGTTGGAGAACATCCTGGCATTATCTGAGGCAAGCCTACCCTTAATGGAACCAAATTGATCGGGTTTAATTAGATGGGGAATAACATCATCCGATCTAGAAGCAAAAAGTTCTGCAAAGATTTTGCAATCGTAAATAATTAATGAGATGGGTCGGAAATTTTGACAGAGAGTATGGTCTTTACCAGGTTTAGGAATAATAACAATGAGTGCATCTTCAAAGGAACCTTCAGGTTTAGAATTAGATAGAAAGGAAGTGAAAAGTTCAAGTAAATGTGGTGCAAAGGTAGGTGAAAAAGAGGAAATGAGTTAAATGGAAAAGCCATCTGGGCCGGAGGCTTTAGCTCTTTTCAGGGATTTGATGACATCCAAAATTTCTTGAATAGTTAAGTCCTTTTCGAGAAGGGCCATAGATGGTGCTCAGAGGGGTGGATATCCTCTGTGTATAAAGAGTTATAATAGGACTGAAAAGCATTAACAATGTCTAAGTCAGAGTTGAGTAATTTATTAGTAAGGTCACAGCGAATAGGTCCAATAGTTTTCCTTTCTGATTTAACTTTTAAATAATTAGCCAACATTTTGCCGGCTTTATTCTGACCCCCATGAAATTTGGATTTTATTTTGAGGAGGATATTACATGCGTCAATGGTAGCTAATTTATTTAAAGTAGACTTAGCTTTAATAAGATCACAAAGGTGGGAAGGGGATTTAGAGTTGTAGTAAATATGTTTGATAGTTTTAATATGATTTAGGGTAGAAAGATACTGAGAGTTCAACAGCTTCTATAAGCAATGGTGAAGGCTCTAAAGAAGGCTTTAAAAGCATCCCAGTTGTTGTGGATGGAGGTATCACTGGGTTTGTTAAATTGAAAATAATCTTTTATAAAGGCAGTAGCTTCTAACATAAAGCTTTGGTCAGATAGTAAAGAGTTGTTGAATCTCCATCGGGCACGCTTGGGAATAGCAAGAGACAAATCAAAAGAGGACACAACAGGAGCATGATCAGAAATAAAAATGGAGCCAATCTCGGAGGATTGAATGGAGGGAGTAAAGATTTTGAGACCAAAAAATATAATCAATGCGAGACATAGTGTGGTGTACATTTGAATAAAAAGTAAATTCATATATATCAGGATTACTAGTTTTCCATACATCATAGAGTGGACGAGAGGCAATGGCAGCTTGAAATGCTTTATGCGACTTATCTGGTTTGGATTTATATTTTGATTTCCTATCAGAAAAAGGGTCTAGCCAATCATTAAAATCACCAGCAACAATAATATTAGGATTATTAATGGAAGATAATTTTAGTTTGATATTGTGCCAAAAAGTTGGGTCAGATTTAACCGGACCATAAATATTGAAAAAAGTGATTTGTTTATTATGAATAGAGGCATTAAGTATTATCCATCGTCCACTCGAATCACATTCAGTTGATATAACTTGGATTTTTAAAGATTTGTGACACAAAATGGCAACACCACCCTTTTGGTCAACAGCAGGAGAAAAAACAACCTGACCCACCCACTGACGTTTAAGCTTAATTGATTCAGCATCATTACAATGAGTTTCCTGTAAAAAAGCAATTTGGCAGTTAAGTTTCGATAGATGTGAAATTACCTTTTGACGTTTGACAGGATGACCCAGACAATGAACGTTCCAAGAGACAACATTAAACATGATGATGAATATAGACAAGGGTGCAGGAACAGAGATGACGAACTGCAGATACAACAAAGGGAACAAAAGGACACCATTTGTCAAAAATTATATAACATGAAGGAGCTACCAGTAGAGTGAGTAGTAAGGGCAAATAAGCACTCATGCACTTGCAGAAAAGAGAAGAGCAGGATAAAAAAGAAGGAGGAATATGGAGAGAAGAATCAAGGGAGAAAAGGAATGAGGGAAAAATAGAGGAAATAAAGAAACAAAGAAACAGATCAAGGATAAAAAACCAGATCTGAGGTAAAAGGGAAGAAAAATGATACTCAGGCATCTCAGCACTTAGAAACAAGAATGACAACGGAGAGAAAAAATAAGAATATATTAGATAAAATCAGGCCATATAACTCGTACTAAAGAACAAAAGTTAAAGAATGAGAGAATGCAATAAGAAACGATAAGCCATGCAATAGGATCAACTTGGCATTGTTAAGGACATTGCGAATTTGTGACCATAGGTGACTTGGTGATATTTTGCAAAAACAGTTTAAGTTTAGCCGGATCTTCAAACGAACGAGAGACACCATCATGAGTGATTTTACAGAGACAAGGATGAAGAATGCCATAACGAATATTCAAAGATCTTAGTTGGGGATGGAGAGCAAGGAACTCTTTACGTCTAGCATTAGTTGTGTTGGATATGTCTTGAGAAACGTAAATGTTATGACCCGACAAGACGACGCTTCTCTCTGGCAATTTTCAGGACTCGCATCAGATCAGTGAATTCTAGAAAGAGCATTATAATACCAAGAGGTCTGGTAGATTGAGGTTGAGGTCGACCTAAGCGCTGTGCTCGTTGAATATTAAGAGGAGCAGAGGACTGTAGGTTGAGAAAATCAGGCAGGAATTTAATCAGGAAGGAGAGAAGATCAGGGCCTTCAATATTCTCTGGTAAGCCGTAGAGGCGAAGATTATTTCTCCTATTGCGATTTTCAAGGTCTTCAGTATGAAGCTTGAGTTTATGAATTTCTTGTTCCAGTATGGGTATTTTGGTAGTCAAGTTCTGGAGGAGGCATTTTCCTGCGGAGCTGCAGATCCAAAGCGAGCAGTATACCAACAAAATGGCAGCCGCTCGCATTTGTGTAAAAACGTCAGCGAAACTGCAGCATCGAAAAGACGATAGTTCAAAGGCTTTCTTAAGCCCGCAGGAACGCCGCCATAATTAACTTCCTGAGATCAGCTTAGGGAGCGCTGAGCATGGTCTCAAAACGGCCGTAAAAGAAGCAGAAAGCTCTGTGAGGTAACAGAGCTCAAAGGACCGCTGCCATCTTGTCTTGGCGCTCAAGCCACCCCCAGGATTCAGCAGTAGTGACAGAGGTATATGTACTTGGGGCTCTACCTTAGGATTCAGCAGTGGTGACAGAGCTATAAGTACTTGGGGGCTCTATGCTACGATTTAGTAATATGGGCCCTCTATGTTTAGTATTCAGCAATGGTGAGAGAGCTATAAGTACTTGGGGGTCTATGTTAAGATTCAGCAGTGGCGAGAGAGTTATAGGTACCTGGGGGGCTCTATGCTGGGATTCCGCAGTGGTGAGAGAGCTATATGTACCTGGGGGCTCTACGATAGAATTCAGCAGATGCGAGAGAGCTATAAGTACTTCGAAGCTCTATGTTAGGATTCAGTAATGGTGAGAGAGTTATAAGGGCTTGGGGGCTCTATGTTGGGATTCAGCAGTGGTGAGAGAGCTATACGTACTTGGGGGCTCTATGATAGAATTCAGCAGTGGTGAGACTGAGAGAGCTATAAGTACTTGGGTCTCTATGTTAGGATTCAGCAGTGGTGAGACAGCTATAAGTACTTGGGGGCTCTATGTTAAGATTCATCAGTAGTCAGACAGCTATAAACTCATTGGAGGTCTGTATGGTAGGATTCAGTAGTGATGGGAAATATGTAAGCCTGATGAGTCTTGATTTTGGGGTACAGCACTTTGAGGGGGTTTAAGCCCAGGGGTTCAGTGATAGGGTTCAATAGACGAGGATGGGGTCCCTCGGACAAGGAGGGTGCACAGCCCCCCACAGGCCTCTTATTACCTATTAGTATTAGTGGGAGCTATAAGCTGTGCAGTTCTCAGTGTTGGGGAGCAGCAGTAGGGGTGTCTGTAAGTCCGGGGGGCTCAGTGTTAGTGTTCAGCAGCAGTGAGGGTGTGTGTAAGTTCTTGGGCTCAGGATTAGACTTCAGAAGCAGTGGGGGGTTTTGTAAGTCCGGGGTCTCAGTGTTAGGGTTCTGCAGCAGTGGGGGGTATGTTGGTCCAGGGGTGCTTAGTGTTAGGGTTCAGCGCAGTGGGGGTCTGTAAGTCCAGGGGTCTCAGTGTTAGGGTTCAGCAGCAGTGAGGGTCTGTAAGTCCAGGGGTCTCAGTTTTAGGGTTCAGAAGCAGTGGGGGGGGTGTAAGTCTGGGGGCTCAGAGTTAGGATTCAGCAGCAGTGGGGTGTTTGTAACTACAGGGGCTTAGTGTTAGGGTTCAGCGCCGGGTGGTGGAGGGTATGTTGGTCCGGGGGGTCTCAGTGTTAGGGTTAAGCAGCAGTGGGGGGGTTGTAAGTCCGAGGGCTCAGTGTTATGGTTCTGAAGCAGTGGGGGTGGCTGTAAGTCTGGGGGCTCAGTGTTAGGGTTCCGCAGCAGTGGGGGGTTTGTAAGTACAGGGGCTCAGTGTTAGGGTTTTGAAGCAGTGTGTGTGGGGCGTCTGTTCAGCAGCGGTGGGTCTGTCTGTAAGTCTGTGGGCTCATTGTTGGGGTTCTGATGCAGTGGGAGTGTTTGTAAGTCCTAGGGTGACCAACCGTCCGTAAATTTCACGGACAGTCCATCATTTTGGTGTGATGTCCGTTGTCCATAATCATTCCTTATACGGACGCCTTTGGTCCGTAATTTTGGAGATTAATTACAGCGAGCTGTGCTGTTCCCCTGCGAGAAGCCTCAAGAAATTAAAAGTTCTCAGGGGCCAGCTCGCACTTCTCTGTTGAACTCCAGAGACTGCAGCAGCCCCTCACTGAGCTCCCACAGACTGTGGACAGGCCCATTGTCACTCTGACTGAGGCTGAGTATCCCCTTTCGAATGACCATGCGCCGTCTGCCTTTAGCATATCATGTGCGAGTGAGTGCCTTGAGGCCAGTGACTCACTTGGAGCCAGTGGATCGTAGTTAGTGATTACAGAGGAGCTTTACCCAAACAGAGCACTGTGGGGAACTTGCGGCCTTGTGTAATTTGCCAATGTTGTTCACTGAGAGTGACGGGGCAGGAGCAGTGATGGGGCAGGAGAGGCGACAGTTCAGGAGTGGTGACGGGGCAGGAGTGGTGACGGGGCAGGAGAAGTGACAGGGCAGGAGAGGTGACAGGGCAGGAGAGGTGACGGGGCAGGAGCGGTGATTAGGCATGAGCAGGAGCAGTGAACGGGGCAGGAGAAGTGACGGGGCAGGAGAAGTGACGGGGCAGGAGAAATTACAGGGCAGGAGTGCTGACCGGATAGGAGCAGTGAACGGGCAGTAGGGGTGACTGGGCAGGAGCGGTGACGGGGCAGGAGAGGTGACGGGGCAGGAGAGGTGACAGGGCAGGAGAAGTGACGGGGCAGGAGAAGTGACGAGGCAGGAGCGGTGACCGGGCAGGAGAGGTGACGGGGTAGGAGAAGTGACGGGGTAGGAGAAGTGATGGGGCAGGAGAAGTGACGGGGCAGGAGAAATGATAGGGCAGGAGAAATTACAGGGCAGGAGTGCTGACCGGATAGGAGCAGTGAACGGGCAGTAGGGGTGACTGGGCAGGAGCGGTGACGGAGCAGGAGAGGTGATGGGGCAGGAGAGGTGACAGGGCAGGAGAAGTGACGGGGCAGGAGAAGTGACGAGGGAGGAGCGGTGACCGGGCAGGAGAGGTGACGGGGCAGGAGAAGTGACGGGGCAGGAGAAGTGATGGGGCAGGAGAAGTGACGGGACCGGAGAAATGACGGGGCAGGAGAAATTACGGGGCAGGAGTGGTGACCGGACAGGAGCAGTGAACGGGCAGTAGGGGTGACGGGGCAGGAGCGGTGACGGGGCAGGAGAGGTGACAGGGCAGGAGAGGTGACGGGGTAGGAGAGGTGACGGGGCAGGAGAAGTGATGGGGCAGGAGAAGTGATGGGGCAGGAGCGGTGACCGGGCAGGAGAAGTGATGGGGCAGGAGAAATGACGGGGCAGGAGAAATTACGGGGCAGGAGTGCTGACCGGACAGGAGCAGTGGTGAACGGGCAGTAGGGGTGACGGGGCAGGAGCAGTGACGGGGCAGGAGAGGTGACGGGCAGGAGAGGTGATGGGGCAGGAGCGGTGATTAGGCATGAGCAGGAGCGGGGACCGGGCAGGAGCAGTGAACGGGGCAGGAGCAGTGAACGGGGCAGGAGAAGTGACGGGGCAGGAGAAGTGACGGGGCAGGAGAAGTGACGGGGCAGGAGTGGTGATCGGGCATGAGCAGTGATCGGGCATGAGCAGTGAACGAGCAGGAGCGGTGAACGGGCAGGAGCGGTGAACGGGCAGGAGAGGTGATGGGGCTGGAGAAGTGACGGGGCAGGAGAAGTGACGGGGCAGGAGCGGTGATCGGGCATGAGCAGTGAACGGGCAGGAGCGGTGATGGGGCAGGAGCGGTGACGGGGCAGGAGAAGTGACGGGGCAGGAGAAGTGACGGGGTAGGAGAAATGATGGGGCAGGAGTGCTGACGGGGCAGGAGCAGTGAACGGGCAGGAGCAGTGAACGGGCAGGAGTGGTGAACGGGCAGGAGCGGTGAACGGGCAGGAGCGGTGAACGGGCAGGAGCGGTGAAGGGGCAGGAGCGGTGACGGGGCAGGAGAGGTGACGGAGCAGGAGGGGTGACGGGCCAGGAGAGGTGACGGGGCAGGAGAAGTGACGGGGCAGGAGAAGTGACGGGGCAGGAGAAGTGACGGGCAGGAGAAATGACCGGGCAGGAGCGGTGACCGGGCAGGAGAAGTGACGGGGCAGGAGAAATGACGGGGCAGGAGAAATTAGGGGGCAGGAGTGCTGACCGAACAGGAGCAGTGAACGGGCAGTAGGGGTGACGGGGCAGGAGAGGTGACGGGGCAGGAGAGGTGACGGGGCAGGAGAAGCGAAGGGCAGGAGAAATGACGGGGCAGGAGTGGTGATCGGGCAGGAGCAGTGAACGGGCAGGAGCAGTGAATGGGCAGGAGCGGTGATGGGGCAGGAGCGGTGACTGGGCAGGAGAAGTGACGGGACAGGAGCAGTGACGGGGCAGGAGAAGTGACAGGGCAGGAGAGGTGACGGGGCAGGAGAGGTGACGGGGCAGGAGCGGTGATTAGGCATGAGCAGGAGCGGTGACCGGGCAGGAGCAGTGAACGGGGCAGGAGAAGTGATGGGGCAGGAGAAGTGATGGGGCAGGAGAAATTACAGGGCAGGAGTGCTGACCGGACAGGAGCAGTGAACGGGCAGTAGGGGTGACGGGGCAGGAGCGGTGACGGGGCAGGAGAGGTGACGGGGCAGGAGAAGTGACGGGGCAGGAGAAGTGACGAGGCAGGAGCGGAGACCGGGCAGGAGAGGTGACAGGGCAGGAGAAGTGACGGGGCAGGAGAATTGATGGGGCAGGAGAAATGACAGGGCAGGAGAAATTACGGGGCAGGAGTGGTGACCGGACAGGAGCAGTGAACGGGCAGGAGCGGTGACTGGGCAGGAGAAGTGACAGGACAGGAGCGGTGACGGGGCAGGAGCGGTGACGGGACAGGAGCGGTGACGGGGCAGGAGCGGTGACGGGGCAGGAGCGGTGACGGGGCAGGAGCAGTGACGGGGCAGGAGCAGTGACGGGGCAGGAGCGTGACGGGGCAGGAGCGGTGACGGGTCAGGAGCAGTGACGGGGCAGGAGCAGTGACGGGGCAGGAGAAATGACGGGGCAGGAGAAATTATGGGGCAGGAGTGGTGACCGGACAGGAGCAGTGAACGGTCAGGAGCGGTGACTGGGCAGGAGAAGTGACGGGACAGGAGCGGTGACGGGGCAGGAGCGGTGACGGGGCAGGAGCGGTGACGGCGCAGGAGCGGTGACGGGGCAGGAGAAGTGATGGGGCAGGAGCGGTGACGGGGCAGGAGCGGTGACGGGGCAGGAGAAGTAACGAGGCAGGTGCGGAGACCGGGCAGGAGAGGTGACGGGGCAGGAGAAGTGACGGGGCAGGAGAAGTGACGGGGCAGGAGAAATTACGGGGCAGGAGAAATTACGGGGCAGGAGTGGTGACCGGACAGGAGCGGTGACGGGGCAGGAGCGGTGACGGGGCAGGAGAAGTGACGGGGCAGGAGCGGTGATGGGGCAGGAGAAATGATGGGGCAGGAGTGGTGACGGGGCAGGAGAAGTGACCGGGCAGGAGCGGTGACGGGGCAGGAGCGGTGACGGGGCAGGAGAAGTGACGAAGCGGGAGCGGAGACCGGGCAGGAGAGGTGACGGGGCAGGAGAAGTGACGGGGCAGGAGAAGTGACGGGGCAGGAGAAATGATGGGACAGGAGCGGTGACGGGGCAGGAGGGGTGACGGGACAGGAGCGGTGACGGGGCAGGAGCGGTGACGGGGCAGGAGAAGTGACGGGGCAGGAGCGGTGACGGGGCAGGAGAAATGATGGGGCAGGAGAAGTGACCGGGCAGGAGCGGTGACCGGGCAGGAGCGGTGACGGGGCAGGAGCGGTGACGGGGCAGGAGCGGCGACGGGGCAGGAGAAATGATGGGGCAGGAGCGGTGACGGGGCAGGAGCGGTGACGGGGCAGGAGCTGTGACCGGGCAGGAGAAGTGACGGGGCAGGAGCGGTGACCGGGCAGGAGAAGTGACGAGGCAGGATCGGTGACGGGGCAGGAGCGGTGACGGGGCAGGAGAGGTGACGGGGCAGGAGAGGTGACGGGGCAGGAGAAGTGACGGGGCAGGAGAATTGACGGGGCAGGAGAAATGACAGGGCAGGAGAAATTACGGGGCAGGAGTGGTGACCGGACAGGAGCAGTGAACGGGCAGGAGCGGTGACTGGGCAGGAGAAGTGACGGGACAGGAGCGGTGACGGGGCAGGAGCGGTGACGGGACAGGAGCGGTGATGGGGCAGGAGCGGTGACGGGGCAGGAGCGGTGACGGGGCAGGAGCGGTGACGGGGCAGGAGCGGTGACGGGGCAGGAGCAGTGACGGGGCAGGAGCAGTGACGGGGCAGGAGCGTGACGGGGCAGGAGCGGTGACGGGGCAGGAGAAGTGACAAGGCAGGAGCGGAGTCCGGGCAGGAGAGGTGACGGGGCAGGAGAAGTGACGGGGCAGGAGAAGTGACGGGGCAGGAGAAGTGACGGGGCAGGAGAAATGACGGGGCAGGAGAAATTATGGGGCAGGAGTGGTGACCGGACAGGAGCAGTGAACGGTCAGGAGCGGTGACTGGGCAGGAGAAGTGACGGGACAGGAGCGGTGACGGGGCAGGAGCGGTGACGGGACAGGAGCGGTGACGGGGCAGGAGCGGTGACGGGGCAGGAGCGGTGACGGGGCAGGAGAAATGATGGGGCAGGAGCGTGACGGGGCAGGAGCGGTGACGGGGCAGGAGAAGTGACGAGGCAGGAGCGGAGACCGGGCAGGAGAGGTGACGGGGCAGGAGAAGTGACGGGGCAGGAGAAGTGACGGGGCAGGAGAAATTACGGGGCAGGAGAAATTACGGGGCAGGAGTGGTGACCGGACAGGAGCGGTGACGGGGCAGGAGCGGTGACGGGGCAGGAGAAGTGACCGGGCAGGAGCGGTGACGGGGCAGGAGCGGTGACGGGGCAGGAGCGGTGACGGGGCAGGAGAAGTGACGAGGCAGGAGCGGAGACCGGGCAGGAGAGGTGACGGGGCAGGAGAAGTGACGGGGCAGGAGAAGTGACGGGGCAGGAGAAATGACGGGACAGGAGCGGTGACGGGGCAGGAGCGGTGACGGGACAGGAGCGGTGACGGGGCAGGAGCGGTGACGGGGCAGGAGAAATGATGGGGCAGGAGAAGTGACCGGGCAGGAGCGGTGACCGGGCAGGAGCGGTGACGGGGCAGGAGCGGTGACGGGGCAGGAGCGGCGACGGGGCAGGAGAAATGATGGGGCAGGAGCAGTGACGGGGCAGGAGCGGTGACGGGGCAGGAGCTGTGACCGGGCAGGAGAAGTGACGGGGCAGGAGCGGTGACCGGGCAGGAGAAGTGACGGGGCAGGATCGGTGACGGGGCAGGAGCGGTGACGGGGCAGGAGAGGTGACGGGGCAGGAGAGGTGACGGGGCAGGAGAAAGTGACTTGTACTTATGTTCTTTGCCTATTTATTTATATACTATTGATTGACATCCACTGATGTCTGTAAAGCACACCTTTTGTCCCGAATTTTGACCCTTTGTCCTGAATTTTACACTCACCGTCCTGAATTTGCGCCCATGCCAGTTGACCACCCTAGTAAGTCCGAGGGCCAGTGTTAGGGTTCTGAAGCAGTGGGGTGTTTGTAAGTCCGTGGGCTCATTGTTGGGGTTCTGAAGCAGTGGGGGTGTCTGTAAGTCCGTGGGCTCAGTGTTAGGGTTCTGAAGCAGTGGAGGTGTCTGTATGTCCGGGGGGGGCAGTGTCAGGGTTCTGAAGCAGTGGGGTGTTTGTAAGTGTGGGGACTCAGTGTTATGGTTCAGCAGCAGTGTGTGTGTGTGGGGCGTCTGTTCAGCAGCGGTGGGTCTGTCTGTAAGTTCGTGGGCTCACTGTTGGGGTTCTGAAGCAGTGGGGTGTCTGTATGTCCGGGGGGCAGTGTTAGGGTTCAGCAGAGGAGGCTGGGGACCCCTCACCCGCGCCGCTCCGTCCAGCGAGGCCCATTACCGCTTTAATGACCGTGCGGGGGCGGCGGCCGGACACTGGCCGGGCGGGGGTGGGGGGCAGCCTGCCGCGGGGGGGTTGATAAGAGCTGCTCTTTTGATGCCTGCTCTTTATTGCGCCGCGGTGGCTGCTGGGACTGGATCGATAAAAGAAAAAAATGGAGCAGTGGAGAACGGAAGAAAAACAATTATTTTGTAATAATGAAATGTCTCGGGTATTCGGTCGCCCTGGCAACGGCGCTCCGGCCTGGCCCCCCCACCGGTGCCCGCTGCCCCCGACTGTCAGTCACGGTGACACCAGGCCTGTGTGACCTCT
Source organism: Calotriton arnoldi (assembly GCA_963921515.1). Classification (NCBI taxonomy): domain Eukaryota; kingdom Metazoa; phylum Chordata; class Amphibia; order Caudata; family Salamandridae; genus Calotriton; species Calotriton arnoldi. The sequence goes on from CAWUFW010012245.1 coordinate 151,122, forward strand.
GACCCTCCGACGTCAGCCGGCGCCAGAGAAGGGCTTATTAGGGCGAAGATGGGGGGGCAGGAAAGGGTGCAAGAATGGAGGGGGGCTATGGTGGGAGGATAGAAGGGTCCGGGGGTAGAGGATCCTGGGGGACAATTAAGTGAAGCTCCGGAGGTGGGGGGTCCAATGGGACCAAAGGGGTGGGGTGGGGGTCCAGTACTGGGGGTCCCCAAGAGTAGGGGTTACAAAGCTGCAGGCCAGGAGGATCCAAGAATTGGGTGGCCCAAGTGTGGGCGTCAGGGTAGGGGGCAACTGAAGTTCTACGGAGAGGGGGGGGCGTATAGGATCCAAGGGTCGTGGTGAGGGTCCAGAACTGGTGACCCCAACGGTAGGGGATACACGGCTGCAGGCCAGATGGGTCCAGGAAAAGATGACGTCCAAGGGTGGGGTGTCCAGGGGGGGGGGAGGGCAAATGAAGTTCAGGAGGTAGGGGACCCTATGGGATCAAAGGGGGTCCAGTTCCTCCCCCCCCCCCTCCCTCCAATGTTTGGGGATACATGACTGAAGGTAAGGGGGAGTGGGTGGGTGGGTGGGTGGGAGACCAGAAGGTTCCAAGACTTGAGGACCTACGGGTGAGGGGGACAGTAGGAGCCACGGGTGTGGTAACCAAATGGTTGGGGGCGAGGGGGGGTACACATGCAGAAACAGATGGGTCCAAGGCTGGGTGGCCCCAGTGGTGGGGTTATGGAGACAGGAGGGATCATTAACAAGATATCAAAAGTAGCTCCTGCAGGTGGGCCCCAACGCATGGGTGTTTGGGTAGGGAGGCAGACACGATGCCAGGGACCAAGGGTCTTTGCAGGTGTGGTGACAGGGACAAAAGGGGGGTGGGGGGTGCTGCTGGCATGCCACGGACACCGTTCCAGGCACAGAAAGGGGCAGGAGCAGGAAAGGCAGAAAGAGATGCAAGTGCAGTGTCAAGGTGGGCAGACAGCGCCCCCACCCGCGGGGGGCAGGGCGGGATGCCAAGACTAGAGGGCGTATGCAGGGTGACAGGTGCAGACAGGGTGCAGACAGGGTGCCACTGGTTAAACCAGATGTTACATGGCACCGGAGACTTGTTCCAGCCCTGGGTTGTCAGTTCATCCCCTAATGCAGCCCAAGAGGTGGGTGAGTGCCATCATTTGAGAGCACTACCATATTACACTGGTCTGTAAAATGAAAGCCCCGGTCGGAGCGTGCACTGTTGGTGACGTGGCACATCTGGGAAGGCCAGCTGCCAAGGGCAGAGCAGCAGCAGGAGACGAGATTCAGGGCCCTGGAAAGGTGCCAGAGGCGGCAGAAGATCGAAGGGAGTGAGTGGGGATGGGGCGCCAAGGCTTGGGGTGGGGAGTACCATGGTTGGTGTGGGGAGGTGCTGTAGGTTACACTGCCCTAGGTCGGTGCTGTCACCTACCACTGCTGTCCCGGGGCCACGGTTACGTACTCCAAATTACAGAGTCAACTGACCCACTAAGCAATCACAGCGGACTCCTGGAGGTTGAGGGGTTAAAAAGATTGTTAAAATAGTTTAGGGGTCGGGGTGGCCTCTTCCAGGCAGCAGCCACGGATCTCGTGACGCTGCCTCCAGGTCCCTCTAGTCTAGGGATATAGGAATGTAAATTACACCCCCCCCCCGGGGGGTCGGGGATGCTATAGACTTACCCCATGCTGAAGGTGATGGGATCGCCCCTCTACACAGATGGTCCTCTTCCTCCCAGGCTGCTGGGCTGTGGCCAGCCTGCGGCTCCTGGGCGGGTCGAGCTGTCCTCACTCCGGCCCATGCATGCAGTTGGGCAAGGGGTCAGGTCACTCCTCCTGGTAGACCGTGGTCAGGTCACTCCTCCTGGTAGACAGGGGCCAGGTCACTCCTCCTGGTAGACAGGAGTAGGTCACTCCTCCTGGTAGACCGTGGTCAGGTCACTCCTCCTGGTAGACAGGGGCCAGGTCACTCCTCCTGGTAGACAGGGGTAGGTCACTCCTCCTGGTAGACAGGAGTAGGTCACTCCTCCTGGTAGACCGTGGTCAGGTCACTCCTCCTGGTAGACAGGGGCCAGGTCACTCCTCCTGGTAGACAGGGGTCAGGTCACTCCTCCTGGTAGACAGGGGCCAGGTCACTCCTCCTGGTAGACAGGGGTAGGTCACTCCTCCTGGTAGACAGGGGTAGGTCACTCCTCCTGGTAGACCGTGGTCAGGTCACTCCTTCTGGTAGACAGGGGTAGGATACTCCTCCTGGTAGACAGGGGTCAGGTCACTCCTCCTGGTAGGAGGGGTCAGGTCACTCCTCCTTGTAGACAGGGGTCAGGCTACTCCTCCTGGTAGACAGGGGTCAGGTCACTCCTCCTGGTAGGCAGGGGTCAGGTCACTCCTCCTGGTAGACAGGGGTAGGTCACTCCTCCTGGTAGACAGGGGCCAGGTCACTCCTCCTGGTAGACAGGGGTAGGTCACTCCTCCTGGTAGACAGGGGTCAGGTCACTCCTCTTGGAGACAGGGGTCATGTCAATCCTCCTGGTAGACAGGGGTCAGGTCACTCCTCCTGGTAGACAGAGGTCAAGTCACTCCTGGTAGACAAGGGTCAGGTCACTCCTGGTAGACAGAGGTCAGGTCACTCCTGGTAGACAGGGGTCAGGTCACTCCTCCTGGTAGACAGGGGTCAGGTCACTCCTCCTGGCAGGAGGGATCAGGTCACTCCTCCTGGTAGACAGAGGTCAGGTCACTCCTCCTGGTAGATAGGGGTCAGGTCACTCCTCCTGCTAGACAGGGGTCAGGTCACTCCTCCTGGTACACAGGGGTCAGGTCACTCCTGGTAGCCAGAGGTCAGGCCACTCCTCCTGGTAGACAGGGGACAGGTCACTCCTCCTGGTAGGAGGGGTCAGGTCACTCCTGGTAGGAGGGGTCAGGTCACTCCTGGTAGGCAGGGATCAGGTCACTCCTCCTGGTAGACAGAGGTCAGGTCACTTCTCCTGGTAGACAGGGGTCATGTCACTCCTCCTGGTAGACAGGGGTCATGTCACTCCTCCTGGTAGACAGGGGTCAGGTCACTCCTCCTGGTAGACAGGGGTCAGGTCACTCCTCCCGATAGACTGGGGTCAGATCAGTCCTCCTGGTACACAGGGGTCAGGTCACTCCTCCTGGTAGACTGGGGTCAGGTCACTCCTCCTGGTAGACAGAGGTCCGGTCACTCCTCCTGGTAGGATGGGCCAGGTCACTCCTGGTAGGATGGGTCAGGTCACTCCTCCTGGTTGGAGGTTACCACCATGGCATTACCACAGGCACTACCAGACAGCCCTGTCTGTAGAGGATGGTTCCGTCCAGCACAGACTCAGCTCCTTGCCCCGCTGTCCTCTTCTCTTGCAATGGTGCCTAGGCCGCCTCGGCGCCCAGTCCGCCCTGGCGCCCAGTCTGCCTCGGTGCCCAGTCCGCCTCGGTGCCCAGGCCGCCCCGGCACCCAGTCCGCCTCGGTGCCCAGGCCGCCTCGGTGCCCAGTCAGCCTCGGTGCCCAGTCCGCCCTGGCGCCCAGTCCGCCTCCGCGCCCAGTCCGCCTCCGCGCCCAATCCGCCTCGGCGCCCAGTCCGCCTCGGTGCCCAGGCCGCCTCGGTGCCCAGTCCGCCCCGGCGCCCAGGCCGCCTCGGTGCCCAGGCCGCCACGATGAACCAGGTTCTGGCAGAGGGGTCTAGTGCTTGTGGCCAAAGCAGGGTGCTAGACGAGCGAGAGGAGGTGCGATATTCAATCATGTGTGCCCCCCACCCATGTCCGAAAGAGCACCCTCTCCCTGTTGTGGGTAGATTCCCCGGGTTTGTGACCAGAGCCCATAGTGCCAATATCGGCAACACTCGCCACCCCACCATACAGCACTCTCCTAGAGAAATAACCAGACAAGACACCTTTGTGGAGAAAACTGCTGCAGGTTTATTAGCATTACAAATATGCCAACATGGTGGGTTATCTTACGGGCGATCCCAAGGCAGGCAGCCCCTCGCCGCCTGCCACCTGATGAGCCAAATTACACCGTGGCCTCCCCAACGGTGTTTGCCATATTTTGGGGGAGGGAAGACCCCTTCCACCAGTGGACCAACAGCCCACGCCCCTGCTCACGCCCCATACGGGGGCGGAGCCTGCCAGGCAACCCCCGGTTGCTCAGGTCCACAACCGCCCGTAGGACTAACGGGGCGCCGTCGCTCCTCCAGGGTCCAACGCGAGGACCTCCCTGTGGATATTTGGCCTTTGCACCCTTGTTGTGCTTCTGTACATGGTACCCGTATGTACCTACAGCCTCTGGATCGCCCTGTAACTCCGCCTGCAACACAAAATAATACATTAGACAAAAAAAAAAACCCTACACCCACTGCCTGAACGCCGGGTATGTGGTAGGGAGGGAAACGGCGTCAGGGGAATGGGCCAAGAGGGCGCCCAAGGGGCGGGGAGAGGTACATGTACCTCGCCCCCTCCCCGGAAGTGACGCGGCACACTGGACCCCTGAGGGTCCCAAACGCTGGGAGGCTGCCTCCTGTGGCACTAAGGCGGCCGCCCTCTTAGTGGGTCTCCTTCGTGGACCCCGGGCAGCCTGCAGTCACACCAGTTATGACTGGTCTAGGTCTTGTGTCGTGGGGTCAGGGTCAGCACTGCATCAGCTTCCCTTGCCATGGAAGATGGAAATAGGCTGGAGACCCCACCCAGCAGGTAAACAGGCTTCAGAGCGCAGGACAGGAGGGGGCAAGTGCAGGCTGGGATGTCTGTGATGGGAGTCACAGCTGAATCACAGGAGTCCACCATTTTGTGCAGCACACACATGGTTCAAATGACCCCACCGATCGCCAGTGGGTCCATGGCCCATACGCAGGGCCACTGGATTTATGCGATTCTGCTGCGATTTTTGTATAACTATAGATTTGTCACATTTTCCACATAATTCATCATCTGCAGCTTAATCTGCAGATTATAACAACAACAAAATTGTTTCTAGCTCAAACCGTTGAAAAGTTACTAAAATGAAGCAACACGTGTTGCTGAGCAGTGGAGAGCCTTTCCAAAGCTGGACTGGTCACTTTTCTGCAGCTCATTGCTTTATTTGGGTATTAAACTGGAACTAATGAGGTGCAACCAATGCCCAGAGAGTGTTAGCAAGTATAAAAAAGACAAAATAATGAAGTTATACTATTACAAAATGTGCCACATTATGCCGCATAATTTGCCTTTTCTTGCTACATAATTTACTCAACCCTGCCGCTGAATTAGGCACTCTCCTGCCGCATACTTCCAGTGGCCCTGACCATACGTCCTGTATACACACAATACCCACCCGTCATCCATAACAGCAGCCGCCAAGCATTACAAAAAGGTGATGAGCATGTACGGTTCTTTACGTCATCAGGAGCACTGGCCACTCAGACCCATGGCCTGAGGAACCCCTGGCGCTCTCTAGAGCACCCCTGGGTGCTGTTGGTGCAGCCCACCTTTCAAAGAGCCAATCCCGAAAGACCCATCCATGCAGTGGTAGAAGTGGGCGGGATCGGCAGGGCACGGCGTGCCCCTACTTCTCTAATTTCATAGAGTCCGTTCCCCTACTTTCTTATTTTAAACATGCCTCCCGGACGGCAGAAATCGCCAAGGCCGATAGTTAAGCCTCGGCTTTTGGGGCAGACTCTGTCTTTTCCTTCGTGCCCTGGGAAAACAAGGACAGTGCCCAGTCCTCCTGCCGCTGCCCCCCCCCATCTCTTTGTCCCCCCTCGTCCCTCTCTTTCTGTCTCGCTCCTCCTCATTTAGTGAAAACCGAGACTTCAAGAAACAGGTATTACCCTCTCTTTCCTCCTTTCGTTTATTTGCTCCCATGTGAAATGGATCCAAAAAGAAAAACTCTTTTGCTGAAAACGTTGTTTTTTTCTGACATTTTTCAATTTCGAAGTGCAGCCTCGGGGTGGAGAGAAATAAAACATTCCAAATATGAAAGATAAATAACTAACTAACTAAAGCAAGACAGAGTGGTTTCAAGGTGACCAGATTGATTTATTCACACCTAAACACATTAGCGCCACTTTACAGTGTTTGCCAGAGAAGCGCTACTTTTGTTTTCTCCTCTCTTTGAACAACATTGTTTTCCCTGGGTGGGAAAGTGCACCTTTCCTGTAGGTGCTGAAATACCTGCTTGATTGGTCAATTGGAAAAAATGTGTACAGCGGCTGTGTGTGCACGAATGTGGTCTTTTTAAACCATACTGCCTATGTTTTGTAAGGATATAAGCAATGGACACTGAAACGGGTCCCTTCCGGGCCTTGTAGTCATGACCTTAACTTTTCAGGCAAAAGCACTCACTAATTTTTGAATAATGAGTGTAAAAGGAAAAAGGTAACCATGTTGTTCCTGCTTACATTTCACATGCTTTACTTAATCTATGAGTGTTTGCTTTTTCTAGGATGTTAATTTTTTTAGGCAGCATATTGCTGTTGTCAAGTGCGTAATTTTAATTGAGTCACATCCAGGTGTTTATAGCGGGTCAGTGCAGTGCAAGTTTCTTTCAGTGGGGGCAGTATGGTGTTCAGTGGGGGAGAGGATGTGGCGCTTTGGTCAGAGCTGCTGAATTTGGAACTGGGGAACCAGGTTCAGCCTTCATGACCAGTCCACCAGACCACTCCCGCTGAGGGAGCACATTCCCATGCTAGACCTGAGAAGGCGCTGCAAGATCTTAAAAGCCCTGGTGTCTTAGCACCAGCAGGTGGACCCTAGCGGTGGCGAGTGTGGGTTAACCTTGAAGGCCTGTCCGCCACAATCCATGAAGTTCACCTCCAGTCTTGGGAACAGGCCCATGAAGCAGCACACCATAGAGTGACAGTGACTGTCACTGAGGTCACAGGACCCTTGAGCAGGGTGGCTCTAGGGCAGTGCGACCGCACCGGGCGCTGACTTCGGGTGGGGGCGTCGTGTTTGTAAGTATAATATGGTTTTAAAAGCACTTGCTGCCTCCTTCCTGGACTCCAACAATTTTCGGCAACAATAAAAATGTCATGATAACTCCAGTGATTAATGTTCTTAGTAGAGAGAGATGGTGTTTTGTCTAGTGGAAGTTTTGACTCATGAAAAGGAAGCGCAGAGGGTTAATGTGCCTGCTGCTAAGAACATGTACCATGAAGATCACAAAGTGCACATAATGTAAATAGGACAGTGGGTTACTGCTTTATCAGAGACCCTATTGTTACTTGCAGTTAATAAGTTAAAATCCTAACATAGAACAGTGAGCTATTAACTGTCATGTAAGAGCTGCATGCAAACTGCAAGGTATAAATTAGAGAGTTATGGTTTTTTCCCCAGTCTTTGATTATCCTAATGTTGCAAAAAAGGGTTCATTTGGGTAGAAATCAATTCTGATTATTAAAGAGAACCCCCAACCATGGTATTAGTTTGTGTTTCTCCAGACCAATCACTATTAAACTATGCTGCCTACTAGTATGGTTGTCATGTGACTCCTACACCTTGTAGTCCTTTGTCTTATGTAACATTTCCTATACTGTGATTTACACACGTATGAATGATTGTCTCTGTGTAATATGTGTTAAGCTCTGACACCCTATACTGCTATTAGTGGTGCTGTAAATTTTCTGAGACTTTATTATTTTGAAATTTTTACACATGCTAAGAGTCTCTGCAAAGATTTTTCCTTATTAGTACCAGTGGAACATACAACTGCAGCAGTGAGAAAGGTGAGCAGTCAACCTTTGCAAAGGGCCCTCCACTTCACAGCAGCACAAGTCACATTTTTTAGTAACTTTTCATCCGTTTGAGCTATAAACAATTTATTAGTTAAAATCGTCAGATTATGTAGCAGATGATGTATTATGTGGCAAATATGGCAGAGCCATAATTATGTGGAAAACATTTGCAAAACTAGGATATTTTGCCATTCATGTTTGAACTGCTCTTGTGAAAAAAGGGAGGAGAAGTGCTGATGACAGAAACTCCATGGCTGGGAGACAAATGGCTTGTGATTCCACTTTTAAGGATATTTGGGACATTCTGTGATTGGAAACGTATCCCACTTTGTGAATGTATTTTAATGTCAATAACTCATATTAAACCTTTAATAAACATGTGTATCTATTGGTTAAATTAAATAACATAAGCTGTAACCGTTTAGTGAAATGGGAAACAAATACTAAAAATTGGGATATTTTGCTCTTTCTGCCACACCTCTGACTTCGCCCACTCACCCAATCCACGCGTTATTCCCGCCCTCTGATTCTACGCCCACAGTTCCCCTACTTTTTTTCCCCCACTTCGCCCACTGCATCCATGTCGAGACATAAAAAGTGCCTTCTTGCAATTCTCTTCCTCTAGAACGTCAAAACGCAGGTCTTCTTCCATTCAGGAAAAAGCTAAAATATTCCTTTTCGGCCAATCAATCATTTTAGGTGAGCATTGCCGTCACTTTCTATCATTAACGATGGCTCCTTCATAGCGCCAAAGGACCCAATAGACAGTGAAGCGCTATATAAAAACGAAATAACATTACAAGGCCCAGAAATGACAAGACAAAGAATGCCAGTTGTGGGGACCGGACAGATCATTACTGGTGACAGTCTCGCCCAGGGTCACACGTTAAAAAGACCTGCGCCCCGCCCCTAGATCAGAATCCCGCTGCCACTCCCGTCAGTCACCTACGTCATAGTGTGAATTATGAGGCTGCCAGCCCCCCCAACTCAGAATGGGGGCGCTGTGGTGTTGCATGGGAACACCCACCGCAACGCCCACGGACGCCTCTCTAGTGAGAGTAAGGCAACGCAGCGATTTACGCTTTGTCTTAAAACATATCTATAAAGCCACGTGTGAGGCCACGTTGGGTGGTATTGCGTGGCCTCATAGATATGATTTTGTAATTTGCCCCGCCGGAGCATCACAAAAAGGCGCAAGGGGCTTGGAAATAAGCCCCACAATGTCTAGTCATCAGAGCTCTCTCTTACAAGCCGCGCAGAGGACTTTTGCCCCCACAGTGGCAGGGGTGAGAGGGTTGTGGGAGACAAGATGCGAGGGGCGGTTGGGGTGGATGTAGTGACAGGGCTGGGAGGGGTAGGTGGGGTCCAGGGCGGGTGGTAGCGGCCGGAAGTGTTCCGGGGCTGTGGAGCTGCCGGAGCACAGATGAACTGCAAGGGCAAAGGGTGCTTCCAGGCCCGTGACCCTGAGGGGGGCCCCCACCTGGGCACAGATGAACTGCAAGGGCAAAGGGTGCTTCCAGGCCCGTGACCCTGAGGGGGGCCCCCACCTGGGCACAGATGAACTGCAAGGGCAAAGGGTCCTTCCAGGCCCATGACCCTGAGGGGGCCCCCACCTGGGCACAGATGAACTGCAAGGGCAAAGGGTGCTTCCAGGCCCATGACCCTGAGGGGGGCCCCCACCTGGGCACAGATGAACTGCAAGGGCAAAGGGTGCTTCCAGGCCCATGACCCTGAGGGGGGCCCCCACCTGGGCACAGATGAACTGCAAGGGCAAAGGGTGCTTCCAGGCCCATGACCCTGAGGGGGGTCGTCACCTGGGCACAGATGAACTGCAAGGGCAAAGGGTGCTTCCAGGCCCATGACCCTGAGGGGGGCCCCCACCTGGGCACAGATGAACTGCAAGGGCAAAGGGTGCTTCCAGGCCCATGACCCTGAGGGGGGCCCCCACCTGGGCACAGATGAACTGCAAGGGCAAAGGGTGCTTCCAGGCCCATGACCCTGAGGGGGGCCCCCACCTGGGCACAGATGAACTGCAAGGGCAAAGGGTGCTTCCAGGCCCATGACCCTGAGGGGGGCCGCCACCTGGGCACAGATGAACTGCAAGGACAAAGGGTGCTTCCAGGCCCATGATCCTGAGGGGTGCCGACACCTGGGCACAGATGAACTGCAAGGGCAAAGAGTGCTTCCAGGCCCATGACCCTGAGGGGGGCCCCCACCTTGGCACAGATGAACTGCAAGGGCAAAGGGTGCTTCCAGGCCCATGACCCTGAGGGGGGCCGCCACCTGGGCACAGATGAACTGCAAGGACAAAGGGTGCTTCCAGGCCCATGATCCTGAGGGGGGCCGCCACCTGGGCACAGATGAACTGCAAGGGCAAAGGGTGCTTCCAGGCCCATGACCCTGAGGGGGGACCCCACCTGGGCACAGATGAACTGCAAGGGCAAAGGGTGCTTCCAGGCCCATGATCCTGAGGGGGGCCGCCACCTGGGCACAGATGAACTGCAAGGGCAAAGAGTGCTTCCAGGCCCATGACCCTGAGGGGGGACCCCACCTGGGCACAGATGAACTGCAAGGGCAAAGGGTGCTTCCAGGCCCATGACCCTGAGGGGGGCCCCCACCTGGGCACAGATGAACTGCAAGGGCAAAGGGTGCTTCCAGGCCCATGACCCTGAGGGGGGCCGCCACCTGGGCACAGATGAACTGCAAGGGCAAAGAGTGCTTCCAGGCCCATGACCCTGAGGGGGGCCGCCACCTGGGCGTGTGGGTTTACCACTATTTCACTGTCCGGCCGGTACAAAAAAGAGGAAAGTGACAGGAGCATCGGGGCGTGCTTTGAAGGGTAAATATAAGATGAAAGCAGTTTGAGATGTGTTCTAGAGCTGCCTCAAGGATCCCCGGCTGATAATTAAAGTAAACAAAGTCAGAAAGGCAATTTTAACAAATAAATACAGACGATTTATAATCAAGTTCCATTTAAGTATCATGCCTGGGCCTTTGCAGAATGTTAAAAAGTGAACACATGGCGTCATCTCTCTGTGGGAAAGGAGGCACAGCGGACAGATGGCAGAATCAGCGTGGGGGCCTTGGAAGCAGATATGTGCAGATGGTGAGTGCTGAGACACAGAGGAGACAGGCATGCGCAGCAGGGCACAGGCGCCCACAGACTGGCACAGGCACAACCACACAGACTGGAGCGTGGGCCGAAGGTAGAGCGCTTCTTTTATACACCCCACGCACCTGTTAGTGTAGAGGGTGCATGAGTACACGTGTGAGTGACGGCTCTGTTTAAAGGGACGCTAGCACAGGTAGGGACAGTGCACGTGGAAGTGACAGCTCTGTTTAAAGGGACGCTAGCACAGGTAGGGACAGTGCACGTGTGAGTGACAGCTCTGTTTAAAGGGACGCTAGCGGAGGGACAGTGCACGTGTGAGTGACACCTCTGTTTAAAGTTAGGCTAGCACAGGTAGGGATAGGGCACATGTGAGTGACAGCTCTGTTCAAAGTTAGGCTAGCACAGGTAGGGATAGGGCACATGTGAGTGACAGCTCTGTTCAAAGTTAGGCTAGCACAGGTAGGGATAGGGCACATGTGAGTGACAGCTCTGTTCAAAGTTAGGCTAGCACAGGTAGGGATAGGGCACATGTGAGTGACAGCTCTGTTTAAAGGGACACTAGCACATGGAGGGACAGTGCACACGTGAGTCACAGCTCTGTTTAAAGGGACACTAGCACATGGAGGGACAGTGCACGTGTGAGTGACAGCTCTGCTCAGGGAGGGGCAGTGCACATGTGAGTGACGGCTCTGTTTAAAGGGACGCTAGCGCAGGTAGGGACAGTGCACGTGTGAGTGACAGCTCTGTTTAAAGGGACGCTAGCACAGGTAGGGACAGTGCACATGTGAGTGACAGCTCTGCTCAGGGAGGGGCAGTGCACGTGTGAGTGACGGCTCTGTTTAAAGGGACGCTAGCGCAGGTAGGGACAGTGCAAGTGTGAGTGACAGCTCTGTTTAAAGGGACGCTAGCACAGGTAGGGACAGTGCACATGTGAGTCACAGCTCTGTTTAAAGGGACACTAGCACATGGAGGGACAGTGCACGTGTGAGTGACAGCTCTGCTCAGGGAGGGGCAGTGCACATGTGAGTGACGGCTCTGTTTAAAGGGACGCTAGCGCAGGTAGGGACAGTGCACGTGTGAGTGACAGCTCTGTTTAAAGGGACGCTAGCACAGGTAGGGACAGTGCACATGTGAGTCACAGCTCTGTTTAAAGGGACACTAGCACATGGAGGGACAGTGCACGTGTGAGTGACAGCTCTGCTCAGGGAGGGGCAGTGCACATGTGAGTGACAGCTCTGTTTAAAGGGACGGGAGCGCAGGTAGGGAGAGCGCACGTGTGAGTGACACCTCTGTTTAAAGGTAGGCTAGCACAGGTAGGGACAGTGCACCTGTGAGTGACAGCTCTGTTTAAAGGGACACTAGCACATGGAGGGACAGTGCACGTGTGAGTGACAGCTTTGCTCAGGGAGGGGAAGTGCACATGTGAGTGACAGCTCTGTTTAAAGGGACGGGAGCGCAGGTAAGGAGAGTGCACGTGTGAGTGACAGCTCTGCACAGGGAGGGGCAGTGCACGTGGGAGTGACAGCTCTGTTTAAAGGGGTACTAGCAGAGGTAGGGAGAGTGCACCTATGAGGGACAGCTCTGTTTAATGGGATGCTAGCGCAGGGAGAGACAGTGCACGTGTGAGTGACAGGTCTGTTTAAAGGGATGCTAGCGCAGGGAGGGACAGTGCACGTGTGAGTGGCAGCTCTGTTTAAAGGGACGGGCACGCAGGTAGGGACAGTGCATGTGTGAGTGACAGCTCTGTTTAAAGGGACACTAGCACAGGGAGGGACAGTGCACGTGTGAGTGACACCTCTGTTTAAAGGTACGCTAGCGCAGGGAGGGACAGTGCACGTGTGAGAGACATCTCTGTTTAAAGGGACGCTAGCACAGGGATGGAGAGTGCACGTGTGAGTGGCAGCTCTGCGCAAGGAGGGACAGTGCACGTATGAGTGACAGCTCTGCGCAGGGAGGGACAGTGCACGTGTGAGTGACAACTCTGTTTAAAGGGACGCTAGCTCAGGTAGGGACAGTGCAGGTGTGAGTGACAGCTCTGTTTAATGGGACGCTTGCGCAGGGAAGGACAGTGCACATGTGAGTGACAGCTCTGCGCAGGTAGTGACAGTGCATGTGTGAGTGACAGCTCTGTTTAAAGGGACGCTAGCGAAGGGAAGGACAGTGCACGTGGAGTGACAGCTCTGCGCAGGTAGTGACAGTGCAGGTGTGAGTGACAGCTCTGTTTAATGGGACGCTAGCGCAGGGAAGGACAGTGCACGTGGAGTGACAGCTCTGCGCAGGTAGTGACAGTGCATGTGTGAGTGACAGCTCTGTTTAAAGGGACACTAGCTCAGGTAGGGTCAGAAGCCCCAGCACTGCTTGGTAACACTTTGCCATTTGATTTTTCTAGCCTGCCTAATGGTTCTACCTGGAGGAATGGGCAGTCTGGGAGTATGACGTAGGTGTCCCGTAATGCCGATGGTGCATGAGTACAGAGCCTAGGGTCTACTGGTAAGAGGCTGCATTTAATGACACCATTACCTGTCACTGAAGGAGGCAGCAAACTCTACACCAGGCTGTGGGGTGAGTGGGGGTTTGAGGCAGATGAATGATAGATCAGCGAAACAGGCATTTCTACCTGCAACCCCCTACTCAGGAGGCCGCCTTCTAGCCCACTCCATATAACATCCCACCTATGGGGTCCTTATCTTCCTCAGGGAGCGGGTAGTGTGTGGGTTACATTTGTTTAGAGACAGTGACAGAGTGAGAGAGAAAGTGTGTGTGTGTGTGTGTTTATGTCATAACAGTGAAAATAAATGTGGTCCAATAACGTGTTATTTCTGATCAACTGTACTGATAAAAACACATCCACACATTTATTACTGGATTGCAAAGACTTTATTACCAAAGTACAGCCAAACTGACAGGAGAAAAGCCTGTTTTACGGCCCGCAGATGGCATGTAACAACTACTTTACACAGGGAAACAACTCTCCTCTTATGTCTTTTCAATGTGATTTCAACATACTACATACATTTCAACTCGTGCAAAGTGGTGTTTGGTTAACTATATGAAGAAATGTCATGGTACAAACCATATATGCTGTTGTGCAGAGTATAATATGCTGTTTTTTCCCATTGTTGAGGGAGGGGAGAAGCATCATGAGTCATTCAAGGCAATCTCTCGCGAGTCATGACCCCTCATCACACTCGACGATGGTGCAGGCAGCTCACGTTGTGCATGGTCACTGGGGGGTTGGCCACAGGGCTAGCCCTGCCGCCAGGCCCCATGTTTAAACCCCCAGCAGTCTGCCAACCCGACAAAACACACAGGGCCAGATGTACGACCTTTGGCAATTGCGACTCGCAAATTGCGCCAAATTGCGACTCGCAAATTGCGCCAAATTGCGAGTCGCAATTCGCGAGTCGCAATTGCCAATGTACAACAGTGTCTGAGACAGTTTGCGATTCCCAATGGGGTCGCAAATTGCATGCCTCATGCATATTAATGAGGCTGTCGCAATTTGAGACCCCATTGGGAATGGCTGGCACTCCCAGGGATGGTGGCCTGCTGGGCTCAGCAGACCTCCATGTCCGTGATTGCTTTTAAATAAAGCAGTTTTTTTAAAAATGCAGCCTGTTTTCCTTACAGGAAAACAGGATGCATTTTAAAAAAAAAATGAAACGTTTTTGTTTCATTTTTAAGGGCAGGTAGTGGTCCATAGGGCCACTGCCTGCTCTGAAAAAATGTTTGCGCACCCATTCACAAAGGGGAAGGGGTCCCCTGGGGACCCCTTCCCGTTTGTGAGAGGGTGGTAAACTGCGAGTGTTTTGCGACCGCAATTGGGGTTGCAATACATTCTTACATCGGGTTCAGACTCGCTATTAGGAAGGGACGCCCTCGGAACGCCCCTTCCTAATAGTGAGTCGCTAACCCTATTTTGCGAGTCGCTATTTAATTAGCGACTTGCAAAATAGGGTTAGTACATGGCCCACAGGTTTTTTGCATGCGCAAACGGGTCTAAAACCCATTTGCGCATGCAAAAATCCGTCGTACATCTGGCCCACAGAGCTTTGGCGTTCACGGTGTAGGGTTGGCCTTCAGGTCCCGGGAACTCCATCCCTGAGGCCAAAACATATATTAATGGGAGGGGTGCACGCTGCCCCCTCCCGAGCCTTAATTGACCCCATGGGCCAGTTCCAATAAAGAGGGGAGGGGGCAGCCTGACCCCCCACCCCAAGCCTTAAAATGTTATGTTTATGTTAGTTAGACTTGTAAAGTGCACGCATGCCCAGAGGCATCTTTGCGCTAGCTGAGCTCTAGAGAAAGAACCGGAAAGGTAGGTGGTAGAGAACTGGAAAGCTAGATGGTAGAGAACAACCATGTTTTCAGAAATTTCCTGAATGCCAAAAGGTTCAGCATAGCTTTAATAAAGAGAGGGAGGTCGGTCCACAGCTTAGCAGTATTATGCACAAAGCCTCTGCCACCCCAGGTGGCCCGCTAAAAGCTGGGCATCGCCTCACGTTTCGCGGATGCCGAACGTAGAGATCTGGCAGGTGCGCACCAGGTAAAGCTCTTTTTTATAAAGTGGGGGCCTTGGTCATGCAAAGCTTTATATACGATACAGAGCACCTTAAACCCCGCCCTCTGCTTGACGGGCAGCCAGTGAAGCTTCCTGAGGGATTTAGAGACAGATTGATACTTGGGGATATTTAAGAGCACCTGTGCTGCCACGTTTTGAAGAGTCTAAAGTTGATTTAGAACATGTTGATGGGCGTTCAGATAGAGCCTGTTACAGTCGACCTTCGAAAGTACGAACGAAGTCACTACTGTTTTCTGTAAGGTAACAGGAATGAATGGTAAGATCTTCTTAGTAAGCCGGAAGGTGCAGAAAGCAGCGGATGTGACCGTATTTACCTGGTCGTGAAAGGAAGTTTGTCATTTTTAGAAACTCCAAGATTTTTATCCGCCCTCACAGGTGTAGGAAGGGTGACTAGATCAGACGGTAGACCAGAAAGGTGGCAGTGTACCAAAAAACAGAACCTCTGTCTTTTTTTAATTCAGTTTCAGACAATTCAAGGGCATTCATGAGCTGACTGCCTGCGTGCATGCCTGAAATTTGGACGCAGTCCCCGACTCACCTGAATCAAACACGACAACAATTTGAGTGTCATCTGCATAGGATGTCAGGACAAAGCCAAAAGATTTTATTAGCTTTACCAGAGGAGTGACATAAATATTAAATAATGTGGGACTCTCAGAGGACCCCTGAGGGACCCTGCAAGTGAAAGAGTAGGTGTCAAAAACAAATTTGCCAAATGGAACCGACTGTTCGCGTCCACTAAGAAAGGATGCAGGAGCTTCCAGGCTGAGCCTGTCACTTCCCATCCAGCCCAATTGTGGCATCAGCAGCCCATGGTTCACCGCATCGAAGGCTGCTGATAGGTCAAGCAGGATGAGAGCAGCTCTGCCGCCTCGATCAAGTGATGATCTGATCTCTTCTGTGGCTTTAATGAGCGCGGTCTCTGTGCTATGCTCCGCATTGAAGCCAATTTGGGTGTCATCTGGAAGGTTATTGGCCTGCGCATGACTGACAAGCTGTTTATTCATAACTCTCTTGATCATTTTAGCTGGCAAAGGTAAGCATGGAATCGGACGATAGTTATTAGGATCTTGAGGATCAAGAGAGGGTTGTTTGATAAGTGGCAGTACAGAGCCCCTTTTCCAAACCGAAGGGACTGAGCCCAAATAGCACATGAGCTGAAAGATAGTACGGACGCAACAGTCTCAGCTATCAAGGAAGCAAACCTTTGAGAACAAGGATCACAGAGAGATTCAGAAATGGAGGCCGAGATCAATATCATAACCTCATCGTTGGAGGGTCGATTGAACTTATCGAGAGTGTACGGTGCCTCCAATCCCTCCCAAGAGTCTGGCTCCAGAGGAGAAGCCGGCGATTTAGCAGAAAAGTTGTTGAAGACATCTTCAACTTTTCGTCGGAATGTATCTGCCACCGTATTGCAGAAGGACTGGCTAAAACTATTAGAAATATTGGTTGTGATAGTTGTGAGTTTTTTTAACGGTGGAGAAGAGGTCTTTGGAAGAATTAGTTGGCGCTTAGATCTTGCTTGTGAAGTAAGCGGTTTTCTACCTCAATAGCAGTGATTTAAAGATCGCTTGACACTTTTTAATTTAACTTTTTCAACTTCGGTATAGCCACTTCGCCATTTTTTTCCTGTCTCCGGCAGCTTTGTTTCAAGGCTCTAAGTTCATTGGAGAACCAGGAAGCAGATAGATTGCGCCTTTTTATTCTAGTCCTTTTCACAGGTAGTAACAAGTGAGCAGCGGAGTCAAGCCTCAATGTGTATTGATGGACTGCGGACTCAAGGTCTTCGATAAAACAGGAAATGAGTCTTGTACAGTTTAAGAAAACTTGTCAGCCTGCAAATTGTGCCAAGCTCGAGAAGATGTCCAAGACAAAGGAGCTGCCAGGAGGCCGGTAGACTAACAGGCCTTTAAAGGACTGGTTATTGGACATTTCCACGCAAAAGGACATGGCTTCGCATAAAACTGAAGGCACAGGGCTACAGCGGACCTTCAATTCAAATTTATAGACAACTGCAATACCTACTCCCCTCTTTCAAATTTCCTATGCGATCATGTCTGAGAAAGGAGTACCCATCTGGCAAAGCAGATAGAACATCGGGACTGGATGAGAGATCGGCCCATGTTTCTGTAATAAATACCAACAACAGGTTGTGTTTCTCTAGGAATTGGTTGAATTCAACGCTGTGTTTAATTATAGATCTAACATTAACCAGAGCACAGGGCAGTTCACTGTTGCTTTTAGCTAGCCGAATGGACAAATGAGTCTTATGGCTGTTGGTGTTGATGGGAACTGACTGTGAGGTAGATACAGGCAGGTCCGCATGTGTCACGCATACCTGAGTAATGAGTGTGCACTGAGGGGCATATTTACAAGCCCCTTGCGCCACTTTTGCGCCGCCGTTGCGTCACGCATGTGACGCAGCGGCGACGCAAACCATGCGCCGCGTTGCGCTATATTTACAACGTGACGCATCTAGGGAGATGCGTCACGTAGTAAACCCCTGCGCCACATGAAACCGGCATCAGGTTTCATGTGGGCGTACCGGCGCAGGGGGGGGGCGTTCCGGCGCAGGAACGCCTCGGAAAAGTGACGTAGTGAAATCTACAAGATTTCACGCAGTCACTTTTCCGACAGCTGGTGCGTCAAATCCTTACGCCTGCTTCAAGCAGGCGTAAGGATTGACGCACCATGTTAGGGATAGGAAGGTTGGAACAGTGCTGGAGTTGCATCGCGCTTGCGACACAACTTCAGCACTGCGCCAACCTTCCGCCGGCAGATGCGCCACGCATCTGCTTATCCTGCGCCACGATGCGCTGCATTGTAAATGCGGCGCATCGGACGTGGCGCAAGGGTAAACTTGCGTGACGCATTTTCCCTGGCGCATCCCTGCTGATTTGCAGGGATGCGCCAGGGAACGTAAATATGCCCCTTAGTAACATATGAAGACATGCCAAACTGAAAACAATGTAAGGACTTACCAAGAGGCTTAAGGGCTAGCAGTGCATCGCATGTAAAAGTGACTAAAGGACACCCTTGCGATCCAAGGTAGGCAAGGGGGCAAACGGCCGCAATTCAGACTCGGGCGGGCGAAGACAAGCTTGCCTCTGATGGGCCTCTGGCGCGCCAGCGGCGTGGACGCGCCATGCATGTGCTCAAATAACCCACTATGTGGCAAGGGGTGTGCCAAGGGCATGGCTTCCTTGCACTGTACCGCAGCAGCTGATAGATAGGTAAAAACGAGTGGGCAAATAAAACTGGGATCCAGCAACCCCTGACTCCGAACTCAGGCTCCCCTGAGAAGGAGACTACTGTCAAATGAAAACAAATTAAAGTAATAGTGAAGAAAAATACATACAATCATTTAAAAAGAAAGGGAATAAACCCCTTCTAAGATGTCTTCCAGCAACGGGAGCCAGGCACCACCCAAAATATGGCAGCGTGCCGCCTACAAGGAAATCAACAGAGGAGATTGACGAGAGTTGAGGGTCACATCAAGGTGGGCAGGGAAACAGAACACAAGTCTGCTCCCAGCCGGCGGAAGCATTTTTCAAGCTCCTGACAGCTGGGAGCAGACTTAGTGTTTGCTCTTATTTGGTGGAAGATTTAAAAATGTTCCTGCCAGATGGGAGAAAACACGTCCCTCTGTCCGAGATAGTGTGGGCAGGGAAACTACTGTGTCCCGGGGAGGTAAGCTTTCCGCGCACCCCCTCCCCTTAATAAATGCATTGGGCCCCGGGGATGGGGTCCCCAGGCCCCCAGGGCCATTGCTGTTTATATACATAAACCAGTGGCAGTTACCACTGGGTAGTTATTGTTAGACCTGAGATTCCATAGGAAATGCTTTTATTGGTTTCCTAATAATTTTGATGTCGTTTGATGAATCTTCACAAAACTTCCCAAAAGAGTTTTCTTTTTTGCCTAGTTTCTGCATGGAAAGTTTCGGGGGGATTCGTAAAAAAGGGTCTGAGAAAAAGAGGGGTTCTCATAATGCAAAATCCCCTTGCAATTTCCATAAGGATTTTTTAAAAGGACTACAACGAAAACGGCTGAACGGAATTGCACCAAATTTGGCAGAAAGCTAGATCTTGGTCCAGAAAGGCTGCTTTTTGTGATCTGGTGTAAATCCGTTCATAAGTTTTTGAAAAATTAATGATGACAAATATTTGTATATCTAGACTGTTGGGAGAGTCTCTCAAACCCAATTAAAAAATAGAGCATTCTGATTGGCCAAGGGTTTTTTTTTCACTTTGACCAACTCAGTCCCATGGGAGTAAGGGCCATATGTATCATTCCAAATTGTGATCGCAAACGCCGAAATTCACAGAATTTCGGCGTTCTGCGATCGCAATTGGGCTTAGTGGTATGTATGAATGCAAAACTGCCTCGCAAAATAAGGAATCGCAAAATTTGCGATTCCCTATTTTATGATTGCATTTAAGGAATCGCAAATTGCGATTCCTTAAATGCAATGTAAGAAGCACCCAAGTTGTGCGATTTTGGAATAAGGAATCGCAAATTACCACCAACTTCAGGTTGGTGGTAATTTGCGATTCCTTTGAAAAATGCACTTTTTTGCATTTTTCAAAGTGCCATGTGGCGCACATACATGCCCTTAGGGCATGTATGTGCGCCACATCTGCACCCATGCTCATTTCAGGGGTGCAACAGGGTGTCCTTTTGACACCCTGGCACACTTGAAATTGCATTCTCAATTTGCGATTCTCTAATTGGGAATCGCAAATTGAGAATGTCTTCCCATTCATTCCTATGGGCCTCTAGGCCCATAGGAATGAATGGGGAGGTATTCCTTAATTGCGAATCGCAATTTGCGATTCGCAATTAAGAAATATGTAGGATTCGCAAAATTTATTGCAAATCCTACATACATAGCGTTTTGCGATTCTCAAATAGCAATTCTCAAAAATTCGCTATTTGAGAATTGCAAAACCTAACATTGATACATATGGCCCTAAGTCTCCTACAGGAGTGAGCGCTATGACTGGCTGCCTGCAACATGATTTTTTTTTTGCAGGCAGCCATTACAGGAGTCGGGGACTTAGCCCCCTGTTCTGGGTTTGTTATTTCAAAAAACATATAAGAGGGCAGGGTAGGAATATATATCGCCCCCAACCCTTGTGGCAATCCCGTGGGACTCTTAAAAAAATCCCAGCAATTGATTTTTTTATTTTGGGAATAATAAAAAATATGGCCCTGGGTGATGGGCTCTGTGGAGCCTGCAAAGTCTCGGGGAGGGGGCGTGCGCACCCCCTCCCCTTTTTTTTTCTTTTACAAATTGGCCTGGGGGATGTGGTCTGCCTGAGTGTGGCCAGGACCTGTGAGATCAACTGTACGCAGTGCATGGCAGAAGGTGTGCTTGGTGTGGGGTTGGCTGCCCGTAGGAGCTGGATGCAGGCCAGGCTGCAGGCCAGGACCTGCGGCCGGCCCCATGCTGCCCATGGTTGAAGGCCGTGTGTGGTGTTGGGTTGCTTGCCATCAAGGGGTTGGTTGCCAGTCAAAGGCAGGATCGTGGCAAACATCTTTAGAAAAATCCCCACAATTGCTTTTTTTATTTTAGGGAGGTGGCATGACTGGGGGCCCCTCCCAGTACCAGTCACGGGCCCCGGGACCCCATCCCCTATGGCTGATTTCATATTAAGGGAGAAGGACATGCAGCCCCACTCCCTGAGCCTGTTAAGGTCCCAGAGACCCCCATCCCCCGGGGTCAATACTTTAAAAAAAGGGGAGGGGGCACGCAGCCCCTTCCTCAAGCCTGTTAATGCCCCGGGACCCCATCCCCTGGGGCCAATATAGGCTGGCTCAATGACTGTGGGCTGGGGAGCCCACCCCTAAGACACAGTAGTTACCCTGCCCGCAGGAGTGCAGGCGCCATGCAGGAACAATGCCAGCTCCAGATGCACCAAGTATGAGTGCATGCCAGGGGCCAGTGGGGCCCTAGGGCTCACCCCAAGGCCCCCAACATAGTGTTTTGTGGGTGCTCTCGGTGGGCACTGGGGCAATCGTCTACTCCTCAGAACATTCAAATAATCTGGCAGTTTCGAGCAGTTTAGATTTTTTAAAATTCAGCTAGGTTTATATTCACAAAATAGCTTTTAGAAATTAAGTGTTTTTACTTACCGTTTACTACAGGGATTCTGGCAGATTCACCCACCCTAGGGACACTAGGATAGCTAGAGCTAGGTAGGAGCACAAAATATAACAGTACTTATAGGCAAGCATATATCCTATGTAACAGCACAATGGTTGAACTGTTCATCTTCTTCACCAATCTCGTAATGCTGATCAATTTGTTCTGTTTCCTTCTATTGATTATTGCAGCATACATTGTTGTATTCCTCTTAGGGTGTCCATAACGGGCTTTCCAGTATCATGTCCTTATATAGGCACAATTCGCCCTGCCCTTATATAGGCATAAAATCCCAGCCCTTATTTAGGCATTAAACCGTGCACTCCAAATACAGGCATGGTCTCCGACATCCGTCCACCCTAACGTCACAACGAGTTTGTGAAGAACAGACCCTTAGGCTGCGGGAGTTTCCCTAGCCCAGGACTATTGATTTCTTCAAGGACTCATATATTATGCATGAACCATTATTCCTTAGGGGTTCATTCATGACGTCTTTCGCTGTCCGACTCACGTCAATACTAACATTCTTAGGTACTCTCAGGTATAAATATACCTTCCCTAGCCCTTGTAAACTAGAGGAGACCTCGACTTCAGAGGAGCCCGTTTCCCGGTCTGACGCACTGAGAAGACGCTGTCATCCCTGCACGCAGAGAGTCCAGCTTCCAGTGATCTGACTTCCCTTGCGGGGTGTTGGAGTTCGAGTCTGGCAAAGAGATTCCTACCTCTCTCATTCTTCAGGTATGGAGCTGACAAGAACCTAGAGGGACTCTTGGCATACTAGGCATACTAGGCTTAACATACTCTTAGTATACCATAGTAAGGAATACTTCACCTACTTCATACCTCTCCCTACACCTAGGTTAGGTTAGGTACATTGGGGTAGAACTAGCTTAGAAACGCATCGTATGAGTACTCGCATTTTTAGCTCATGTTATTTATGTATGTGAATATACGCTAAAAAGATAATGCTATTGCAGTATTATTTATTTCTACTGCTCACACTGTACATTATTTATCTCGCATACTGTCTTGTGATCGTAACAGCACATTTTACTTACACCAGAAACAAGACTGTTCAATAAATCTTTTATTGAAATGCCCGTCTGTTCTTTCTGTGTAACTTTGGAGAAAACTAAGCATGCACAATTGAGCTGAGTGAAATAGTTATCTATTGTTTCCACGACTCTGGGACACGTTCTGATTCTAAAGGGAAACATAGTGGTCATGTTTTGCGGCTGCCAGAAACTACTCCCTTCTTGTTTGTCAAGGAGTTTCTAGTGGCCTCTGAGCTAGCTGGCACAAGTAATTAAGTTTAATATACTCGATAGGGACATACTGACCTTAGTCCTATGTCAAACCTATAGGATATATTATTCCAATGCGCAGAGCCTATTAGGGAAATAGGAGCTACACTACATGGCACCCAACGGTTTGGTAAGGCGGTAATTCAACGTTAGATACTGATTAACTCAGCCTTGCTTTTTTCTCTCAGAGACCCTACCCATATACTCCAAAAGACGTCTGGAGTGGGCAGGGTTAAGTATCCACCACGGCTACATAGGGAAACACCCTATATATTAGCTGTTTGGTTTGCTCAACGTTGAAGGATACAGTGTTCCAAAATATTGTGCACCTTATCTTTGTTTCCTTGAAACTTGTTCTACATTTTTCAAACAACAAAATGCCTGACTCCAACATTGAACACCGGAAACGGTGGAGCTGCGGCTGATCCAGCCCAAGCAGCAGCTTTTAACTATTACAGGTTTAAATGAAACCGAGGAGGGTGTTATAGACATCCCTCAAAACTTAAGAAGAGCCATCACTCTAAAACTTATAAAACATGGCCTACCACCAAGAGGAGGTAGAGCAGTTTTCGTGATAGAGGCACATGAATCCTTTCAGACAGAGGTATTCTATTCATGGGTAATATTTCCTGAATGCAATCCAGTATCACACACGTTTCACTTCTACAAAGAAGATGATCCACCAGAGGAATACATTCCTTTCGAGGATATTGAAATTCCACTAACATACCAGGAGCATCAGCTCTGGTTTAAAGGCGCCCTAAAACATCACAAAAACATTACTAGGCTCGGTCCACTAGGTAGACCAGGAGCAACATGGCCGATTCTAGCCGGCTACACACCTCATCCTGACATTGAAGAGATGTCAGACGAGGAATTACTTACTCAACTCACAGAGTTAATAAAAATTTACAGACAATTGGTCCAATATGTCATGCAGACTTTTACAGTCCAGCAACCATTAACAATTCCAAATCAAACTCCCCAACAGGGGAATACATTAAAAATTACACCACAGACTCTATACGCAGTCATGGGTAAAATGCCCACAAAACGTGAGCAAATTCCGTTCTGGATAGCTCCAAAAATTACTCAAATCGAAGCAGTATTTCCAAATACTAGCCCGTATGAGAAACACAGAATCCTAACAATCAGTTTACCAATGGGGATCACACCACAACTGGAAGACTGCACCACTTGGGGCTCGGTCTTTGCTGCCATCTATACTAAAACACATGGCATTCCGTCAATTGCGGTAATACCTGATGTTCTCAAACAAATTCAAAATGAATACGGGGCGGAGCCTGCTCTAAATTTAGGTATGAAATTACTGAAAAATTTCGACCAGGTCTCGACAATAATAATATCTAATATTAAAGGGGAGGCAGCAGCAATGGCGATCCGCCAAAAATTAAGGGAATTCGATGTTACAGAACATCAAACAGAGCTACCCAGAATAATAGAACAATCTTATGCAGAATTAGGCAGAGATAGTTTGGGTGGAAGACCAGTGAAGCCGAAGCTATCTGAAAGTCCTGAGAAGGACTCTATTAAACAAACTCCTACATCTTCTAAAAAGAAGTGGGAAACTAATAAACAAAATTCAAACGAGAAACGTTCTCAATCCCGAGGTAGGTCTCCTCAAAAGGAGCCCTCTGAAAGGAGGTATAACCTCAGGAATAGGGATAATTTGAGAAAACCTGACAGGTATCAAGATACTGATACACGTTCCTCTCGTCCCTTTCAGATCTCATCACAGACTTCGGAAAGAAGAGGACGGACGGAACATAGAGAAGAACGCGTGAAATCGAAAGATGACAAACACGCTCCAAAAACTAAAACAAAACCTCAATTCTCCAAAAAGAAAGTAGCAGGTCTAAAGATCAGAGATGCCGAGAATACTGAGAACACAACTCAAGAACGGAGAATGGGCTCAGACAATGCTGGACAGTGCAGCAGAAGTCACAATAGTTCGCCAGAACCTGAAGGAACTTCTGGAGATAGTGGACTTGAATGAGTACATCACAGTAGAGACTGTAGACACCAGGGTTAGTACTCCACAAAAGTTATATGAAATAACACTCCGGATGGAGGGAGACAAACCTAGACAGGTGAAAGCACTTTTTTGGGAAAGACTATCAAAGGGCTATGACATACTTCTAGCAGAAAACGACTGGCCACCACAATTTGTCAGGGAGTGCCCACATGGCGAGGACATTATTATGCCTGCCTTCTCCAACCATATTCCAATTCACCTAAAATATACATATGCCAGGAAATGGGCAGTAGCCCAGGTCCCAGCATTATATAAAAATCATGTAGGATGGGATGAGGACTCACCTCACCATAAAATACATCTGAAACATGAACCAACTGCACAACGGCAGTACCCAATAAAGCAAGAAGCTAAAAACAGGTCAGGGAGATCTTAGATCAACTTGAATACCAAAGGGTGATTGAAACATGCACCTCCTCAATGAACAATCCTTTGTTTCCTGTCTCCAAACCAGACAATACATATCGTCTAGTTTTGGACTACAGACACCTAAACACTTGTTCTAAAACTTTTGCAGTGCAAAATGCACATAGCACAGCATTAATGAATAACATTGTGCGTAAAAAATATAAAACAACATTAGACATCTCAAATGGTTTCTTTTGTCAAAACATAGCACCTGAAAGCAGGTACATAATGGGGACCCAGCGTCACTTTTGTCGACTCCCACAAGGGTTCAAGAACAGCCCAGGTTTATTCTCAGCGAGGGTAACGGAGTTACTACAAACTTATGACAATGAGGCATTGTCCTATGTAGATGACATCTATCTGACAGACGATGACCTGGACAAACACTTGAACAGGGTGAGCACCATTATACTGGGTTTCGCCTCTGAGGGCTACAAATTCAACTTTAAAAAGTCCAGAAATGCCCATCTCAATGTCCTATTTCTAGGATATGAGCTTTCAAGTGAAGGCAAGAGCTTGGCAGCTAACTTTTTAGAAAAGTGTGCGCTGCTCCAACCTCCAAAAACGCTAAAAAATTTACAATCCATCCTGGGTTTCCTAAATTTTGGAAGAACATACATTCTAAATTACGCAGAAAGGGTTAAACCTCTCTACGCATTAATCAAACCTGATTTTTCGATCAGAAACTGGACACAACAACACACAGAAATCTTGCGTTCACTACAAGCTAACATGTTAGCAACTAATCACTTACAAACACGCGTAAGTCAACGCAATTTGGTGATCCGAATAATTTCGGGTCAATGTGGATTCACATACTTAACCTTCAATGAGGGTGAGAAAATACCAATCGCATACAAATCTCATTTGTACACACAAGCGGAAATGCGCTTCAGTTCAACTGAAAAAATTCTGACAGCAGTTCAAACCGCTGTAGCAAAAGAAAGAGCCTTAGCCCAAGGGAAACGCATTATTGTCGTAACCCCGGTACCAGCTTTAGAAGCGGTCACAAAAGCAAGCATTCCAAATGCTAAAGCATTACATCCAAGATGGATACAATGGGTTAATTCTCTTACTGCAACAGATGTTGAATATGTTTTTGATCCAGATTTGAAAACACAAGCATTCCTGCAATATGAACATGAATGTCCTCTGCCTACTGAAATTCTGCCTCTCGATCAGTACGAATTCATAATTTACACTGACGGATCCGCACAACCCGCAATAGGGAGTAAGCAAGTTTACAGTGCAGCGTGTGCAATCGTTAAAGGTCGCATGCGAAATGGCATCTTCAGACCTATGGTCACAAAAACTCAGGGGCATATTATCAAGCGGCAGCGATAATTATCGCTGGCCGCTGTTAGCGCGAGGAATCCTATCGCCGGCTATCGCTGGAAATTATCGCCATGCTAGCGCAGTATTAACAACGCTTAGCGCAAAGGCGATAATTTTCCAGTGATAGCGATGTTTTCCATGCAACATCGCTGGTTTTCCAGCGATGTCCCATGGAAAACGGCGATATCCTTGGTGATAGGGCCTGTGGTCTTAGCCACACAATCCACCCCCATGTTAGGTATGCCTTAGTCAGGAATTTAGCAGACGTTAAATTCCTGCGTTAAGGCATACTTAACGCGATTGAAAATATCGCTAACCCACGTTGTTGATATGGCGATACCTGGGTTAGCGATATTTCCCCATGTTAGCTGTCACAGGCACGCCTCCTTTGCATCTCATTAGCGATGCGATGGGAGGCGTGCAGAAAACGGACGCTAATGCAGGAATCACGCGCTAGCGTGTCCTTGTTAATTAGGCGATAAAATTATCGCCGCTTTTCGTCCGAAAACGGACGCTAAAGCGGCGATAATTCATTAACGCCGCCTTGATAATATGCCCCTCAGTCTCTAGGAGATTGTACAGCTCAGCGAGCTGAACTACAAGCATTCAAACTGGCACTTGAAAGTACAGATCGAGAATTCCCCACACTAATAGTGTGCGATTCCTTTTACTGTGTTCAGTCGTATAATGATTATATACAAAACTGGCTTGAAAATGGTTTCAAAGATACGAAAGGTGGCACAATAAAGCACAAAATGTTTTGGGAACAAGTAGTTCAGTTGAAAAACGAACTACCAAAGGCTCACGTGATCTACACACTGAGTCATCAACATGATGGCGTTCACGTTGCAGGGAATTCATTGGCTGATGAAGCCGCAAAGGGGGCTGTGCAGACGGCTTCCGTAGCTGCGATCACTCGTTCAAAAACAAAAATAGACGGTGAGATAATGTTGGCAGTCAATGCTTCAAGCAAAGGCAGCAGTGCAGCGTTACCTAAAAAGTTTCAACTCAAGTACTCTTATGTAATTGATGCGAACAACGTTCCTTTTGCTCGAATCCCTGGAGTGGGGGATAGGGTAATTCCAAACAAGGAACGCAGATTAGGACTAATCCTAGCAGCACACGAAGGGATAGCTTCTGCCCATGCAGGTGTTTCAGCAACAGTATCTTTGCTCAAGCAAAGATATTGGTGGCCTGGCATTCGGAAACAAACTAAAAACTATGTTTTAGAATGTGATATTTGCCAACAGATGAAAGTCTCAACAGTGAAACGCCCTGCGCAGACACCCCTGTTAATTTCAGACAAACCATTAGCTTGTGTTTACCTGGACCACTGCGGTCCCTTGCACAGGGACGGTAACTATAAATATATCATGGTTGCAGTGGATTCATGTTCTAGGTTCCTATGGTTATGGCCTCAGCGCTCAGCTGACGCTCGAACTGTTATAAAAGATTTGCGAGTCTTTATCGGCATATACGCAATAGGCACGCTACATTCTGACCAGGGTCCTGCGTTTAGCTCTCGGGCTTACAAAGACGCCATGGCCAGTCTGGGCGTTGCATTGCGGTACTCCTCTCCATTCCATCCTGAGGGAAATTTGGTTGTGGAAAGGAAAAACCGAGACATAAAGCAGTCTATAACAGCTAGGGTATTAGGTTCGGGTGATGGGTGGGTCAAACACCTTAGTGGGGTACAACGCTCATTGAATAATCTGCCAAGAAGTTCTCTAGGGGGGGTCACTCCATATGAGGTCCTATTTGGGACAAGAATGTGGGTACCAGACCTTGAACACGTAGGCACAGTGGTGGAAAATAAACCTTTTGATATCAAAGATCGTTTGGCTGTTTTACAGGATTTCAATGAGTTAAGAATGAAACAAAGCAACGTATTCCTACAGCCAACCACCACTGGGGAAAAATCGGCGGTCCCAGCAAGGCCTGTCTGGATTCCAAAAGTTGGGGATCTAGTCAGAGAAAAAATTGCGGACAAGAAGGAATTTGGACCTTCTTACAGACAACCAGTACCTGTCCTAGCCGTTCAAGGAACAAGAACAGTACTTCTGCCGCCCCTTGCTGGAAGAAAGGAGAAAAGATTTGTGTCCATCGACCTCATCAAACCACAGTATGTGGCCAATACTAAATAGTAGGCCTCGTGGACTCCGACCTAGTAGCAGACGCTCTCCTCTCGCTACTATCCAAGAGGTTCAGACTGAAAGACTGATAACAATCGAGAATTCAGCTGTAACAGATGGAGGACTAAGCAACAACGCTATGGAACTCATCCCTCTTGAACACCAAGTAACAGTTCGTCCAAATACACCTGTCTACACCAACGTAGCAAGTGATCGACTGGTTCGAGTGATTTCAACAAATCCTGATGCAATTCCAACAATTGATAGAACTGCTTCTGGCTATTTCATTAACTTTGATACGTTCTCAGAAGATCCGAGTGAACCTGAAACGACGCCAGCATCATTCAAATTCAAGCAGCAAGTACAAGACTTTATTCACTTTCTGAAACAGACTTATTTGGTTTCTCCATGGATTGAACTCTGTATTATATCTGGACTTTTTGTTTTCCTGCTCTGGCTAGCTTTGGTTACAACTGTGAGTGTGCTTATAAGTGGCAGATACATCCATGTGAACACTGAAGGAAAAGGCGTAAACGTACTTTTGAAACCTCATAAATCTTCCCATCGTGAAGCAAGAGTCTTGTCATCAGTGAACATCACAGCTGTTCCTATACACGATGGTATAGTGTGGGACAAAACAGATTTTGATATCTTTGGTCCGACGGAACAATTGAACATTCCACATTTGTTTAAAATTTCACTAAGTGATCTAATTTCGTCCAGTACCTATTCTGATGATTGGGACTTTGAGACTGTTAATGATATAATGTTTGACCTAGAAAAATCTGCAGCATTTTCTAAAAATGAATATTTAGAGGGTTCATCAGACTATGAACAACTGTATTGCTATAACCACTATGGTCATCATTATTTGCATAAATCTGCATACCCTAGAAATGTGTTTATGTTTAACCAATGGGAACATTGTCCTACACCACCTAAAGGTAGTTCAAAAACATTTGCTAGTAAATTTCCATATTTTTCAGGTTACAATACATCTGACCCAGAAACATTTTACTTTAGAAATGTTAACAATACAGGACTGAAAATGATGTTAACAAATACAAAACAGATTTACTCTGCAGCCTTTATTGCCCAACTGTCTAGACAGGGTTTTGACTTATGGAAAGATACAATAGACACAAAAACTGTCTGGGGTACTAAAGATTGGCAAGTGCAGGGGATAGAAGCTTTATTTAGAGCCTGTATCATCCCTGAACAAATAATGTTTTTGAATGAAACCATCCAACAAACGTCTTGTCTTGGATTAGCCAAGATCAAAGAGATGAACAAATCCTTCTGTACCAGCACCTGCAAGTGATAACGATACACAGGCAGCGGTTACAGTTGACAATATACTACAACTCAACAGATCTAATCCTGATTGGAAAAAATGGTTGATCTGGCCCACAGACACGAACAACTGTCAGGAAAGATTCCTGAATAAAACTCAGGGCTTTACTATTACTAGGCCAGACCCAAGATATGTCCAAAGACAACATCCGGGGGTAGTAACAACATACAGTGTAGGAAAATTATGCCTCGATTGGCTGCATAAGTCTACACTACAGGATGTGAAACAACACTTAACCTTACTTGAAAAGGACGAAGACCTTAGGGAATTCTTGCTTGGACCAAGAAAACTGCGTCAAAAACGTTTCATATATGCCGGCATTTATGCTGCCTATAATGAAGCATGGAAAGTATCACAGATGAAGGCCGCAGAACGAATACGTGAACTTGATCGTATTAATTTAGAGAAAACACTCTCTGTGGTCGACAATGGGTTAACAACTTTGTCCTCCAGAATATATTCATTGGATGGCATTGTATCCTCTGCTATTGACATACTAGAACAAGATTTGGCGATGTTACAACAAGGCCAATCTCAATTACGTTCTATTGTGTTATTAAGCTGGACGCTGCGATCTTTGCGAGCGGGCTATGTGCCTTGGCGTTTTATCAACACAACGGCTCTGTTTGCAGAATACAATCTCACTGATAAACAGATCGAACTGGCACAAAGAGGAGCAAGGTATACAGTGCTGAGCATTGAAAAACTGGAAAAGTTACCATTCACAGTGGCAGAAAAACCAGCTACAGAATGGCTTATTCATGGCAAAATCACACTACCTGTGACTACTTTTCAGTTTCAGTATTGCCTCAGACAAATGCAAGCAGGCAAATATGAAAGGTTGGGTAAGGAATACATTAAGACATCTTGGGATTTACCGTATACATATAGATGTTGGAGTGGGGATCGTGAAGTGTTTTTGAGCGGTACAAACTGTAAACGTGCACTAAGCGGTTCGCTTATATGTCAGGACATTTCCTTGCACGGGGCTTGTAATGGTTCTGTGGCAAATTTGTCTTGCCATCAGCAAGGTACACCAGCTGCTGTGATTAATCCAACGTTTGGACAACTTTCTAATGGGAGTTACCTCATGTTGAATGATCAGAGTTGCTGTGGCATGCTGCCAGGCATCCCATATCTAGTAACGGTCAACTCCATGGTCACTTGCTGTATGCAAGTATTGTTTGCCCCAATAGACACAGTCAGGGAGTCGCATCTATGGCCTTCGCTGAACGTCTCTTTTATAAGATTTGATACTTTGAGCAGAATGAAAGCCATGCTTTTACAGCAAACAGTGCCTTTGACCTCGGCCAAAGAAACCTATGATCTACAAGTAGCAAGGACTTCGGCTGAGATACAGACTTTAATACGTACAAACTGCCCTATACATTTCGTAGAAATGATAGGACGTATCTTCAATATGTCTGATACAACCGGAATTGTACATGTATTTAAGAGCATCTGCTCGGTCTGTTAGCACCTTTCCAGGCAATACTCGGAATCATCCCAAACTTTGCACATTCGGTGTTTGGTGGCATACCATTAATTCTAGCACTTGTTGCCGGAATTCTATTGCTCTTCCTGCTATTTCGCTATGGCCAGCCTATTCGCCGACATCACTCCGAGTGAAATGGAGACAGCTCACCTTGAACGAAAGTGCCGTGAGCAAATAGTACAGCTATTGGGAATGACTCGTCTACGGGACCTTAATACCACGTGGTTCCTGTCATTCAGACCAATCTGGCAAGATTGCATCTTACCTGTTCTACGATGCCTGCTATGCAGTGTAGAATGCGTGTTGGACACCTGTCTAACATATCCATCGGATACGCCAACGGATATCGATACTCTGCTGGACCAGATAACGGCCCATGCTCTGTGTTGTCCCCAGAGGCTGCCAATCCTGATGTCTGCATTCATTGAGATCTCACAGACGCTTCCGGCTGCTGCTGAGGTACGAGACAAGATCTACAGGCACACAGGTAACAACGGACGCAAACGTTGCTGCGGCGACCAATGCTGAAAGCGATGCTTCACATCTCTGTGCGATTAATCTGCTTCACGAGGTGTTCCAACTAACACCAACTTCTGTGGAGGATGTTTTGTCTATAGAAATAGATGATCTCATGTTTACACCAGACCCGTAAACTGACTCTGATTCAGCATACAGTGTTCCAGAGATGCAGTAACAATTTGGCCTTCATTCTACAAAAACTTGGAACTCTACCAAAATTGAACTTCTTCCCATTTTTCGAACGAAAATGGCACTTCAATCTGCTTAAAGTAGAACTAGCCTTATAGTACAGACTTCACGGTACTTCCGCAGACACTTAGTCATGTTGTGTGTCTAAAACAGTTCATTAATTTTCATGACATGAAATGACTTTGATTTTTGAAAGAACTTATCGATCATTTTCTGTCACATGTAAATACTACTGCTTATTTCATTCCAATTGCATTTATTTTCGAACTTTTATGCCTGAAATGATAAGCAATTGCTTCAAATGTACAGTACCTTTTGCATTTTTCATTATGTTATTTAATGATTTTAAGAAATATTTTTAAATGTGCAGTACTCCATTTAATGTTTAGCATTTTAAATGTTTAGCATTTTAGTATTATCATATACACGAAAGTGGAGTGGGTGTTGTATTCCTCTTAGGGTGTCCATAACGGGCTTTCCAGTATCATGTCCTTATATAGGCACAATTCGCCCTGCCCTTATATAGGCATAAGATCCCAGCCCTTATTTAGGCATTAAACCGTGCACTCCAAATGCAGGCATGGTCTCCGACATCCGTCCACCCTAACGTCACAACGAGTTCGTGAAGAACAGACCCTTAGGCTGCGGGAGTTTCCCTAGCCCAGGACTATTGATTTCTTCAAGGACTCATATATTATGCATGAACCATTATTCCTTAGGGGTTCATTCATGACGTCTTTCGCTGTCCGACTCACGTCAATACTAACATTCTTAGGTACTCTCAGGTATAAATATACCTTCCCTAGCCCTTGTAAACTAGAGGAGACCTCGACTTCAGAGGAGCCCGTTTCCTGGCCTGACGCACTGAGAAGACGCTGTCATCCCTGCACGCAGAGAATCCAGCTTCCAGTGATCTGACTTCCCTTGCGGGGTGTTGGAGTTCGAGTCTGGCAAAGAGATTCCTACCTCTCTCATTCTTCAGGTATGGAGCTGACAAGAACCTAGAGGGACTCTTGGCATACTAGGCATACTAGGCTTAACATACTCTTAGTATACCATAGTAAGGAATACTTCACCTACTTCATACCTCTCCCTACACCTAGGTTAGGTTAGGTACATTGGGGTAGAACTAGCTTAGAAACGCATCGTATGAGTACTCGCATTTTTAGCTCATGTTATTTATGTATGTGAATATACGCTAAAAGATAATGCTATCGCAGTATTATTTATTTCTACTGCTCACACTGTACATTATTTATCTCGCATACTGTCTTGTGATCGTAACAGCACATTTTACTTACACCAGAAACAAGACTGTTCAATAAAACCTTTTATTGAAACGCCCGTCTATTCTTTCTGTGTAACTTGGAGAACACCAAGCATGCACGATTGAGCTGAGTGAAATAGTTATCTATTGTTTCCACGACTCTGGGACACGTTCTGATTCTAAAGGGAAACATAGTGGTCATGTTTTGCGGCTGCCAGATACTACTCCCTTCTTGTTTGTCAAGGAGTTTCTAGTGGCCTCTGAGCTAGCTGGCACAAGTAATTAAGTTTAATATACTCGATAGGGACATACTGACCTAGTCCTATGTC
Organism: Calotriton arnoldi; assembly: GCA_963921515.1. NCBI lineage: Eukaryota > Metazoa > Chordata > Amphibia > Caudata > Salamandridae > Calotriton > Calotriton arnoldi. Next base: position 185,073 of record CAWUFW010012245.1, read on the forward strand.
AAACCTATAGGATATATTATTCCAATGCGCAGAGCCTATTAGGGAAATAGGAGCTACACTACAACATATTAAAAAAAAGAATCAGAATGCTTCAATAAGTATTCAAACGCCACGTTATGTATCTCTTTTGGTATGCATGAGTTACTGAACGAAAAAGTTCTAGATCGGTTTCCACGATTTCCTTGGAAGTTAAGGTTGTCATGTTCTGAGGTTGCACATTCCACCCCTTACCTTGCAAGGTTAGGGGTACAGGTTGTGCACTGTGAGCTAGCAGGACTCCGACCAACATATCCTGATGGTGTGCGTAGAATCAGTCTTGCACATTTTTGACGTTTATGTTGTCCAACAAACGCACAGTTTTGCTGAAAAAGTATGAACCATACGACACCACCAGAGGTCCCTGGGGATGGGATCCCCAGGACCACTGTTGCCTCAAGGAAGGGGTGTGCACACCCTCCTCCCTCTAAAAAAAGGCCATGGGTGATGGGGTCCCAGGGGCCCAAAGTGGCTTGGGGAGGGGGCCGCCCGCCCTACCATACAGTTCCTACTAATTCAGTAAGACTGTACGTTTGAACATATGCGTCAAAACTATAGGGACCACTCATACCATCAGAATATGTTGACCTGATTCCTGGCTAGCTCACAGTGCCCATCCGGAACCGTAAACCTACAAGTATACCTGATGGTGTCTGCAACCTCAGAACATGAGAACCCTAATTCCCCCAAGGAATTTATGGAAACAGGCCTACCCTTTCGTTGTTAACTCAGGCATCCCCAAAGGGAGACACAAGAAATACACAAATTGGCTTTCCAAACATTTTTTTTTTAAAGCTTTATTTATTGCATTTTCGAGAGAAACAACAAAGACAAGTGAATTGCAGAACTAATAGAACATACAGGGATATATTGTCCAGTAGTAGGCAGCAGCGTTCAGATGAGCAAATGACAGTCAAAGACAAATTGAATCAATATTAGTACAAGCACCATTCAGTTACATTCCAGGTATGGCATTAAAGCGCAGGGCACACAATGTGGTTTATCTTCCGTAACATACTGAGAGTAACATTCAAGCTGTCTCTTCAGGGTGTAAAAGCAGATAGGAACGGAGTGGTTGCCAAATGTTTTGGGCCTAGAAGTCGGCGGTTGCATAAAGGCGTATATGTCGCTAGTAGTGTCACAATATATTAGGTCCTTCAGCCAGGCTTTAACGGCCGGGACCACGGGACTGCACCAGTGCCTAGAGATCTGAGAAGTGGAAGACAATCCCACAAAGTGACAGGCTTATGCTGTGCAATTGTACTGTCTTTTCCAAATCATGTTGTAGGAATTACATCACCGCAAAAAGAAAACTCTGCAACACATGATGACTGCCCACACAATCTATGACAAGTGCAAAAGTAGAGAGCTAATCACTTCAATGAATAGGATTGGTGTATCTACTAGTTATATAGACATAGTACGGAGCAGGAACTTGTTAGCAGCTCATACTGTAAAATCTTGTGAATCCGACAGCACACCACTTCCTAGTCACTTTACCAGGAAAGGATTTACAATTGTTGCGCTTGACAATTTTGATTTTGAAGACAGCTCTTCTTTGTCTGGAACATCCAGCACACATGATACTGCCATGGTGCGTTTTCAAGTCTGTGGCAATGAAGTAGCTGTTGGAAAATAAGCTGTGTCAGCTGTAGGCATAAACAAACAAAGCTGTAAACTTATAACCCAACTGCCTTGCCAACGTGTGCAAAATCATTACAAGCCCTCGACATGTCCCGGTCTACCAGAGAGTTTCAAAGTGGCTGAGGACATGGATCTTCTTCTACCTGATGCTGAAGTCCACAAAGCTAATTTAACTGAATTTATCATATCGCTTATTCGGTGCAGACTGAAGGATGAAGAAAAGCCAGTTCCTCTGTGGGCTGGAATTCATGCTCTGATCTCCCAGAATACCATCCCACTGAAGAAGGTTGGGTTTTTACCAGTAATACCATCTCCAGTCACAAACTACGCAACAGTCTACACAGCTCTAAAAAAATTCCGAAATGTGTGTGCTCAGCTTGAAGACCAGCCTATTCTGCTAATTTTCTGTGATAAAGGGGTTTTCTGTATTGTAGATTACATTTTTATGAGCAATCCAATAGAATTTGAAGATCTTTATCTAATGATGGGTGTTTTCAACATGACAAAAGTTGCATTGCGGTGTGCAGGAAGTTATCTCAGCGGATGTGGCATAGACGATGCACTTATTGAGTCTGAAATCTTTGGAAGCAATACTGTCCAGTCAGTATTGAGCGGAACTCATTATGTTAATTCGTTTCAATGTATGCTCATCATATCTGAGGCTATAGAATATTACATTGAAATAGCTTTCTTGAACAAGAATGCAAATTAGGTTTTTCATATCTTATCTCAGAAGTGAACAAGGCACAGGGTGCACTTCATTCAAAAGACATATTGCAAAGCCAGGCAATGTTCAATACACTCAGTTCAAAATCAGAAAACCAATTTTGTAGAGTTTGGCAAAGAAGAAAAATCAGAACTTTGCAAGTACTGGGGAAAGGTTTTACACATGATAGCTCTAGTGAAGAATGTGGTGCATGCTGATCAGGAAGGTGATTGAGAGCTGCACGTGAAGACTGTGGAGTCACTGATTATTGCGTTTCGCGAACTCTATTGCATAAACTACCTAAGATATGGGTTCTGATATTTGTAAAGAGTGAATAAGCTAGAGGTGGAAAAACCATACCTCTACAGAAAATTCATCCAAAGACATTTTGTGGTAAAAGACAGAGAGGGAAGGGTCAATGCTGTGGCTCCAGATATGAAACTAGAACAAACGATCCAGAGATCACAGAAAAGCTCCAAGGGAATTGTTGGTCAGACACATAAAAGTGAATATGTTGCTCAATGGCAGCTAGTTTACCATGAAGTCCTTTCTATTTGCAATGTTTTCAGAGAGATGACAAATTCAAAATGAATGGACCATTGTGAAAGTGTTCCTCACCATAAACATGTGGGGAACGTTTTAATAAACATGTTGACAGCCTTCTTCATTTCATGCAGCAGAAAGGAAACCCCTTTTAAATGACTGAACCTGTGCGACCACACAACTTCGTGACCAAACAATATGTGGATAACGATATAAAGACACGTCTACTAGATGTCCTGAAACATGGATCGAAACTATACGCAGAACTGCAGCAAGAGAGATTTGTAGTGAAAGAGAAAAAGTTGTTTGACATAATCACAAAAGCTAAACTTCCACTCTTTAATTGCCATAGTAAGAGTTTTATCCAACCAGCCACTACAAAACAGGTGACAAAAAAATGACTTTGGCAAGCACATAGAGAGATGGATGTAGCAAAAGAAAATGGTGAATTTATGAAGGACATTCTGTCATATGATCTTCTTCCAACAAACGCATTATTTGATGGAGACGCTGCAACAAAACCAGTGAAGCACAAACTCATACAAGAGCTCGAAAAAAACTTTCACCTGAAGAATTTCAATTCAAAAAGGCCTCATTGAAAACTGCTGTTGTTGTGGACTAGGTCACAATTGCGACTGGTCAAGATTTCATCCATGCAAAACTTTGGCGAGGTCGTTCAAACTGTTCTACAGATATCAAAGTCAGTGTGCACCTTGCAAGAAATGCACATTGCCTTTGACAGTTATCTTGAACTATCTGTAAAAGAATGTGAAAGAATCAGGCAAATGTCTACAAATGGAGGAATTGACCTTACCTGCATCAAAAGTTCGACACCTATACCTGTGCAACTTGATAAATTCTGGTAATCAACATCGAACATGATGAACTTGGAGATGTTAACTCACAAAAACATTGCTGATGCTTCAGTGAACACTGAATTTCCAATTATTGCAAGTGGAATGATTGTCAATGAGGAGTTGGTGCCTGCAGAAATATATTCAAAAAGTACGGGCCCTATTGTTCAAAAGCTTAACAGCAAATTGGAGGAAGCTGACTTTCGTGTTGTGCCTCATGTTGAGTGGGTTTTTCGAAATGGTTCCAATCGAGTCATTGTACTGTCAAATCACACAGATGGTATTATTGTGCTACTTAGATTTGTTGCAATGTTCATAAGTCATGGATTGTCAGAGTTATGGATACGTTATGGAACAGGCGAGAAAAGACGCTTAATCCTGCTTCATATTCTGTTCAAGAAACTTGACCCAGAGATGCCCAGCGTTCTTATCAAGGCACATATTCTAACGGGTGATGACACTATGAGAAAAATTGGTACAAAGCTTGGAGCTTTAACTGCTGAACCTTTGGGGAGAGGAGTTGGCCTAACGGCTAGGGCGGTCGATCTCGAATCTGGGGAACTGGGTTCGAGTCTCGGCAATGACGCTGAACATCCTGTGATTCTAGGCAAATCACTTAATCTCCCCGGGCCTAACAAAAAAAAAATGAATGTGTCCTAATGTAACGCAACTGGTGCTATGTAAAGCGCTCTGATACCCGATTCGGGTCAAGTTCGCGCTATATAAAACTCTATAAATTTTTTTTTTTAAACCTGTGAAGTTTCTAAAAGGATTTGCTGAGTCAGAAGAAGAAAGTGACTTTAAAGACGTAGAACAAACCTTGTGCTTGTGTGGAAAATGAGTTCTGACTATCACACATTTGACGATCTTCGGTACAGTGAGTTCAAAAGATCAGTCTCACTGAGTGACCTTCTACCGACGTCATATTCTGTGTGTGGAAACATTAAAAGAGCGTTCTACTTGACCAGAAGATGTGTAAATGTTTTGGATCATGCATATGTAGAAAAAGATCCGTGTGAATTTGGTTGGAAAGATATTGATGGGATGCTAAAGCCTACAAAATTTCTAAAGCCTCTACCCACAGAACTTACATGTATATGTACTTGCAAATCTTGTGCTACAAAAAGATGTCCCTGTCGACATGCTCTTCTCAAATGTTCAACCTTCTGCAAATGTACCACGAGTGATTGCTGAACAAATAAATAAAGCGAACTATGAAAATGTGTTTAAAACAGGAGTGATAAACATTATTTTTCTTTTCATATTCAGATCATAAACATTGTTTGGTGTATACATAAAAGGATTAAAAACCATTATTATTTGTTTCATTTCTATATATGCCTCTTCTTCCTGTATTATAGCCCCCATTTTGGAAAATGGCGGAAGGGTTGCTCTGAGGAGTTATTTTCTGTCTCTTTAAGAAGACTTAATCCCCAAAACCTATGTTTTGACACCAAAATGAAATATATATGGTTCCTGAAATATTACATCACCACTGCAACACATCCGCCATTTTTAAAAATGTCATCCAGAAGAATTCGGCTTGGATCAGCAATGCCTACCCAAGCTAAATTACTTCTCTAATGATACACAAATCAAAAATGAAAATCTCAGGACAACCATTTTTTTACGGAGGTATATCAGGGGGCCGGGATTAAAAGAAAGCCAAATTGCACTAAAAGCCAATTAAAAAATACGCAATTAATATCTGAATTGAAAAAATACAATTTCATAATAAAAAGATGCTGAATTAAAATTCTCGAAACTCCGAGAACATTTTAAGTGCTCAGAGAGTCATCAGAAACCATGATGTTCCTAGATTCCGCAGACGATGTCCCCGTTGGTGCCCCAGTCACAAGTTCCAAAGAACAAGCATGGTCGTGTCAAAGCCAATCAGCAGCCGCTGAAGGTGTGACAGACAGTAGTGCATCCACCGAGGACGAGCCAGGATCCAAAAACAGAGGAGCCGAGGCATCTACAGAGGGCTCATAATATGCATTTTGTAGCAACGGCAATTGCATAGGACATCTCTGAAAATGGATTCTTAACTGACCCATCAGCAGTTCCACATCCGTAGATTGTACCAATTGCATTCCAAGGCATATATCCAAGACACACTCGAAAGTGCATAGCAGACAGCAGAATATAGGCTGTACGCAATGTAGCCATACAGGTCGAAAGGACAAGGACCAGTAGTCATTCAGTTCCTGAAATAAGGGTGCACCAAAGTACTGTATCATGCGATCACGACACATCAGCACATGTGGTAGTGCCATTCCCATTTGACCGAGTGGTTGAACATCCATTGCAAAGAAGTAAAAATAGAAGGCGAATCCTGACAATCAGAAATAAAATAAGCGATATGCCTCCAAAGACGCTGGAAACCAGGGAGTGCATAAAAGATAGGATTAATCTGAAGGCAGTCCGCAAAGTACTACCAACCCCAAACCCAATCGCTTTTGAAAAAATGTACTACTCCTGCAGTATTTGAAGCATTAACTATGTGGTGCACAAGTTCTCTGAAATGTTGTGGGAGGTTAGAGCATAGTAGAGATTATATTGCAGAAGAAGACCTTGCAACTTGAAGATCAAACGCCTCTCTCGCAGATGTTAAAGAAACTTCCTTCTGAAACAATAAAGTTCACATTAAAAATAGAAACTGAAGGTCAAACCGTCCCTCCTCTAACTGTACAAGCCGATGGAAAAAGCACATTCATACAACAAGTCACAACCCTGGAAACTATCACCACATAGGGTACTCATCCCACAGCAACCTTGGCCATTCAACATCAAATAACTTCCATTAGAAAGTACTCTGAATGCTGGATGAATTATAGTAGCTGGGGAACCCTTCAGATGACAAGCTAAGTTTGCTTTTGAAGCATTACAAGCTCCATGAAGTGTGACCTCCCTGCAAAATAAAGAATGGCCAAAACTATTCTCGCAGGCCGGACTGCTAAGAAAAGCCTTCAGTTTCCCCATTCCTACACCTGTAATCAAAAGGTAGGATCCATGAATAGGTCACAAATCTCTCCCCTAACATTTTATATCTGTCTACCTGAAAGTGTTTCAAACAGGACGTGAAGTGAAATGTTGAAATCGGCAGAGAAATACATCCATGAATTAACCAATCTGATGATAGTGTTTCCACCACAGTAAATGGCAATTTCTCTAAATGTTCTATGTTTAACATTGTGTGTGTTACGCCCTTCTTTGCCATTATTTTCTGTGCATGTGTTAAATTATATGGCAGAAATAAATCAGTAGGGTTTAAGTGCTTTCAGTGCATGCAGCCACACTTCAGAGTTTGCAATGTCCAGCTTAATGGCATGATAGATCTAAGCTGACTTAGTCCATGTTCTAGGAGGGCGATGTCACTCTATATTATGTCAACAGCTGATGACACAATGTTACTCAAGGAATACATTCTAGTGGATAAAGTAGGCATACCATTGTCGACTACTGCTAATGCCTTTTCTAAATTTACTCTGTCAACCTTGCATATCAGTTCAGCAGCCTCCTGCTGTGAAACCTTCCAAAGCTCCTTAAATGTAAATCCATGTCATCAGAAAGGAGAGACAAGTGTTTTTTCACCTCATCTGACGTGGAATGTTGTAACCATTGAAGGCATAACTTTCCCACGCTGTATGTTGTGACAACACCAGAGTGTTGTGTCTGCACATAATGTGGGTCTGGTCTGTTTGTTCTAAAACCCTTTGTGTTGTTCAAAAAACGTGCATGACAACCATTAGTATCTAATGGCCACTCTAGCCACCCCTGTGGACTGGGATATGAAGAATTATATGTACCATTTTGAAGCATACTGTTGAGCTGTTCCTCAGTATAATTTGTGAATTGTTGCCAATTATCAAAATGTGCAAATGTGGGAAAGTATGGTGTGTTCAAATCCTTTATCTTAGCCAATCCTATGCAGAATGTTTGCTGTACAGTCTTGTTCAGAAAAATCATCTGTCTTGGAATTAGATAGGCTCTAAACAAAGATTGTTTACCTTCAACTTGCAAATCTTTTGTTCCCCAAATAGATTTTAAGTCAACATTGTCCTTCCAAAAGCTGTACCCTTGCATTGACAACTGGGAGATCAAGGAGGCCGAATAAACTAATTTTGTTTCATTCAGCATATTTTTCTTTGCCAAGGAAGTTAGAAGTTTATAATAATAAGACACTGGGTCTACGGGGTTATTGCCAGAAAAATATGCAAACTTCTGTACGTATGTTTTGGAGCTACCCAAAGGTGGTGTCGGGCAATGTTCCCATTGTGTATAATTAAATACTGTACCTGGAGTACTGTGCTAGCTCTGTGTAAATAATGGTGTGCATGGTGATGACAACAAAACATTTCATTATAATTAGATGTACAACTATGCATATCTTCACTTTCAAATACAGTATAATGCTCTAACTCAGAAAGCATAGATCTAACCATGTTGATATCCCAATCATCAACAATGCTGCCAGGAGTAATCACATCATTAAGTGAAATCTTGAATACATACGATATTTGCAAAGTCTCTATGGGACCAAAAAGATCAAATGGGACCTTATCCCAAACAAAGCCATCCAGGACGGGAACTGTAGGAACAGGTCTCTTCGCAATTCATGTGATGAAGAATGCTGCTTCAATATCTCGGTTACCAGTTCACCAGCAGGGAGTTCTAGGAGATAATGTCCATTCAGAAGCAAAAAGAATACTGTCACAAAACCAATCTAGATGAAAAGGAAAAGCAACAAGATGGAAATCCAAATGTAAATCCTGGGTAGAACAAAGTATGTCTTTTTGAGGCAAATAATATATGCACTAGTTCCATGCAATGGTTGGTCTGACGAATCTGAGGAAAAGTGATCAACATCAGCAAAACAGCCAGAGGCAGTCTTTGCAAAACAGGGACCTTATGGGGCAGTGTTGAACTGGTAGATAACTCCAAAGGTGGGTCATAATAAACAACTTTGTTGTTAGCGTGTGTTGTCGAATACTGTGAATTCACATATGGTGTGTATGGTGTTGGTAGATGTAACTGGAAGTAGCAAAACTTCAGTATCAGATATCCCCCGCCGGGGAACAGAAACTTCTGTATTTGTTAATGCTGGCAAAGGAATCTCCTGTACGGTAGTGAGAGGAGGCAGGTAACTACCAAGAAGCCCTCGTGGCCTATTGCGTAGAACTGGCCACATGGTGTGGTTTAATTAGATCAATCGACGCAAATCTTTTTCTTTACATCCAGCAAGAGGCGGTAAAAGTACTGTTTGGGTACCTTCAACTGCAAGAACTGGCACTGAAGCTCTGTAATATGGGCCAAATTATTTTTGTCCATAATCTTCTCTCAGACCAGATCCCTGATTTTAGGAATCCAGCCAGGTGTTGCTGGTTGCACCTTCACTTCTCCAGTGGCATAACGTTTCTCAAGCTCATTGGAGTGCTCATCCCGGAAGTCTTTGAGTTCCTGTAAGACAGCCAACCTTTCATTGATATCAAAAGGCATCTCCGCTACCACTGTGCTAGGATTGGCAAGGTCCCGAACCCAAATCTGGACGCTGTACAGGGCCTCATAGGGAGTTCGACCACCCAAGGGTCTTCTAGGCAGATTGTTTAATGTTCTTTGGACCCCATACAGGTGATGGATCCAACCATGACCTGAACCTAATACTCTATCTGGTAAAGACTGCTTTAGGTCACATTTTTTCCTTTCCACTATTGAATTTCCGTCAGGATGATAGTGCGAGGAATAGTGCACAGCCACACCCAAGGTACCCATGGTATCCCGGTAAACTTTAGAGACAAACACTGGGCCCTGGTCCGAATGGAATGCCACTACTGCATATGTCCCGATGAAGACTTGCAAATCTTTTATAACAGTTCCAGCATCAGCCAATTGCTCTGTCCATACCCATAGGAATCTAGAACATGAGTCCACTGCTAACAGAAGGAATTTAAAGGACTCACCACTATTTTAGCAGCCCGCAGTGGTCCAGATACACACCAGCCAGAGGCTTGTTTGAAATCAAGAGATGCGTCTGCGGTGGGCGTTTTGTGGTGGAAACTTTTATTTGTTGACAAATGTCACATTTAAGGACATACTGTTTAGTCTGCTTGTATAGACCTGGCCACCAATAGTTTGCTGTAGTAGTGAAACTGCAGCCGCCACACCAGTATGGGCAGAAGCTAACCCCTCATGTGCTGCCATGAAAAGTTCTGGTCTGCGATCTAAATTTGGAATTACTCTAGCCCTCACTACGGGAAGACGAGCAAACAGAATGTTTTGCGTACTCATTAGGTAGGAGTATTTTGACAGATATCATTTTGGTAAGGGAGTACCACAGCTGAAAGCTGTGACAACCATCATGATGTCTCCATCTTCCCTCATGTGTTAATGAGTTATTGCAGCTATGACAGCAGTTTGAATTGTTGCCTTTGTGGCTCCATTCCTATACATTGGTGGCTCACTGTGTGGATAACATGAGCCCATGGTAAACTTACTTTAAGATTTGCCACCTTTCCCCAGACCAACTTGTGCTTGATAGCATACCCTTTAGAGTCTCTGAATCCATTCTGGCTCCAATAGTGTAAGTACTCATTGTAAGACTGGACACAATAATATGAATCACACACTATAAGTGTAGGGATTCAGGATCTGTATTCTCTAGTGCCAGAATTAGAGCTTTCAGTTCAGCCAGCTGTATAGTGCAATCACCTAGTGACTGTGTAAATGTTTTGAAGGGCGGAAAAATTCCATCCTTCGTTTTACTCCTTACCGCTGCGAAAGTGGCAGAGTATTGATGTTTTGTTCCGACTGCGGGCTGGGCAGAACCATCAGTGTAGACTATGAGGCCATACTGATCTAGAGGAATAACTTCACTGGGCACAGGGTATTCTTGTTCATGACGAATGTATGCCTGTGCTTGTAATGTAGATTTGAAGACATAGTCTTTGTCAGTTGCTGTTAGTGAAGTGGCCTACTGTATCCATCTAGGATGTAATGCTTTTGCGTTATGGATGCTGGCCTTTGTGACAGCCTCCAAGGCTGGGATGGGAGACACAACAATTATGCATTTCCCCTAAGCCAATGATCTTTCCTTCACAACAGCCGTCTGAACTGTAGCCACTTTTTTCTGTAGGTTCAAAATGCATCTCTGTATTGGAATATAAATGCGATTTATAAGCAGGCGGTAAAGTGTCACCCTCATTGAAAGTGACACATGTATAGCCTGTGGTCCCCGAGATTACGTGGATTATGAAGTTTGTGATGTTAACATGTGTGTAAGTGTTTTGAGGCTAGCATGTCAGTTTGTACTGAACGCAAGATCTGAGTATGTACTGGTGCCCACCGTGTGCTTGAAAAGTCTGGACTTAATAATTCATAGAACAGTTTTATGTCATAACAGTGCATGATCTGATGTGTATTTTCTACCAAAATTTAGAAAGCCCAAAAGTGAATGTAGCTTTTTGATTATGTTGGGTGCTTTTTAGAGTGCACATTTCTCTAGGAAATGTGACGCTAAGCTTTTGCCTTCGTTTGATAGCTCGTATCCCAAAAACAGGACAATGAGAAAGGAATTTTTTTATTTCTGGAGATTTAATTTGTAGCCGATTTGAGCAAATCCCACAACAATGCAATCTACTCTGGCTAGGTGTGCCTCTAAGTTATCATCCCTAAGGTATATGTCATCGACATAGGACAATGATTCTTGGTCAACATTTTGTAACAGTCCTGTTACACAGGCAGACAACAAACCTGGCCTGTTCTTATACCCCTGAGGCAAACGACAAAATTGTTTTGTGACCTGAGCGCAGTAAATGCTGTCAAATACCTGCTTTCAGGTGCTATGTTTTGGCAGAAAAAGCCATACAAAATATCTATTTATTTATTTTTGGGGCACAATGTTGGTCATTAGTACTGCACTTTGTATTTTGTACTACAAATGTGCAAGTGTGACTGTTTAATTGTCTGTAGTCTAAGTCTAAGCAGTATGAATGGTCTGCTTTTGCTACTGGAAACAAAGCATTGTTCATTGATGAGATACAAGGCTTCATTATGCCTTGATATTCGAGTTGTGTTAGAATTTCTCTAGGCATTTAGCTTCCTGTTTAATGTGGTATTGTGATTGCACTTGCGGGCTAGTCCTTATTGGTATTATATGATAAGATGAATCTTCATCCCAGCCCGCATGGGTTGTGATATAATGCCGGGGATTGTGCAAGGGTCCACTCCTTGGCATTCGCATGTTTAACTGCTTCAGGAATAAGGACAGAGAAGGATGGTAATATCACATTGTCCCCTGGTGGGACTTTTCGTACAAACTCAGGTGGCAAATCTTTTTCAGCCAAGAGAATATTATAGCCAAATTTCAAGTATTCCCAAAAGAGACCTGTAATGGTACAGGGTGTATCACCCTCAATTTGGAGTTGCAAATGATACAATCTGCCTGGTGAACTAACTCTCTGATCTGGTGTTTCCACCTGAACAAACTCATTGTTGATCTCACCTCCAGAAACTCTTTGAAGATTCTGGCAAACTATGGTGACCTCTGCTGCTCTGTCTAGCAGAAGAAGAGTCCTCAATATGAATGGCATATTTAAGTGCAATACTAGCCACTTTCTTCTTGAATTGAGGCTTTTGTTGTGGAAGTTTTTCTTCCATTTTATGGTGATGTCAGCAGAGCGTTGTGAGTCCTTCTTCGGTTTCACGTACTCCTCTGACCTGCGCTCTGATTGTCATCCTCTCTTCAAGCGTTTTTCAGATGTTTCCTGAGAGGAAAGAGAAGGACATGTATCAGTATACTGATACCTATCAGGCTTTTTTTATAGCTTCACGGTTACGTAAGTTGCAATGCTTTTCAGAGGATCCTTGCAAAGGAGATCCACTCCGTGATTTAACTTTTTCTTTATTTTTCTTATTATCCCAGTGTTTTTTAGAATACTCCACTGCCTGTCTCTGGGTATCCTTTTCATAATTGTCATTTAATTGAGGTTTATTAGGTCTGGCCCCCAAAATCTCTCTCCCTTTAGATGTGTAGGTTTCAGCAATAATTTTAGGTAGTTCACGCTTTTGGTCTGCCAAAGCGACCTGTGCGAGGCGTTGGTATACTGTCAATGGTGCTGCTTCTCTATTTATATTACTTAATACAATTGAGGATATTGTAGCAAAATTGACAATTAATTTCATTTCCAAATCCAGGGCAGGGGCTGCCCTGTATTAATTGTTAATCTGTTTGAGCACATCAGGCTAAACAACTATGGATGGTGTACCATGCGTGATGGTATAGATTGCAGTAAACATGTGGCACATTCTTCTCCCGGGGAACCATCCCTAAAGGTAGGCACATTGTGAGAATTGTGTGTTCATCTTGGGGTCCCGTATGGGGAACACTGCTTCAAGCTGATTTGTTTTTTGTGCAATCCAGAATGGAATCTCCTCCCGTCTGATGGAAGAGAATGCGTCAAAACTATGGGGGCTGAGTCCACTCATACCATCAGAATATGTTGACCTGGTTCCTGGCTAGCTCACAGTGTATCATCTGGAAGCGTAAACCTATAAGGGTACCTGATGGTGTCTGCAACCTCAGAACATGAGAACCCTAATTCCCCCAAGGAAATCATGGAAACAGATCTACCCTTTTGTTGTTAACTCAGGCATGCCCAAAGGGGGACACAAGAAATACACAAATTGGCATTTCAAACATTTATTGAAGCAATTGGATTCTTGTATAAAATACATGCACTGCAATGATTAGTAGAAGACTTTTTAACCTCGGAAGAGACAAGTTCAGCCAACCAGCTCACCAATACCCTCATCCTCCATCACCATAGCCACCTTTCCCGACCCCTGGCAACATGCAGCAGTTAGACCTTGCCTCAGAAACCCTCTACAGACCCCATCAAACTCCAGAACTATCATCCCATCTCACTGCTCCCATTTCCCACCAAAGTCCTGGAGAAGGCCATCAACCTCCAACTCACCAAACACCTGGACCCTTCTCAATCAAGTTTCAGAGCCAATCACAGCTCCGAGACAGCCTTCATCGCCACAACAGACAACATCTGCATCCTACTCAAGCGCTCAGATGGATGGCATCCTTTCTCACGAGTTGCACCCAGAGAACCCATCTCCCCCCCTTCACCTCACAAACCAAGCACACCATCTACGGCATCCCTCAAGCCTCATCACTCAGCCTAACCCTCTTCAACATCTACGTGACAGCACTCGCAAAAATCGTCAGATCCCACTACAACAACATCTACTATGCCACCGATAACTCGTCCTCCTGCTCTCAGCGGACCCCACCTCGACAAAGCTCAACCTCCACAACTGTATGAAGAACGTCACAGCCTGGATGAAGAACAACTGCCTGAAGTTCAACACTGAAAAAACAAAGTCCTGATCTTTGGCAGACACACCTCACTCTGGAAAGACTCCTGGTGGCCATCGGAACTCGAACCCAAGCCCGCTCCGAAAGACCACATCCACAACCTCAGCATCATCTGGACAGCGAACTCTCCATGAAACATCAGGTATATGCCATTTCCTCAGCCTGTTTCCACACTCTATGTTTGATCTGCAAAATCTTCAAGTGGCTCCTCTTCAGCACCAGGAAAACGGTGACTCATGACCTCATCACCAGCCGGCTGGATTACGGCAACGCACTCTACGCAGGCACCACCACCACACTCATGAAAAGACTCTAGACAAATCATAACGCAGCAGCCAGACTGATCCTCAGCCTACCCAAAAGGACCCACATCACCCAGCACCTGAAGGACCTCCACTGGCTCCCTAGCCAGAAGAGATGCCAATTCAAGCTTCTGACCCACGCCTACAAAGCCCTTCACAACCAAGGACCCATTTACATGAACCACCGCCTGAATTTCCACCGACCTCCCAAGAACATCCGCTCCACTTACCTCACCCTTGCACAGATACCACGCATCCGCTGCAGTCGCTCCGTAGGAGCTTTCTTCTCCTATCTTGCCACCAAAGCCTGGACCACCCTCCCCCTCCACCTCTGCACTTCACCCTTGGTGACCCACTTTAGGAAGGGACTCAAGACCTGGCTCTTTGACTGACACCATAGCACAGCGCATGGATACCCTCTCTGGTGATAAGCCGTGCTATAGAAATACCGCTTGAATTGAAATGAGTAGAAGGAAACAGAGCATTGTAACCAGCATTACAAGAATGGTGAAAAAGATAAATAATTCAACCAATATAATTATTACATTGAGGATATGAATATATATAAATATACTCCTACCTAGCACTACCTATCCCAGAGAGCATAGGGTGAATGCGGTTCTGCCATATACCTTGGAGTGATCTAACTCCCCATTTCCCTGTGTGCAGGTTTCATTCGGAAGTCAGTCTGGTGTAGAACAGGCCGCCTTCCCTCTCAGGACAGTGATGAGATTCAGCTGGGCTAGAATTCAGGCACTGAGCAACCACAAGAGTCCATGGAGATGCTCCTCTGCCAAACAGAGGCTTGGGGCAGTTTATATATTGAAAACAGGGCGCATTCACACTGTGCCGGAGTTCAGATCTGCCTGTCATTGTCGATTCTACCAATTCAGAGCTATCTCCAAACAGACAATAATATGCAAGGGCAGTTCGCGCAGTGTACTTGCTCCTGGGGACCAAATGTACAATGGTATGATAATGTGCCCACAAAGAAACGTATTTGTAAGCAGAACACTGACTGAGTACACTGTCACATGCAGGCAAGCAAAATGTGCTAAATGTCATTGTCTAAAAAGATGTCAACTTAAACGTGAGCATGTAAAAATAGAAGCATTTACGCAAAGGCCCTATTAACCTCACAACAGCCCCCTCCCCTTAAGAAAAACGAAAGCCCCAGAGGATGAGGTCCCCGTAGCCCAAAGTAGCTCACGGAGGGGGCCACGTGCCCCTTAAAAATAGGCCCCAGAGGATTGAGTCCCTGGGGCCGGTAGTGGCTTGAGGAGAGGGGCTGCATGCCCCCTTCCCCTTAAAAACAAAGTCATGGGGAAGAGGTCCCTGGTACCCAAAGTGGCTTGGGGAGGGGGCTACATGCCCCCTCCCCTTATTGAAAAAGAAAGGTCCCTGGGATGAGGTTCCCAGAGCCCCAAGTGGCTCAGGGAGGGGGGGTTACACACCCTCCTCCCCTTAAAAATTAAGAAAGGATCTGGGATGGGGTCCCTAAGGCACAAAGTTGGTTGAGGAGGGGGTTGTGTGCCCCCTCCCCTTCATTAAAAAAGGCCCGAGGATGGGGTCTGCCTGAGTGTGACAAGGACCTGTGATACCAACTGCACACAGTGCATGACAGAAGGCTGTGTATGGTGTGGGGTTGGCTGCCCATTGGGGTTAATTGCAGGGCTTGGCCTTAGGCCAAGCCCTGTGGCCAACACCATGCAGTGCACATTAGAAGGCCGTGCAGGGCGTGGGAATGCTTGCGTGCGAAGGGTTGACTGCAGGCCATGTGGCCAACCCCCTGCAGCACTCAGTCAAAGGCCATACATGGCAGGGGTTGACTTTACGTATAGTAATAAAATATTACTTTATATTTTAAAAAACTAGAAATTCACCGTAAAAAAACAAAGGTGAGAGTGAAGTTATAGTTAGGTGAAAATTTCAGTGACAACATTTTAAACTAAAAAAATCACTGAAATTCACTAGTTATAGTTATCTCTAGTAACTTTAACTCTTGCCCTAAGGGAACTATAACTTGCGCCCTTGCCATGCTAATTATCCCATTTATGACATCACTCATGACATGTTCTAAAACATCATTAATATGATCACTGCAACATTTGCAATGATATCATTGATGACAAAACTGTGCATGGTGAGGGCACAAGTTATATATACCTTAGGGCACAAGTTATAGTTTCTAGAGATAACTATAACTGGTGAATTTCAGTCAGTGTTTTTTTAATTTAAAACTTTAAGTTGTCACTGAAATTTTCACTAAACTATAATGGTACTTTAACCTTTGGTAGTTATAGTTAGGACCTAGTTACCATAGGATGAGTATTTTTGGTGTGCTAATAGCTTTGGCTCCGTTTGACGAATCTTCACAAAACGTTCCCAAAAAAATGTTTGTCCACCTCAGCTTCTTCTTTTCTCATCAAACGTTTTGTGATGATCTGTCAAGCGAAGGCCTAGAAAAAAGAGGGTTCCCAAAAGTGCGATTTCCCCATGCACGTTTCCAAAGGCAGATTATACAACGATACCTCAAGACGGCTGAATAGAATTGCAGCAAAATTAGCAGGGTCAAAAATGGTGTTTTGTGAATCCATACAGTAGTTTTTGAGAAATTAATGTTCAAAATCTTTGTATATCTGGACTGTTGAATTCAAGAAGAGGGTTGCTTGAGTTCCGAGATTACGCAACTTCAAATATTAGATTAGCCAAGGTACTTTGTTCTCATTGGCTGCCTCGCTCCTGCTGGAGCGAAAGGCTTTTGCAAACCCCTGCGGGAGCTCACACTCTGATTGGCTGGCCGTAACATGAGGAAAAATATCGCGGCCACCATTTCAGGACATGGGGACTCAGTCCCCTTGTCCGGAAAATTAAAACAAAATAAGTTATTAGGAGTCAGGATAGGAGTACCCTCACTCTCTGGACTGGTGTTGTCCCAGAGGTACTCCCTGGGGCCAAATTTAAAAATAATATTTTTGGGGTTTCTGCTATCCCGCGGGTGTCCCACAGGAGCACAGGCAGCCGCACTGTACCAGAATTTTTTTTAAAAGGGACAAGGCCTGAATGTCTGTGGTGGGTTGCTACGAATAGTTGAAGGCCATGCATGGCAGGGGGGTTGGATACACCGCGCATGTGGTGGGGTTTGGCATTTGGCTGTGTGCTACATAGGGTTGGCCTAACGTATGTTAGTAAAATGTTATTGTACATTAAGAGAAAACATAGAAATTCACTGAAAAAAACAAAGGTTAAATTAACATTATGTTAGGTATGGTAATAATATCTTACTTTGCATTAAAAAAACTCAGAAATTCAC
The DNA here is from genome assembly GCA_963921515.1 of Calotriton arnoldi. NCBI lineage: Eukaryota > Metazoa > Chordata > Amphibia > Caudata > Salamandridae > Calotriton > Calotriton arnoldi. The sequence continues at coordinate 202,855 of CAWUFW010012245.1, forward strand.
TGAAAAAAGCAAAAGTGACTTGATAGTTAGGTGAAAATGTCAGTCTAAATGGAACTTTTTCCACTGAAAGAAGACTGAAATCCAACAGTTATGGTTATTTCAAGTGACTACAACTCCTGCCCTCGCTATGCACAGCTTATGACCTCACGCATTCCATGACATGTTGTGACATCGTTGGTAACATTACTGATGACAACTGAACTGACATCATTGACGACAACACTGTGCATGGCCCGGGCACGAATGATAGTTACTAACAATCACCAACAAAGACATCCTAGAGTCCTGCTCAGTGTACTGGTGTCTGCTGGGGTTTGGAGATCTACTGTGACATCATTCACCCCAGGACCCCTTTAAATGAAAATTGTACTTTAGTTGGTCGTGACATCCGTTCAGTGCTCCCTATTTAAAGTAAACATGGCAGCCCTTGAGCCAGTAACTTGTCATCTCCTGGACTTCAAGAAGCAGCAGAGAGAGAGAGCCATGGCTGCTGTTGTCCTAACCCAGGGGTTGGGACACTCACTCCTTAGACTTTTGATGACGCTCTGAGCGTGCACCTTGACGTGGAAGAAGCATCAGCTGTGCTGGCTAGTGTGAGGAGGAGCAGACTCCTAAGGTAGAAGTCAGAGGGTAAGGGCCTGGGGGCCAAAGCCTACGTGGAGGATGCGCGCCCTCACTGTCAACCAGGAGCCACAAGGATCTTGCAGGCTAGATGAACAGAAGTCCCCCAAACATAGCTACAGCATCCGAGGTTGTTCCTTGACTGAAGCCAGTCACCGTGATTCCTTGTTAGAATATTTTTACCAGCCCTAAACGCTCCCAAAATATCAACATTTAGAATCATGGTTGGGCACTGACCCTACCTCTCACTTTCCAGTTGGGACTGGTTAAACCTTTGGGTCCAAGAATGCCCTGGTTTCGTGAAAAACTCCAGAACATGAAAATGACAATTTTGGCTCAACCGACTTTGGGGAAAAAATGGGACACCTCTTATGATCTAACATGACTAGGAGGTGCTAAATAGGGTTCTAGAACAAAATCTCTACCCTGGGGCCACCTGACATGAGAGCTCTTCAGGAGGCCTGGTGAAGAGCTCCAGCAAGACTTCAACTTAATCCCAATTGCTCTCATTCACTGCTCCACTCACATCATAAGTCAACCACAGCCTCAACATTCAGTGATGACATACCGGACTCTCAGCTTTGAGTCCACGCCACCCTCAACATTCCACAATGGCATCACAGACTCACAGCTTTCATTCAGCTGCAAACCCAACATTCTGTGATAACCATAGAGACTCTAAGCTTGGAGCCAACACCAGCCTCAACATTCCACAATGGCATCACAGACTCACAGCTTTCAATCAGCTGCAACCCCAACATTCTGTGACAACCATAGAGACTCTAAGCTTGGAGTCCACGCCACCCTCAACATTCCACAATGGCATCACAGACTCACAGCTTTCATTCAGCTGCAAACCCAACATTCTGTGATAACCATAGAGACTCTAAGCTTGGAGCCAACACCAGCCTCAACATTCCACAATGGCATCACAGACTCACAGCTTTCAATCAGCTGCAACCCCAACATTCTGTGACAACCATAGAGACTCTAAGCTTGGAGTCAACACCAGCCTCAACATTCCACAATGGCATCACAGACTCACAGCTTTCAGTCGGCATCAGCCCCAACCTTACGTGATGACATCACAGACATACAGTTTTCAGTCAGCACCAGCCTCAAAATTCCACAATGACATCACAGACTCATGGCTTTCAGTCAGCATCGATTTTAACATTTCCTGATGACATAACAGATTCACAGTTTTCAGTCAGCTCAAGTCTCAGTATTCTGTGATGACATTACAGATTCATGGCTTTCAGTTGGCATTAGTTTCAGCGTTCCATGATGACATCACAGACACAGATCTTTCAGTCAGCTGAAGCCTCAGTATTCTGTGATGACGTTGCCGACTCATGGCTTTCAGTCAGTATAAGCCTCAACCTTGCGTAATGACATCACAGACTCACAGCTTTCAATCGGCATCAGTTTCAACATTCCATGATGACGTCACAGACTCGGAGCTTTCAGTCAGCTCAAGTCTCAGTATTCTGTGAATCACAGACACTGTGCAGCACTGGTTGATGCCATAATATCCCCTGAGTAAAAGCAGCACTGCATTCACACAGACAGACCACAGTCCAAATGTAAGCAGTAGAACATGAATAGTCAGAAATCTATACTAAACATATCCAGTCTAAAGCACAATCAAGGCCCAGACCAGCTTCAGCCAAATCCCACATCTGGCAAGTAGCTTTCAGACACAACAGTTGTGATGTTGTGTTTGCTTCATCACTCCTGCTCGTCCTGACAGTAAATGGTGCCTGCCATGGTCTGTCCTATGAGCATTGCTTCCGGTGTCAACCAGTCTATGAGTGGGGTTTCACAATATCCTCTGGCCATGGTCCGTCCTATGAGCATGGCTTCCGGTGTCAACCAGTCTATGAGTGGGGTTTCACAATATCCTCTGGTCCTTCAGAATCCGGTGGTAAGATGGTGATCCAGCGCGGCTAATATAAATTTCTCCTTAGGTCACCAATCCAGGTAAAAACACTTATGCAACCTATTGTCATTTAAAACTTATGTCGGTGGGGCCCATGACACCGCATACATACATTCATTCAACCTCTGGATTTTACGCTAAGGAGAATGTGCTGCTGGACGAACGGGATACCTTGTTAAATTTGACAGAATAATAATTTATACATTATATACATTTAACCTTTGATCCTGTCGGTTCTAAACATCAAGGTACTCTGCTGTTTGGTCGATGGACCAACTAGTAGAATAAGTTGATGGTGATTAAGACCAGCTCAATCACAATTATAACCTTTAATATTTACAAATCATAACTGTACTAAAGAACCACAAACTCATTTTAAGTTAGAATATTATTTTATCTAATTTCTTCAATCAAATAAGTGAGATTCTTTATTAAACAAACACATTTTAATATATCAATAAACATTTAAGGTTTTAGGAAAAGTGAAAATGTATGCATTACCCTCGGCCATGGGGTGATGACAAGAATGGTTCATCAAAGGAAGATAAACCGTAGATCACAGAATAGAACTCCCAAACTGACTGACTGTCCCGCTAACCTCCTCGGACGCACCTCCCGGGCAGAATTCCCGCAACGATCTCGTTCCTTCCCCAGTCAAAGTTCAAAGTCCAAAAATGACAGAGTCTTTCGCAGTATCGAGGTGGAAAAATGAAAAATAACGAAGCGGCATGGCAGGAAAACACCAACAGCAGCAGCCACACAACCAACCCCACATAAGAGCAGACTCTCTTATACCCTATTCTCTGGCTTACTACACATAAAAGTTGCAATCCTTAGGGGCAAGAATCACGCTAATTGGTCCATTGGAGGGGTGGTGATGGTCACCTCATCGCCCTCCTTGTTCAAACTGGTTTGGGGACAATAAAGCACACAATAAGTCTCATGACTCTGGGGTCAAAAGTAGTCCAACTTGTCCATTTATTTTGTAGCGATCTTTGATGGTCACAATTTAGTTCATCCATTGTCACTCGGTTCTTTCCCATCCATTCCCAGGAATACATGCTGAATCTACTTGGCAGTCATTCTTCATTGTAGGTCAGCTTGACCTTGACATCTCTCACTCCGGGCACAGGCCGTATTCACGTGACTTGAATTCTTTATTGCTTCTGCGCAGAGGCAATCTTAGCCGCCTCACGTGATCTCATCCTCTCCAGCAGCCATATTTGAAGCATGGCTTAGCAGGCCCGAACGAACTATCATAAGAACAAACACAACCGAAATTAAAACAAAGAAAATAAGCCTTTCTGTTTACCACCCGCCATTCTAAAGACCCGTGTTAGGTGTTACCTAGCAGAAGCGACATTTAAAGGAATTTTACTTACCATCTGCATTCTTTGCCACAATACAAATTTATTACGCAACATAAATCATGCAATTTCACTCTAATTAGTACGCAAATCACAATACTAAGGTTAATTAACTTCACATTTGTAAGTAGATTAGGTTTTGCACAATTCTGCATATTTACCCACGTGTAGTGTTTACTAAAAAGGTGCGTTTGTTGGTTAGTACATGCATTTCAAACGGTTAGTATTATTAATTATTAAGAGGTCATTAATTTCCCAAGGGGTACAAATTATTTCGTTTACCCTGCTCCATCAATTTCCCCCTTTGGTGATTTTTAACATCACCACAAAAACCTATCCCTACAAAATTTATCAGATAAATGCTTCTTGTCCACTTGCTTTTTGTTAGTTTATACAACCGTGTTCTTTTCATCTTGTCTTTTAGACCTTTTGTACATGTTCTCTTTTAACTCTTCCAATTCTATCTCTCCCATCTCCCGTTCTCTTTCTTTATTTTTCTCATTTTCTCTTTTTACTCTATTTTGTCTTTTTCTTCTTTTAATACACACATATGCTAATCTCAATATTAGCATTACTATTATTAATACTGTGACTGGTATTAGTATTTTCCCAATTAGAGAACTACCTATTTCTGTGAACCATTTCTTCATTGAGGAAAAACTCTTACCAAGTCTCTCCCAAACACCTTCAACCTCCAGTGGGGCAATTTCTTTATGCAAATCAGTAATGTTCTTTATATACTTCCGTATATTCTCACTTTTGTCTGGAATGTAAGTGCAACAATGTTGTACCTTTAGCATTCCACAGACTCCACCCTCTTTTGCCAAAAGAATGTCAAGGGCAAGTCGATTTTGCATTACCATAGCTCTCATGGCAACCATTTCGGTATTTACCATCAAGAACCCTCCAGCAGTATTCGTTGATAAACGATCTACTACTGTAGACAATTTCCGAATCTTGTATGCATTCAAAGATATACCCACTGCTGGTATCAATGCTCCAAAAATGTCACCTATTATTTCTGAGAAGCTTTCCCTCCTCCTACGGGTTAATGGTTTACCTATCTCGTGTATTCCTTTCGTTCCTCTTTCCACATGAAAAATCTTTGGAAAGACCAGGCCTAGATAACATGTTCCGTACCAATGGTCCGGCAACCTATAATAAGCTCTATTTCCGCAAATATAATAGATCCCTGGAAATACTGGATCTTTTCTCTCCTTTAAATCCCCATCCCCCTAAAATTTTGTATGTATCTCGGCACTCACTAGAACCCACGAAATAGTTATCATACATAGTGTTATCTCTACTAATACACAATTTTCCCTGTTGGGGCCAATCTAGAACCATAGCTGCGTTTGTTTCACCTTTGTCGTAACTTCTCTCTTCAAACGCCCAAGGTGGGGTTTTTGTCTTTTCTCCTGCTACCTTTCTTTGAAACTTAACTCTTCGGTCCTCTACCATGTCTAAGAAAATCTTTTCTTCTTTCCTTAACTCACAAGTAAGATTATGTCTAAATGTATATTCTAATGTTAATTCTTTTGTTTCTAAGAAAAACTCTCCAAAAACCTTTGCAACTTTTACCTTATTTAATTCAGGGATTACGGGAATTTTAGCAAAAACAGCATCTATGTCAGTGTAGTAATACTCTAATTTACCTGTTTTATAAAATAAGCTAGCTAAAACGCTACAAGTTATTCCATACGTCAAAGGAAGGTGATGATATGTCACACCTTCTGTTACAGACGCGGGTAACTGCATACAGACATAACAATCTCTCACATCCATTGTCTCCACATATTCGTATAAAAGTTTCGTGAAGACATTCTTGGAGAAATCAGTTATTGACTTATCCCTATGAAAATCAGTACTATCCACTAATGTTGCAGTGTTCTTTATGTTAGCTTTCTTGTCACTATTCGTGTCATTCACTATTACAGATGTATTTTCTACAACTAACCTAAGTGGAATTATTATTGCTAAAATAAACCAGATAAGCATTAGCAAACCTGTACAAATAAAACACATCCTACACCATCTACGTAAAAACTCACATCTAGATCTTCTATTCTCAGTGTCTACCATGTTGTAATGCTATCTGGTTATATGTACAGAAAATGTGTTTCCACACCTCAGAATGACTTTTCAGCCGCTCTACCCTTTAATCAGTCTCTTTTGGTGCTCTTTTCAGTTCTTTTCAGAACTTTTTCTTTGTCTTTTTCAGTTTAGTGTGTCCAGTCCGGTTTTCTTTCTTGTCTTTCAAGTTTGGTGCAATTCACTCTCACCCACTTGTTCACAGTCTTTGTCTGGGATTTCGTGACTGCTATCCACTTCTTTAATGTCGGTCAGCGCTATGTATAGCCATTCAGGTGACTTATATTTCAAGTTAGGTCTCTTCACTCTTTTTGGTCTCTGCAACTGTCTTTCACTTGGCTTTCTTTGTCCTTTCTGACTTGTTATTTCATTTACTTGTTCCGCATTATCTTTGTTCAAATTTATTATTTTATATCTCAGTCTTTTAATTTCGTTGGGCCAATTGTCTCCTTTTCTTGGCCTTTTCAGTTCACTTTCTTTTTCTTCTCGTTCTGCTCTCCAAGTTCTCTTTCTTGGTCCTATTCTTTGCTTTCTTTCTTCTTCACTTTCTTCAGATTCTGTCTCAGACCTCACTTCACTTCCTCTAACTTTGAACTTTATGATCTCAGTTTCTTTGTCTGAATCCGAATCTTCTTGTGATTCTTCTGTTTGAAAATTCGATTCTAACCCTCCTCGTTTTTCTTCCGCACTTTCCCCAATCTCTCTATCTGAATCTAAATTTCCCTGTGTTTCTTCTGCTTGTAGTTCTGACCCTACTACTCCTCGTTTTTCTTCCGCACTTTCCCCAATCTCTCTATCTGAATCTAAATTTTCTTCAGTTACCTCAACGATCTCTGGAGGAATTTTCCCAAAACTTGTACTTGGCTGTTCACTGTCGCTGTTTCTTGGTTCGGTTTCTCCGGTTTCAATATCAGTTCTTTTGTTTCCTGATTTTTCTTTTTGTCTTTCACCAGATTCAGGTTGGTCTGTTTCAGATGCCGAACTGGTATCCGATATCTCCAGATGTCGACTTACAGGTCGAGCTTCAAGATCTGGAACCCTGATCGTTTCAGTTTCTTCTTCAGTTGTCAAACCGGTACTTGTTTCTTCCAGATGTCGACTTACAGGTCGAGCTTCAATATCTGGAACTCTGATCGTTTCAGCTTCTGCTTCAGATGCTGAGCTGGTATCTGATATTTCCAGATGTCGACTTACAGGTCGAGCTTCAGGATCTGGAACTCTGATGGTATGACTGGCATGAACCCAATTTTTCACACCTGCACACTTTACAGCAGTTGTTGTTACCAGGATCACTTGACGTGGCTTATCCCAGCGAGGAACCAGGCAGTTTCTTCTTCTGTGGACTTTAATGCGGACCCAGTCTCCTGGACTCAAATCATGAGCTGGTTTTCTTTCAAGAGTGGTCGCATCCGGTCCAACCTGATGAAACACAGAATGCACCACATCAGCCAATCCTTTGCAATAGTCCAATACGAGATCATCAGTTATAGTCAGCAGTTTGTTGACCGGTACGTGTGCTTGTCTCATTGCTTGTCCCATGATTATTTCATGAGGACTCAGACCTGTTTTTATGTCAGGTATGCTTCTGATGCTCATCAGCACCAATGGCAGGGCATCGGGCCATTTGAGTCCAGTGGCTTGACGCATTTTCCCTAACCTACTCTTTATTGTCCCATTTACTTGCTCTACCACTCCAGAAGCCTCTGGTCTGTAAGCACAGTGCAGCTTTTGTTGAATGTCAAGTGCTTCACATATTAATTGTATTATTTCATTCTGGAAATGTGTTCCTCTATCTGTTTCGATCGTTACTGGAAAGCCATATCTAGGAATGAATTCTCTCAGCAGGAGCTTAGCCACAGTAACTCCATCATTCCTTCTGGTCGGATAGGCTTCCACCCAACGAGAAAACAAACAGACGACCACCAGGACATACCTCAATCTATTGCTTGGGGGCATTTCAATAAAATCTAGTTGCATTCTGGTAAAAGGACCTCCTTCGCGTCCTATTGTTCCCAAACTCACTACGGTCTTCCTTCCAGGATTTATTTGTTGGCATGTAAGACATCTTTGACAAAGGCTTTCAGCTATAGCCCTAAATTTTGGGTTGTACCAGGTCTGTCTGAAAAGTCTGATCATGGCATCCCTACCAATGTGTGCCTGCCCATGGTACATCCGTGCCATATTAGAGATCATGCTATCAGGCATAACTGGTCTTTCATCTCTATAAACCCAGACTTCATCTTCCTCTCTTTGTCTGCAACCTGCTTTTATCCAACCATCTTTCTCCTCATCATCTGCTTCTTCCTGCAATTGTTTTACCTCATCCCAGGTTTCAACTGTGTTAGTAAACAACAAGGGACATGAAACATTCTCTTTTTCCCTTCTTCGATTCATTGAGGCCATGTTTCTGGCACAATATTGAGCTAATTCGTCAGCGAATTTGTTACCCACTGCAATATAATCGGTTCCGGTTTTGTGTGCAGCGCATTTTACCACTGCAATCTGTTTAGGTAGCTGTATCGCCTCAAGCAATTTCTTCACAAACTCACCATTCCTAATAGGAGATCCTGCAGAAGTCCGGAATCCCCTCTGGGACCAGATCTGTCCAAAATCGTGGACCACTCCGAAGCCATACTGGCTATCTGTGATCACCGTAATTCGGAAGTTCATTCCCAGTTTGCACGCTCGAATCAGAGCAATCAGTTCAGCAACTTGGGCTGAACGTATTCCTCTCAAACAGGATGCTTCCATTATGGTTGCCACCGTACATACAGCATACGCAGCATTTAAAACTCCTTCACTTGTTCTCTGGCATGATCCATCCACAAACATCACATAATCTGATTCTTTTAAGGGTTCATCTCTGATATCAGGGCGAGGCTTTGTGCAGAATTCAAGCACATCCAAACACTTATGATCAACATCATCTTTGACTTCTACATTTACTTCATCTGGCAATGAAGTTGAAGGATTCACACTCGTGCATCTTACAATGGTTACATTGTCTGCACCCAAAATCACTTTTTCATACCTAGTCAGCCGACTATGTGTCATGAATTGGGTTTTTGTTCGGGTCAGAAGAATTTCAACGGAGTGTGGGACATATACTCTCAAAGGATATCCCATCACAATGCCTTCACTCTGTTCCAGACTCACACAAGTAGCAGCTACTGCTTTCAGACATCCTGGCAACGCCTTTGCTACCGGGTCTAAAACAGCTGAAAAATAGGCGATTGGTCTTTTCATTTTTCCATGCCTTTGTACTAATACTGAAAGTGCACATCCGTCTCTCTCGCTACAATACAGCTCAAATTCTTTTTCATAATCAGGCATTCCCAATGCTGGTGCCTCACACAAACTTGTTTTCAGTTCCTTAAAAGCCTTCATTTCCTCCTCATCCAATTCAATCGGATCTTTGACATCCCTCTTTGTCAATCGCTGTAAAGGTTTTGCAATTAATGAAAATCCACTTATCCACTGTCGACAATAACCAACCATTCCAAGGAACATTCTCACCTCTCTCTGCGTCATTGGGGCTCTCATTCCTTGGATAATCCTTATTCTTTCTGTCGTCACCTTTCGCATCCCTTTCTCAATCTTATGACCTAGGTACTGTACCTCCTGTTGACAAAATTGTAGTTTTGATGGAGACACCTTATGTCCTCCTTCTGCCAAATGATTCAATAAAGCAATTGTGTCCGTAACACATGCTTCTCTGGTCTTTGATGCCACTAATAGGTCATCAATATACTGGACCATCACAGATTTTTCAGGCATTTTTAAATCTTCTAATGATTTCTTCAGAATCTGATTAAAGATTGAAGGACTTTCAGTATACCCTTGAGGAATTCGGCACCATGCCAAAATACGCTCTCCGAACCGGAACGCAAATAATGGCTGGCTGTCAGGGTGCAATGGAATAGAAAAGAATGCATGGCACAAATCAATAACTGTGTACCATTCTGCATCATGTGGAATCTGATACAGTATTACAGCGGGGTTTGGCACAATTGGGCAACAAGGAATAACAATCTTATTTACCTTTCTCAAGTCTTGCACTATCCTATATGTTCCATTCGGCTTTTTCAATCCCATTATAGGTGAATTACATGGCTACTCATTATTTCTCTAAGAATTCCTTGTTCAATCATCTTATTAACTACAGATGTTATTCCTTCAATGATTTCTGGCGTTAATTTGTACTGCGGGGTATTTGGGTAATTTGTTCCTTCCCTTACAGTAATTTTTACAGGATCAATTCCTCTCATTAGTCCAATATCTTCGCCTGTGAAATCCCATACATCAGACCTGACTATTCCTTTCAATTCAATAGGGATTTTCTCTGCATCAAACACAGGAAACATGTCATTCACTCCTGGTTCTAGTTCTGCCATTGTCATTTTATACAGGACATCCTCATCTGGTGTCTGGAAAGCAATACCATCTGGGGTACAGTAGATGGTACAATTCATTTTGCAAAGTAGATCGCGTCCTAATAAATTTACAGGACTGCAATCACAAACCACAAAGCGATGCATCTCTTTGAATGGTCCAACTTTTACCTCTACTGGTTTTGTAAGAGGGGTTTTAATCTGCCTGTTTGAAACACCTACAACTTGGATATATTCTCCTGAGAGAGGAAGGTTTGGAATTTCCACTGATCTAACAGTAGAACGGGTAGCTCCAGTGTCCACAAGGAATGTAACATTTACACCATTCACTTTTCCATCCACAAATGGACCTGACTGATCTACCTCTAGAGTTGCGCCAAGCACGCACTCTTCTTCCTCTCCTAGGCACCGTCATAAGCTTTCATCCGATTCATCTCCATCCTGCCGTAACCAATACTGCGAAACTGCAGCTGCGCGCGGCAATTTTGTTACCTGCTCTCCTCCGTAGAATCCTGCCTCTGTACTGTATCTCTGAGGATTTACACTCTTTGGAAGAGGTGGTTGCGGCACCTGACACTGTTGAGTAACTACCTGCGGTTGTTGCAGCTGTTGGTAACTCACCTCATTCTGCACCTGTGGATTTAATGGTTGATTTTCTGTATTAGCTTTTGGAGGAAATTTACACTCGTTTCTCCAGTGTCCTAATTTTCCGCAATTATGACATGGCCATTTCTTTTTAGCCTCTTCTATACTCATTTGACCTTTTCCCTTACCAATATTCGGTTTTGATTTAGTCTGCCCTGCATCACTAGACTGATTATTCATCTGAGCTTCTTGCTTTTCTGCAACCTTTACTTGTGCCCACATTGCCTTCTCCTTGAGTTTACGCTGTCTACACTCAATATCGTCACTACAATATTTTGCATACCTTAATACTTCATCTACTGTGCTATTCTGCCAACACAACATATGCTGTTTAATCATTTCACTTATCTCAGGTTTCAAGCCATACATGAATCTATACACAAAATGACTCATGTCCTTTTCACTCAAATTCTCGTAACCACTATACTGTTTAAAGACTAAGAGCAGTCTCTCATAATAGGCATGTACAGATTCCTTACTCTCCTGAGTTGTTCTATCAATCTTTACCCAGTCCGTTTCTTTTGGTGGGATTTTATTTTTCAGAAACGTGATTGCCTGTTCATATTTTCTCATTACTTCTGAACCTGGGGCTCCTGTTTTTGCATCTCTAGGATATTCTTCCTTCGGCCAGTCAATTGTAATCTTACATTCTGTCCATAAATCTGCTGGTACAACAATTTCAAACAATCCATCCAAATCTTCCCACAACACCTTTGAAACTTTCACAAACCTTTCTACCTGTCTATACCATTCTACAGGCTTCTCTCTCAATCTTGGAAAGTCATTTGTAAATGACAATATATCTTGTCTGGACCATGGGACATGTACATAGCTTCCTCCTGGAGTTTCCCTCATTGGACACTCCATTACTATCGGTTCTTTCTCCTTCACCGGAAAGGCCAATGAAGCTTTATCAGTCGTTCCCTCCTTTCTTCTTATCCACCTGCTTCTCCACCTGTCCACATCTCCCCATTTTCTCAATAACACAATCAGTTCCTTTATCTGTGTTAACCGTCCTGAAGTGTTCAGATTTTCTATATCCTTTTCACTAAAATCTACCCTTTACGGTTTCTGCAATCCTCTGATTTTTCCAAACTCTACTCCTAGTTCGTTCGCTGTTTCTTCCAATTTTTCATGAAAGTTCCTAGCTCTCCAAGTAACGCTTTTACACATAAACATTAACTCGTCATCTTGATAGGACTTCAACCGATCTGTACCAATAGTCCCTAGAATCAATTCCTCCATATCTATTTTTAATCTGATCACATCCAAAGGTTGTGGTTCAGCATCTTTCTTCTGTAAGTTCCTCACCCACTCATTTAATTCTTCTGCAGTCGGACCCACAGGGGTTTTATTTATTTCTGCCCAACTTGCACTTCTCTCTGGGGTCTCAGTTGCTGACTCGGTTCCCATAGGAATCCTATTTATCTGATTCTCATTAATTGTCAAATTTGTAGGTGGACTCGACCTACATGAACCAACAGAATCTCTTGCCTCTCTATTTTCTGGAATTATCCCTTCTCTCACTTTTTGCATACTAGAGTTCAATGGAATTGTCAAGGAATGCTCATCTATTCTTTGATTTTCAAATACCGGAATTACTGGCCCTATCGTCACTGGCACAGTCACAGCTTCCATATTCTTTGTTAGTTCTCTTATCTTTTCAGTCAACTCTCTTGTGGTTCTGGCTAATTCAGTTGTATTACCATTATCATGCTTCACATTCTGTGGTGTTTCTAATTTATCAAATGACCTATTTATTTCAGAATTTCGTTCAGGGCTTTGATTTCTTACAGTTTCCATTGGCGGTGCATTTGGAGTCACCACCGCAGAATTCTGTTGATATGGAGGGGGTCTTTTATTTAAAATGTCCTCCAGCAACTCATCCTCTGTGTCGCTAACTCCATACCCATACCTTTCTGTTACTGCATGCTTCTTTTTCTCCGTACACTTTCTCCCTGTAATCTCTTCAACTGTTCTGACAGGAAACAAACCATCCGTCATGTTAGCATACCGCCATCGTCTCATCCTGTCTTCATGATTCAATCCCCATACTCTTCCATGGACTAAACTATAATTCTTTGCACCTCTGTGTCTTTCCCTTTCATACATCTCATCTTCCCATTCACCTAAAGCTTCGAACTGTGTTGGTCTAGGTCTCGGTTCAAGTTTCATCATCTTTTCTCTCAAATTTCGAAGTACAGCTGTGCTAAACGAACCATTTTCTGGAAATGCCAATACTCCATCGCCTTGGGTATATTTCGCCCAATTTTCCAACCAAATACAGGTATGATAGCCATATTTCAACATCATATGAGATGCTGGCGTTTTCGGCGGAGGAAGTACTTCTCCTTCCCTAGTCACTACCTTTTTGTCTTTCTTGAAAAAGTTTTTAATCTTCGCAAACCATGACGGTTTCTCTCTACCATACTCATAATAAGCCATATTTCACTGTTCTTTTTCTCGAAACCAACAATACACAACATTTTTCACCACTCTGTTCTTTCTACTGCTCGGCTATTCGGACCTATCCCAGCGCATCTCACACCAACGCACCAATCCGAAAGCTCTACATCACTCTCACACTAACCAATACCAGCGCGTCTTTACACTAACGCACCAATCCAGAAGCTCTTCGCTCTTCCACAACTGGCCAATACCAGCGGGGTCTTTGTTGACATCAGTTCTACTCCTGTCCTTACTGACCCCTCCTTTACAAAATTTATCGGCAGTTTTCTTACCTTCTCTTCTTGACAAAATTTATTAGTTACAACGTAAAACACATGACCATAGTCAGTTTCGCTAAACAAAAGAAATAGTTTGTTCTAACTTACAAGAATACTGTTTCGTTCGATAAGTGTAGCACTTCTCTCTACCTTACCCTTCTCTCAAGCAAGGGGTGAACCCGTTTCTCTGGGGATAAAACACATGTGGAGACTACACTGCTCCTGAGAATTAAGGCCAGAGTTTCACAAGAAAACCTGTTGCTATTTCACTCAAACGCATTTTCATACATGAAATGTCCCTAACATAACACAATCCTGTGTTATCACCAATTTGAAAATCAGACAATGCACAATTCCGTGTGACTTCTCTTGCCACACGTGTCCACTTCCTACTTTCCAGAAGCTTCAAAATTCCGACTTACACATAACATAATACAACTCGACATAAAGTGTTAGACATGAAAAAATCAATAAATCAGTAATCAATAATCACCAAACTAATCTATAGAAACCATAACTCTGCTACCAAGAAATCTGATCCAGCGCGGCTAATATAAATTTCTCCTTAGGACACCAATCCAGGTAAAAACACTTATGCAACCTATTGTCATTTAAAACTTATGTCGGTGGGGCCCATGACACCGCATACATACATTCATTCAATCTCTGGATTTCACGCTAAGGAGAATGTGCTGCTGGACGAACGGGATACCTTGTTAAATTTGACAGAATAATAATTCATACATTATATGCATTTAACCTTTGATCCTGTCGGTTCTAAACATCAAGGTACTCCGCTGTTTGGTCGATGGACCAACTAGTAGAATAAGTTGATGGTGATTAAGACCAGCTCAATCACAATTATAACCTTTAACATTTATAAATCATAACTTTACTAAAGAACCACAGACTCATTTTAAGTTAGAATATAATTTTATCTAAATTCTTCAATCAAATAAGTGAGATTCTTTATTAAACAAACACATTTTAATATATCAATAAACATTTAAGGTTTTAGGAAAAGTGAAAATTATGCATTACCCTCGGCCATGGGGCGATGACAAGAATGGTTCACCAAAGGAAGATAAACCGCAGATCACAGAATAGAACTCCCAAACTGACTGACTGTCCCGCTAACCTCCTCGGACGCACCTCCCGGGCAGAATTCCCGCAACGATCTCGTTCCTTCCCCAGTCAAAGTTCAAAGTCCAAAAATGACAGAGTCTTTCGCAGTATCGAGGTGGAAAAATGAAAAGTAACGAAGCGGCATGGCAGGAAAACACCAACAGCAGCAGCAGCACCAACCAACCCCCACATAAGAGCAGACTCTCTTATACCCTATTCTCTGGCTTACTACACATAAAAGTTGCAATCCTTAGGGGCAAGAATCACGCTAATTGGTCCATTGGAGGGGTGGTGATGGTCACCTCATCGCCCTCCTTGTTCAAACTGGTTTGGGGACAATAAAGCACACAATAAGTCTCATGACTCTGGGGTCAAAAGTAGTCCAACTTGTCCATTCATTTTGTTGCGATCTTTGATGGTCACATTTTAGTCCATCCATTGTCACTCGGTTCTTTCCCATCCATTCCCAGGAATACATGCTGATTATCTTGGCAGTCATTCTTCATTGCAGGTCAGATTGACCTTGACATCTCTCACTCCGGGCACAGGCCGTATTCACGTGACTTGAATTCTTTATTGCTTCTGCGCAGAGGCCATCTTAGCCGCCTCACATGATCTCATCCTCTCCAGCAGCCATTTTTGAAGCATGGCTTAGCAGGCCCGAACGAACTATCATAAGAACAAACACAACCGAAATTAAAACAAAGAAAATAAGCCTTTCTGTTTACCACCCGCCATTCTAAAGACCCGTGTTAGGTGTTACCTAGCAGAAGCGACATTTAAAGCCATTTTACTTACCATCTGCATTCTTTGCCACAATACAAATTTATTACGCAACATACATCATGCAATTTCACTCTAATTAGTACGCAAATCACAATACTAAGGTTAATTAACTTCACATTTGTAAGTAGATTAGGTTTTGCACAAATCTGCACATTTACCCACGTGTGGTGTTTACTAAAAAGGTGCATTTGTTGGTTAGTACATGCATTTCAAACGGTTAGTATTATTAATTATTAAGAGGTCATTAATTTCCCAAGGGGTACAAATTATTTCGTTTACCCTGCTCCATCAATGGGAAAGATGTTATCCAGTGAGCTGCCCAAACTACACCAATGCGGATTGTTTCCTTTAAAGTGTGCAGGACCTGCTCACGTCTCCATCGGCTCGTGGGCACTGACGTGTGACGTATGAGTGCTGAATGCCCAGTCTCTTCATGGTTGACCCTTCTCTTGATTTCGTGGGGCAGCTCAATGGCCAGCATCTTTCCCATTTTACAGAGGACCAGCTCTGCCAGCGCGGTCTGACACTCCTCCCCTCTGCACAGAGCATGAACTTGTCTATCATTAGTAGCCTTTGATGCTCAGAAGGGGTGGTTTACTCCCAGGGGCCAGCTGTCTTCTCCAGTGATGGAGCAGGGTCCTTCCTTTGCCTTGTTGCTTGAGAGGACCAACACCAGGTCTTGTCTCCTACCGCGACATCCGTCTCTGGAAACTGCACCTTGCAGGTACTCGCTTTTCTGTCACTGTCCCTAGTCCCCACATTGCAGGTCAGTTTTGTCAGACATTGTGGCCTCATGATGCGGCTGCATCCTAGCAGCAGTCTCTCCACTCACAGCCCGAGTCTATTTGTCACACTCACTTGTAGCTCCTTCCCAGCGTCTGCTGTTCGGTCACCGTTGGTCTCAAGAAGGGTTTTTAATGCTGCTCTTTTATGGCAGATACCAAGGCCTGCTGACGTTTGTTATGGACTCTGGCCGGAACCCTTTACCACCGCGACAGTTGTTCACAGCCAGCCTCACATGTTGTCACACTCCGCCTGCTTCTGCAGATGTCATGATGTCTGCTCTGGGGTGCCAAGGCAGGCATCAGGTTGTTCAGTTGACGGCCATGGGAGATGTATGATGCATTGTGCTGTATTGTAGCATTTGAAAAGCGCTAACTACCCCTATGTGGGGTGCTAATGCGCTAGCTCTGCACAGCTACTTGTGTAGTGTGTATGTTTGTCCTTAGTTTGATCCCATGTGAAGTGTTTCCAATGGGAGCTGCTTCCATGTCACACGTGATGGTCACAGGTGTGAGTACTGTGACCCGGGGTGAAGTGGTGTGAAGGGCAGACATGCAGTTCGTGGTCACAGTGAAAGCTGGCAGCATTGAGGGGCTCTGCTGGCTCCTTGGTTGTATTTCCAGGCACAGCCCACTCGGAGGTCACAGCACAGGGTATCCATACCATGGCATTGTGGACCTGAGCTGGCATGAAAGGGAAGTCAGGGAGCTGCCAGGGTTGGATGGATCACCGGCCTCCTTCGTGCACATGTTTAGAAGTGTCATGCCATGCATCATGATGGGACCTGCAAGGGGAGTGTGTCAGAGTCCTCAGGTGTCCAGCAGTGAGTATCAGATCTGGTCACTCATGCCATACTTGTCCGGGTGGTGGCCAAGGGGGCGGCTTGCTTGTGTTTTGGTATGGGATTACAGGCACGACCTGTCGGGACTCTGCCATGGTGAGGTATGGGGAGGGGACAAGTGACATATGTGTATTATCTGCATTCAGTATTAGATCACAGTTGGCTGCATGGCTGCTGCATGTTGGAGTATCAGTCGCAGGTGGTGATGGACTTGTCTTGAAGTGTTTTACCATGCAATTCATCAATGGAGAATGCTGGGACCTTCTAGGGTTCTTATTGGAGGCAGTGTGGTGGTCCTCCTGTGTTCCTATTGGAGGCAGTGTGGTGGTCCTCCTAGGTTCCTATTGGAGGCAGTGTGGTAGTCCTACTAGGTACCTATTGGAGACACTGTGGTGGTCCTCCTAGGTTCCTATTGGAGGCAGTGTGGCCGTCCTCCTAGGTACCTATTGGAGGCAGTGTGGTGGTCCTCCTAGGTTCCTATTGGAGGCAGTGTGGCGGTCCTCCTAGGTTCCTATTGGAGGCAGTGTGGTGGTCCTCCTAGGTTCCTATTGGAGGCAGTGTGGTGGTCCTCCTATGTCCCTATTGGAGGCAGTGTGGTGGTCCTCCTAGGTACCTATTGGAGGCAGTGTGGCCGTCCTCCTAGGTACCTATTGGAGGCAGTGTGGTGGTCCTCCTAGGTTCCTATTGGAGGCAGTGTGGTGGTCCTCCTAGGTTCCTATTGGAGGCAGTGTGGCGGTCCTCCTAGGTTCCTATTGGAGGCAGTGTGGTGGTCCTCCTAGGTTCCTATTGGAGGCAGTGTGGTGGTCCTCCTATGTCCCTATTGGAGGAAGTGTGGCCGTCCTCTTAGGTACCTATTGGAGGCAGTGTGGCCGTCTTCCTATGTCCCTATTGGAGGCAGTGTGGCCGTCCTCCTAGGTTCCTATTGGAGGCAGTGTGGCGGTCCTCCTAGGTACCTATTGGAGGCAGTGTGGCGGTCCTCCTAGGTTCCTATTGGAGGCAGTGTGGCCGTCCTCCTAGGTTCCTATTGGAGGCAGTGTGGCAGTCCTCCTAGGTTCCTATTGGAGGCAGTGTGGCGGTCCTCCTAGGTACCTATTGGAGGCAGTGTGGCGGTCCTCCTAGGTACCTATTGGAGGCAGTGTGGCGGTCCTCCTATTTACCGATTGGAGGCAATGTGGCGGTCCTCCTAGGTTCCTATTGGAGGCAGTGTGGCGGTCCTCCTAGGTTCCTATTGGAGGCAGTGTGGTGGTCCTCCTAGGTTCCTATTGGAGGCAGTGTGGTGGTCCTCCTAGGATCCTATTGGAGGCAGTGTGGTGGTCCTCCTATGTTCCTATTGGAGGCAGTTTGGCGGTCCTCCTAGGTACCTATTGGAGGCAGTGTGGTGGTCGTCCTAGGTACCTATTGGAGGCAGTGTGGTGGTCCTCCTAGGTTCCTATTGGAGGCAGTGTGGTGGTCCTCCTATGTCCCTATTGGAGGCAGTGTGGTGGTCCTCCTAGGTACCTATTGGAGGCAGTGTGGTGGTCCTCCTAGGTTCCTATTGGAGGCAGTGTGGTGGTCCTCCTATGTCCCTATTGGAGGCAGTGTGGCCGTCCTCCTAGGTACCTATTGGAGGCAGTGTCAGTGTGGTGGTCCTCCTAGGTACCTATTGGAGGCAGTGTGGTGGTCCTCCTAGGTTCCTATTGGAGGCAGTGTGGTGGTCCTCCTATGTCCCTATTGGAGGCAGTGTGGCCGTCCTCCTAAGTACCTATTGGAGGCAGTGTGGTGGTCCTCCTAGGTTCCTATTGGAGGCAGTGTGGCGGTCCTCCTAGGTACCTATTGGAGGCAGTGTGGCGGTCCTCCTAGGTTCCTATTGGAGGCAGTGTGGCGGTCCTCCTAGGTACCTATTGGAGGCAGTGTGGTGGTCCTCCTATGTTCCTATTGGAGGCAGTGTGGCGGTCCTCCTAGGTACCTATTGGAGGCAGTGTGGTGGTCCTCCTAGGTACCTATTGGAGGCAGTGTGGTGGTCCTCCTAGGTTCCTATTGGAGGCAGTGTGGTGGTCCTCCTATGTCCCTATTGGAGGCAGTGTGGCCGTCCTCCTAGGTACCTATTGGAGGCAGTGTGGTGGTCCTCCTAGGTACCTATTGGAGGCAGTGTGGTGGTCCTCCTAGGTTCCTATTGGAGGCAGTGTGGTGGTCCTCCTAGGTACCTATTGGAGGCAGTGTGGCCATCCTCCTAGGTACCTATTGGAGGCAGTGTGGCGGTCCTCCTAGGTTCCAATTGGAGGCAGTGTGGTGGTCCTCCTAGGTACCTATTGGAGGCAGTGTGGTGGTCCTCCTAGGTTCCTATTGGAGGCAGTGTGGCGGTCCTCCTAGGTACCTACTGGAGGCAGTGTGATGGTCCTCCTAGGTACCTATTGGAGGCAGAGTGGTGGTCCTCCAAGGTTCCTATTGGAGGCAGTGTAGTGGTCCTCCTAGGTTCCTATTGGAGGCAGTGTGGTGGTCCTCCTAGGTACCTATTGGAGGCAGTTTGGTGGTCCTCCTAGGTACCTATTAGAGGCAGTGTGGTGGTCCTCCTAGGTTCCTATTGGAGGCAGTGTGGTGGTCCTCCTATGTTCCTATTGGAGGCAGTGTGGTGTGAAAAGCTACAAACTTCTCAATGAAATAAAAATTATGATTTTTGTATATTCTCTTGTTTGTGACTTAAACAATATATTTCATAATTTGCGTATTTGTTGTATATTCATTCTGTAGTTTTGTGTATTTCTTTGAGGTTCAAATTGTAGAAATCGCTAATGCCCAGGCCCTCTGCTTCCATAGTGAGTCGGTGGAGTCCAGAGTAGTCAGAAGGTTAAGAACCCCTGTCCAAGGTATCAGCTACCAGCATAGTCGAGTTTGGGCACCACCTTTGTGAGTTTAGCTTTTGGTTTTTGTTGGTATACAAGATATTGGAAGATCCATCCGTGGTTCCTTGAAATGTTCTAGATGCTGCTGGGTCCGGCTACATTTCATTTGGTGGAGCACAAGCTCACAAGGGGCTCAGTAGTAGTTGGCAGGTTGGCATAAACAATCCACAACAAGTCGCTTTCCTGAAAAAGTCTTCACCATTAGTACATTCCGTGGTGCTGGGCCTCAGATCCACACATGATTCTTCTGGAGGGAACATGCGTCCCAAGATCCAAAGGTTTAATCATAGAACTCTGGGGCAAATTTATAAGAAACTGACGCATCTGTAGAGATGCGTCAGTTTTGCTGCGCCAGCCTGCGAAACCCTTGCGCCACCATGGCTGCGCCGTATTTACAATACGGCGTACCATGGCGCAAGGATTGACAGATGCGTCAGAAATTCTGACGCATCTGTTGGCTCAAAAGTCACACATTGCTGGAGTCGTGTCGCTAGCACGACGCAACTCCAGCAATGTATGTTGAGGCCTATTCTCACTTCACTGCGTCACTCCTTACGCCTGCTTCAAGCAGGAGTAAGGTTTTGACGCAGTGGCGTCTTAGAAGTGGCTCAGTGAAATCTTGTAGATTTCACTGCGTCACTTTTCAAGGCTTTCCTGCGTGGGAACGCCCACCCTGCATACATTATACCTGACGCAGGTATAATGTGACGCAGGGCTTTACAATGTGACGCATTTCCCTAGATTCGTCACGTTGTAAATTGGCCGCATTTTTTACACCGCCGCTGCATCACAAAAGTGACGCAACAGCGGCACAAAAGTGTCGCAAGGAGCTTGTAAATCTGCCCCCTAATTTTTACTCAACTCTTAACGCTATTCACTTTCTTTGACCCTCCTCAGCACAGCCTTAAGCATTTTGTGGTGTTGGCAAAGCGCTGTGACGCATATGAGGATGGTATCAATCTGATTAATGATCCTACCAAACCATGGCAGCTTTCCCTGTAGTTTAGGAACATTGCAGGCCTTTGTGGGTAGTAAATGTCGGAATAGCGAATTGCTGCCAGTATCACAATCAAGTCTGAAGTATTACTGTACTCCGCTGTGGTCGCCCATCTTGCTTATGGTGTGAGTTGTATGTCTCTCTTATGAGGTCCTAGCTGAGCATCACTTGGCCTACCATCTCCAAGGTCTTTGATCTCTTTGACCACAACCAGGGAAACCCAATGTAGGGCTCTTGACCTTCTAGTTTATTCCACATTGTAAAGCGGTTATTCCACCTCTGCTCGAACTTGAAACAGTATTCGGTGGTGTCCCAGGGCTGCTGGGTACACACTGTTGTCAATTTGAAGCTGTTACTGCAGCGATCGACATTCTGGCAGAATAATGTCCACACAAACACAGCACAATACGGATGAGCTGTTGTCCCTTCGCAGTGCTGGTACTGAGAATCATGCAACCGCCAGTTTACATCACAAACAGCTGGGCGATGACCTCAATGTTTCCATGTTGGATTGGAGACTTGAGTGCGTCCCAGGAACATCTGTGTCGCTCACAAGATGCATACATTTAATTCTAGGTGGGATTAGCCATGGTTAGCCCTGCTCTTGGTTTCAGCTCGATGAATTCTCTGTGGACGTGGTATTTACTGACTAACATCCTTCAAGGCCATAGGTGTTCACCTAACAAATTTGGATCGGACTGGTGTCTATTCACGTCTTTGCCAGTGGAGAGATGACAAAGAGGATCTCTTATGAGCTGTCACTAGAGTCAATAAGATGACAGCCAGGTCCTCCTTTAATAAGGTCCACACCTGTCTTATCAGCGGACGGCCAGCTCTCCATTCTTCGACATCCTTCTTGCTCCATTTACTTCAGCTCATGTCTACCTTACAGGTATCCAGATTTCTCCTTGCACATGCGTTCCATTCCCAGGATCCCTTGGCGCTTGTTTTGAAACTACACTTGTTAGTAGGGATGAGTCTTAAGTGTTCTTCTAAATGCTAAGGGGCCTAGTCATAACTGCATCACGGCGGCCCCCTCTGACATACAGGGTCACCGACTTGAACCTGCACACAGGCGGCGACCCGATCCGTGCAGCAGCTGTCTCCTCACACCTCGCTACAGGGATCCACTCACCAGGATCCCTCAAGGTTCCTAGCTCCCGCTAGGGCTCTCCTTTCCCTCACAGGGAACACTCATCTTGGCAAGCAGGCAGGCACTGGTGCTCCAGGCTCCAGGGGCACGTGGCCTTGGATTTTCCCGGGTGGTGTCCCCTCACCCGGCTGGAAGACTGGCAAGCCTTAGCCTCCAGTCCTGTTCACAGGAAGAAGTCTTGCAGAGCTTCTCCTCCTCACACAGCCCTACTGGCTGCTTGACCGTTGACAATTTTTGGGGGCCTTGAGCTCTCCTTCCTATAGTCCATTTCCAGACACCAAATGAGATTTAGGGTCTGAGTCTTTGACGTTTGTGTTGGAGCTCAGCTTCCTTTTGAATCGCCAATTCCTCTGTCCTGTCCCTCCTCCAGAAAGCAGTCTGTCATAGCAGGAGCGACTGCAAATCTGATAGCCCCACAACACAGGTCATGGAAGTGACTACAGGTTCACACCTGGATGGCTGGATGTCAGCCACAGTGACAGGTGCATCAAAAGGTTAACCCAGGGCTCCAGCCCTACTCTTTATGATTCTCTAATCAGCTCATTCTCCTTCCTGAGATGTGCCCAGGTCTTTTTCCCGTGACCTCTCCCTGAATCAAAGAGCACCCTTTGAAGCGTACTGAAGAGCCTGGCTCTCACCTCCTCCAGTGGGTATCCCACACAGCTCACAGGAATGAAGCTATCCACAAATCTGTCTGGGGGGTTTCTCTCCTCCTCATGCTCCTCCAGTCAGCCCTGGGTCTCCCAAAATGGAACCCAGAATCTTCCATGTGTTGTACAATTCACAGACACACATACACCCAGTACATGCGTACAGCACACACATGCTGCACAGAGCTACATACTAACTAGATGTCGGCCAAGGTTGACTTAAGCACACAGCAGTACAAGTTTACATGAGTGAGCCTATAGGCCTCCCTCCAGTGAGACATGTACAGAGTCCTGTTCACTTCTACTGATCACTACACGGTATGCTGCCACCACCGCGCTTGTAGTACTTAATTCCTGGCAAAGACATCAGCCTTGCACCGCCATGAGGATAGCACTGTGGGCGCCCCTCTGGTTCCAACAAGACAGGCCTATGTGATGGTGCACACGCATGATCCATGTTCGCCCATGACAACAAAAATCAGCACCAGGGATCCAGACATCGTTGCAGCTGGGCATTCGGGGCAGGGGTGCACGTCCATCACCATGCAGAGGACTTTTCCATCCCAACAGATGGTAATAGTAGGCAGCAAATATTCTGCTCTACATCATCATGACACTGATCATAAGGTCCATATTTTCAGCTTCTGAAATTCTAACACCGTCCAATTAAGGACTGTGCAGCTCATCTGGACATTGAAAGCTCCACCAACCCCAAGGTTCCTCCATGTGATTCAGAGATGCCGGGTTTCCAATGTCGCAGCCTCTGAGAGCAGAACTTCATAGCCACACCATTGATCTGATGATCCGCCCCCTCTGGGCTGGCAAACACAGTAAATCACCTCGCCTTAAGAGAGACAAGAGAGAACTCTCTGCACATCAGGACCATAGGTTTTCTGCTTGACACTAACTCCTGCTTTAGAAATGTGGCTGTGTAAAATAGAATTCCAGTAGACAAAATAACACGGCGCATGCGCAACATTCCACCATGCCTACAGTGCATCGCCACACCAGTGATGGCACCCTAGGGAGAGAAATCCCAGCCTGGCAGACCAAGTGCTGTATGTATGGTGAGTGGTCTGTATGCCATAACATAAATGACTCCCTCCCCACCTTCATCTTTTAAATTATTTCTAGCATGGGCCTATACACTGTACAACTCTGCTGATCCTTAGACAGTAGTCCTAGTTTTTTCTCTTAAGCAGCACCCTCACAGCAGCACTTCAGTCAATGCAAAATTACCACTTTTTAGCCTTTTAAAAAAGAATAGGTTGGAAATTATTAACTTTCCCAAAAATATTCCAGGACTGGATTAGAATAGTAAATAAGCTCTCCTGTAAAGTTTTGGGGAAAGTTGCACTTCCCCAAATATTCCAATAGAGAAGAACTTAGAATAGTAAATTTGACCTCCCACCTTTTGCCACACCCACTGCTCTCCTGGGGGCGCAACTGAAGGCTAGAAACACAAATGTGCTGCTTAGACAGCCCAATAAGTAGTCAAACCTCCAAATTCTACATTAGAGTTGTTAGCCAAACTGCAAGGAGACAATCCCTGGCTACAAAATAAATCCAACATACCTTCAAACAGTGCACACACCAACAAGCTTTTCCTGCATATGCTCTCATGAACTCAACAGTTGCTCCTTCATTGGTGCAATTCAGAAAAGTTTCAAAATACACTTTTCTATAATCTTCCTACCATTCTAGACTACATCCCCTCATTCCCCACCTTATCCCACTGTGCTGCCATGTTTCTGATCCCTTTTGTATTTTTTACACACACACACACTGCACAAAAAACTTCCATCCTCTGATGTTGGCTATGTCTCCTGTTGCTATGTACATAGCTCTGTTGACATCTGCGGTTAGGATTGCACTTCATAACTACTTTCAATAAAATAAAACAATTAACCCTCTCTCAAAAACCACAGGCAATATTCCTTCATCATGGGGATTTATGCTGCCTGTCCCAGCAACGGCTGCCCATATACTTTTTAGTTCAAGCCTAGACAGCGTTTGCACTGTCAGGATGATCTGTTGTATGTACTATGTGGGCTTGAACCCTGCCCATCACTTCTCATTGGTCTAAAAGCTTGTCTTTTAAAACTGATTGCTTGCCAGTGGCTAATTTGTCTTCTTGGTCCCTCCTTTTTGCAACTGGTTCACCCCTGGAGTATACCTCAGAACTTGTGCGCTTCAGCCGTTTTCTATTTTACTTTCTGCTCAGGAACAATTTTGTTTATGCTGAACAGCTCTTCACAGATGTGAATGTGTTTTGAGTGGCTACGTGCGTGCTCAGCACAGTTCTTCACACATGCAAATGTGTGGCTACGTGCATGACTTTATCTAAACTGTAATGTTAGATTCTGGTTCCTCGCGTGCTGTTGCTTATGTGTCACATGGCAGAGGGAGAGAGATATAATAAAAACAGAAAAATGTCGACAGTCATGTTTTGGCGAGTGTTGCGGAGTCATTCCCTACTCTGCAACCAAACATTTTTTTAATTACCTGCAGACGTTCAACGCAGTTTCATTCTGCGAACGTCACTACAGGTTTGAGTCCTTTCCACAATACAACTAATGTGTGCCGGGGAGGCTTGTGATTTGTGCCTTCCATGCTCAAATGTTTTTGGTCCGCTCGCCGAGCCGGAACTTTCCACGTATTGCAGTTCCTCTGCTGTTTCCTCGCCCGTTAGCAGTCAGCTCGTGAGGTAAGACATCAGGGGCTGAGGCCCTGGTGGTGGGGGGGGGGGGGTGGGGGAGGGGTTCCGGAAGTTGGTAGCAAATTGCATATGTAAATTGTGAAGTGAAGTGTCTTGGCAGGTAGAGTGCCAGTCTCACATACTTTGGACCGCCTGAAACTTCTTCAAAGGACAAAGAATGGGTAGCGACACCTGGAGGGGGTGATGTATTTTACCTGCCAACCACAAATGGCATGAGAAATCCTGTGGATTGCTCATATTGGACTTGTGCAAATGTATTATTTCGAATCAGTTATGTTCCTTAGTCTGTGCTGCTGTTGTGTCTAGCAGCTGGCTAGCTCATGCTGATATTGTCAGACAGTGACTGCTCTTTGTAAGTTGGAAGGTGGTTTATATCGATGCATGTATTTCACAACAGTGCAAGGAAAGAGACGTGTCCCTGCAGTGCCGGCTATTACAAGTCGCTCACGTTCTTTAGGGTTTACTGTGAGGTCACCGATGGTTTACATTTTAGTATTCAGAATGTCCTGTTAACATGCCTGTCTGCCAGAATCCTTCAAGAAGTTGTTGGCAGAGTGATTTCTTGGGAACCAGGAAAGGGGCATTACATCGTCTCGGGCCTCCCATGCTGATCGTTTTTGGGGTGGGTGAAAAATTCCGCTCCGCTGGCGGAGCTTGCAGAGTTTTTCCCACTCCGCGTGGAGTTCCAAAAAAACGTGATGATGTTTTTTCTCTCAAGCAACTTGCCAACATTAAGTTGGCGAGCGAGAGAAATCCCATGCTAGACCACCTCCAGGTGAGATTTCTGAACGCGGGCAGTGGCGGCAGGTCGTGACCGCTCGTGTTGAGAAAGCTGCAGCTCGCGTTGAAGAAGCAGAAAGAAGCATTGCCCTCTGGCACTCCGTGTAATGCTGTGCATGCTGATTTTACAGCGCGGGAGAAACTCCTGGTGCTAAAAATCAGCGCGAACTGCACAACGTACCGGACTCTGCCGCTCGAGAACTCCGCGTAATGCGGCAGAGTTTTTTCAGCACTTTGCAGAGCTCCACGTAGCGTGACTCCGCAAACTCCGCCCAGTCCTAATTGCGTTACTCTCCAGTTGCCATTTTGCTCCATCTAAGCCCTGTTGTGCAACTTAACAACAAAGGCGGTGCTGCAACTGCACAGTCCTGCGCAGATTGTCCTCTTCGCCTGCCAAGCTCTCAAAAAAACAGTCTCCCCCACCCATAAGTGTTAAGAGTAGGCTGGAAACAGAATCAATCCAGTCATGGAGCTTCAGCTGTATAAACTTGCAAACCGGCAGATGTTAGGAAATTGTTACATGGCAGAAGATGGAATGGTTACTATATTGAACTTAGGTGAAGGGACAGTTTGTTTACTATGTTTCTGTAAGAGATATTCTATTGCACATTTACTCATCTTTGTGTAGCCAAGCTTTTCGCATACTTTGTTCCTTCATTACCATATAATTCCAGGCTCTATTTATGCCTCAGCAACTTAGCTTTTCTCGGATTTATCAGACTTTAAATGCGCCTCACACATTCCACAACACAACCGAGGCTGAGTATTTCAGAATGTACATTTGTCTGCCCTTCTCGTTCTCGGCCAGATTGTCAGGTGGAACATATACGTAGTGATTTGTGCTCCCAAACAGCAGATGCCATCAGATCTGGTTTTGTCTGGATATAGTGGTATGTGTTTATTGGCAACGGCAACACACCTGGGCAGGCATTCATTACAGCACCCTTTGGTGGCACACAATTATTACAGATACTTTATGGGGGTGAGTACATACAAGCTACGTGTATTATAGGTTGAGTTTAAATTGTCTGCTTTCAATTCTGGAGACGTTTACAAATACCAGAATACGTTTTCAGGAAATGCAGGGTTTGTGGCATGGGTTACATTGTGATCTGGTGAGTGCATCTGTTCCTCTCTGTAAAGCTTATTACTTTAGTTTTTTTATGGACCTTTCGTTGTGTGGATAAGGAGGGAAGGTCCATAAATATTTCACTGAAACATGAGGGCATATTTACAAGCCCGTTACACCACCGGAGTGTCACTTCATTTGACACTTCGGTGGCTCAGTGTGGTGGACCATATTTACAAGGCCACGCAAAGCCACCTTGCGTGGCTTTCCATGGCCTTGTAAAGATGTCCCCCTTTCATGCATTACTCTGCGTGACAGGGGTGTTCAATGGGTGTTGCTGTGTGTGTTCCCACGCAACACCCATGGATTTATTCTGACGCATTCCCAGATGTACAAGGGTTTGTAAACCTGGGAATGGGTCAGATTCTAATGCCTCCCCAGAGGAGGCGTTAAAGTGGGGCATTGAGGAGAAATTCCTTTATTTCTCCTCATTTTTTCCTCTTTCTATGTGTTCTGCAGAATGCATGGGAGGGAGTCCCTCAAGGCTCGAGGATGGTGACTATCGTAGGAAAGGAGAGTATTTCTTTCAGTGGGTTTTCCGGTAGAGGGAGGTGAACAACAATAGGGAGGTGGCGAGTGGATATTGTTCTCAGGCATCAATTGAAAATGTCCTGATGATGATCCCGTTATCTAGTTAAGGGATCAAAACATCGTCGACCAAGGCACCTTGACACTCCTAAAAATGTTCAGTCATTACAAAGTGCAACTGTGCTAATATGCATGTTGCGTGGCCTGCAATGTTCACTTGCACCTTGGCCACCTTGCTCAATGCCTGAGTTTGGCAACCTATTTTTACTTCTTGTTTGTCGTAAATTGTCCCAATGTATATGTATTTATGTTTTTGCAAATGTCGTGTATTGAAGTATAAATATTCAATTTTGATATACAAACATAGATGTCATTGTATCTCCTTGTTGTAATTCATAATTATTTTTGAATGTGGGTGTTAGACCTGTCAGCCCTAGGGTGGTCTTACCCTGTTTTTTTCCCTTTCTGCGCCTCATTTTTGCCACCATATTTTTACTGGACCTAGGTCTCCGGGCGCCTTGCCACTGCTGGTCAGTGCTGAGGTGCAGGTGCTCTCTCACCAAAGATGGCTGCCACAGGCCCCTGCTACTGCAGAGGGCCTTCCACACATACACACTAGTCGCCAGAGTCAGGCTGGGACAAGGGATACAGTAGCCATCCCGTCCCCGCCTCTGGGCCCCATAGCTAGGTAGGTGGAAGGTTCCAGAACCTTCCGGGCTGTGGGAGGAGTTACACTTTGCCGCCTTTGGGAGGGTCACCTGACCTAGGGGTATAAGAGGCTTGGAGGGAAAACCTGGAGTTAGTTAGGTTGAGGCACCGCTGAACCTGGGAGAACCTGCGCTGGAGTACAGACTTTAGGGCCTAGGGGGAGACCTACACTACTGCCGCTGACAGGGTCAAGGCCCTGCTGCCGTAAGATAGATGAGGAACGCCCACCACCCACTGATCTTGCCCAGTGTGAGGGGACCCAGGGAACCATCTCCAGCGTGCCAGGAGGCACATCAACCCCTCCAAGAATCACCAACTCACAACCCCCCCCCTGTTCATAAAGAGACTTTGCTGAATCCATGACCTGCAGGACCTAAAGTGAAAACCATTGAGAGGGGATCAGGAGGCGAAGCGCTGCGTCCTAAGCGCTAGGCCTTCACCCCCTACCTACCTATACAGACAGCTGGACTGTCCTCCAAGAACCACTCTTACACAGCCTGTGCCTAAGGCTGTCAGCGCGCCAGCGCTGCAACCCCAAGTGAGGAGAGAACTTGACCCCCCCTCGGTCACTGACCTGGTGACCGGATCACCGCCGCGGCCGCCGCCGCTTGAAGAAGGGAACTGAGGCCGGGAGATCTCTCCCCTATTCATAGTAGTGGTGAGGGGCGCCGTCCGCGCCCTCACCGAAATCACCACAAGTCACCGCCGGGCCCGAGACCCCTGCCGCTGCCAGCGCGGCCAAGAATACCGCCGCCGCAGCCCCGTGGGCCGCGTGAAGTGAACTGAGGCCTGCTGCGGCCTCCCGGCCCGTGGACGCTGTCGCCGAGGGGCCGGGGACGCTGACCGCGTCACAGGTCGCGCCCCCGAAAAGGCCGCGACGGGATTGGCCCGCCAAAGCCAATCGCCGGAGAAGAGGGCGTCGCCTGGCAACCACCAGAAGCCGCGACGTGATTGGCCCAGCAGAGCCGAACATCGACGTCAGAGGGGCTCCACTGTCATCGGGAGCCCCCGGAGGAAGAGAAGGTCGCGACGCGATTGGCTCAGCCGGAGCCAATCGGGAGGACGTCCCCGGGGCTCCACTGCCAACGGGAGCCCCGCGAAGAATCGCCGCCGCGCCCGGATTGGGCGCCGTGAAGAGCCCGCCTCCGCCCAGCACGCCGGGAGGTAAGGAAGGACCTCCTCACCTCTCGGGACGCCGGAGCCGACTGGCAGGACCGCCGGCTCCCGCACCGAGTCCTCACTCTCTCCCTGGACTCCACGGGGGCCGGAGGAGGGGCATACCGGCCCCCCAACGAAGGGGGAAACAACGCGAGAGGCTCCATAGCCTCGAGAAAGCCAACCAGCACCGGCCGGAGGGCCGCAAGACTCGCGCCGGGCCCCGCCCCCACCACAGAGGGCCGGGCCAGAGAGGAGTCCGCCGTAAGGCCCCGCAGCCAGCCACAACACCGCAGGTGAGCCCAGGAGGCCCCTAGGGCTCTAGGTTAAGCCCCTGGGGCCGGGGGCCACCCTTGAGGAGGGATCACGGAGGGAGGGGGCCTTTAATGACTTTGGGATTACAGGCCAGGCACATCCTATGACCCTAGCCTCCCCGGGGAGATAAAGAAGTTCCCCCTTTTTGGTAGCCCCCAGCTGCTGGACATGTTGAGGGGTTCCCTGTAGGATTCCCTCCCGCCTAGTGTATCATAGGCTGTATAGAGTACCTAGGCCTACTGTATATATGTTGATGTATAAACCGTGTTGCGCCTGTTCTAGGCCCTAGTTGGTAAAGAGCACCCGAATGAGCAGTGGTGCTGTGATTTTAATGCGGCCTTTTAGTGGCCAGAATTGTGAAGGGTCTTTTTAAATGAACGCGCACTAGTTACCCGAATGTATAATTTGAATAATTGAATGCCATCTTGATCAATATAAAGGAACCTGATTGTTACTTATACAAGCCTGGTGTGGTGTCCGGTTATTGCGTCGCATTTCTGAGTTAATGTGAGAGTGTGCTGCACAACTGCCTTACACATTGCCTTCGCGTGCCTTTCCCCGCTTTGCGCCATGCTACCATAACGGTCTCGGTAACCCCGTTTCCAACATTGGTGTTCAGCGGTGGGATAAGGACTGGTATTTGTGCAGCACCCTACAGTGACTCAGTGTGCGCCGCAATTGGACACCTAGGAAAATAATAAGTAGGAGGAATTCTATTGTAAATTGCCAGTTGTATTAGTCCTGTGTTAGACCTGCTGCCTTCCATTTAGGACCCCTTCCTTAAGTTGTCTGGGACCCCACCTAGGAGGATGGAGTTTGAGCTAGCCGACCTAGAGAGGTACACGGTGAACCAGCTCAAGGAGTTCTGCCTAGAGAGGGGGTGGCCGTCAAGCGAGGTGCCAGGAAGGAGGTACTTCAGAAGGCTTTGAGGGCATGGGTCATGGCCCACCCGGAGGGAAGAGGGGAGGAGGAGGAGCAGAGGGAGACAGACGACCCAGGAGAACTGAGCCTACTGAACATTGACGTCAGCGAGAATGTGTTGCCAGGAAGACGTTCCAGGGCAGGCAGTAGTGCGTCAGGGGGAGTGTGTCACCAGAGGAATTCGAGGACAGAAGGCAGCAAAGGCAATTGACATTAGAATTGGCTAAGATGGAAAGGGAGCGAGAACAGGGAAGGCTAGCCATGGAGGAAAGAAGGCTTGTACATGAGCTTAGCCTGAAAGAACTGGAGCTCCGAGCCTTGCAAATGGAAATGGAAGGCAAAGGAAATGGTGGCAGCGTACCTACTGGGGTTCCACAGGAGCCCAAATTTTACCTACCCAGGGAGGTGATGGCCAGCTTTAGTGTGGGTGATGACATAGACAAGTGGTTGACGGCGTACGAGGTAGCTTTGGTGGCCCATAGAGTTCCTGAGAGCTACTGGGGAGGAGGACTTTATAGATACATACCTCCACTAGTCAGGGACACACTGCTAACCTTAGAAAAGGGGGATCGAACCAACTACCCTATCATGAGGGAGGCCCTGCTCAGGAAGTTTGGCCTCACCCCTGAGAAGTACCGCCAAAAGTTTCGCAACAGCCACAAGCTCACCACACAAAACTGGGTAGATTTTTATGATTATGCCCGGAAGGCATTAGAGGGTTGGGTGCGTGGCAGCGAGGTTGACAATTACACTGGGCTGTACGACCTATTTTTGAGAGAGCACCTCCTCGAGAAATGTTTTCCGGAGCTGCGCCAGTACTTGGTGGACCGCAAGCTGACCAACCCAAGGGAGCTTGCAGAGGAGGCA
Organism: Calotriton arnoldi; assembly: GCA_963921515.1. NCBI lineage: Eukaryota > Metazoa > Chordata > Amphibia > Caudata > Salamandridae > Calotriton > Calotriton arnoldi. Next base: position 234,974 of record CAWUFW010012245.1, read on the forward strand.
GACACGTGGGTCAGCACTAGGGTGTCCCACAAGGGAGCCGGGGCGGATCCCCCGAAGGGTGGACAGGTGTTCCCCCAGAAGAAAGAGGGGGAGATAAAAAGAGGGAGTTCTTTAAAGGTCCCCAAAATAGACCGCCTGGGAGAGGGGTAGGTTTCCCATCCCAATCTGGATACCAGAAACCCACTTACCCTGACAGGAGTCAGCAGCCCAGAACTGTCCGGTGCTACGAGTGCGGGGAGGTTGGACACTACAAGGGGGATGCCCAGTGTCGCAAGAGAGCCCCAGCCCCCACAGGAGGTAAGACCCCCGGGGTGGCCAGTGTAGCGCTTGGGGAGGAGTTGTCCCTAGGTAGGGGAGGTGAGTGGACAGGCTTGACCTTAGTTTCCCTGGGGGATAGGGAGATCATCCCAAGGGTGCAGGTACCCGAGAACACTGCCAAGTATCGGCAGAGGGTCCTGGTGAACGGGGAGGAGGTGGAGGCTCTGAGGGACACAGGTGCCAGTATGACAATGGTGAAACGTCAGCTGGTGTCCCCAGAGCAGGTGATTCCTGAGGAGTTCCACCCGGTTGTGATGGCTGATAATAGCCTGGGTCATTACCCCGTGGCCCAAGTTCCCTTTGAGTGGGGAGGAGTGTCAGGTCTGATGAAGGTTGCGGTGAGCCCTGCCATGCCAGTTGACTGTCTGCTGGGCAACGATTTAGAACATACTGCCTGGAGAGAGGTAGAGTTCAATGCCCATGCTGAGATGTTGGGGTTACCAGGATGGACTTGCGTTATCACGCGGTCCATGGCTGCCCGACCAGGAACTCAGCCCGGGTTGGAGCCTGAAAGAAGGGCCCAGCCCACTGCTGGACGAGGAGATGTCCGGGAGGAAACACCCGGTGAGATGGATGGGGAGCCCGCGGAGGTGACCCCGGAGTCCGCTGAGGTGGTTGGTTTTCCCGTGGGGGACCTGCCGACCCCTGCAGAGTGGCAGGTGGAAGGAGGGCCTACCCGGGAAGAATTTTGCCGGGCACAGAGGGAGTGCCCTACGCTTGTTGGCATACGGCAACAGGCCGACGCCCAAGCAGCTGGAACAGAGACTGGTAATTACCATGTCTACTGGGAGGATGGTCTCCTCTACAGTGAGCCTAAGGCTCCGGTGCATGGGTCCTCAAGGGCCGTGGTGGTCCCCCAATGCCACCGAGCCTTTCTGCTAGAGTTGGCGCATGAGATACCACTAGCAGGACACCTGGGCCAGGACAAGACGTTTGCGCGCTTGGTCCCACATTTTTACTGGCCCAGGATGCGCGTCACTTCTGACACTTATTGCAAGACCTGCACCACTTGCCAAGCAAGCGGCAAGACAGGGACTAAGGTGAAGGTCCCTCTAGAACCTCTCCCAGTGGTCGATACCCCTTTTGAGCGAGTGGGGATTGACATTGTCGGGCCGTTGGATCCGCCGACTTCAGCTGGGCATAGGTTCATTTTGGTGCTAGTAGACCACGCCACCCGGTACCCAGAGGCAATCCCTCTGAGGACCATCACAGCACCGGTGGTGGCGCGGGCCCTCATGGGGATTTTTACCCGAGTGGGATTCCCCAAGGTCGTGGTGTCAGATAGGGGCACGAATTTCATGTCGGCCTACATGCAGGCCATGTGGAAGGAGTGTGGAGTGACCTACCGGTTCTCCACTCCTTACCACCCCCAGACGAACGGGCTCGTGGAGCGCTTCAACAAAACCTTGAAGGGGATGATCAGGAGCCTACCCGAGGACTTGAGAAGAAAGTGGGACGTCCTCTTACCCTGTCTGCTCTTCTCCTACCGAGAGGTGCCGCAGAAGGGGGTCGGTTTCAGCCCCTTTGAGCTGCTCTATGGCCACCCCGTTCGGGGGCCCCTCAGTCTTGTCAAAGAGGGGTGGGAGAAGTCTTCCTCGAAGCTTCCCCGTGATGTGGTCAGCTATATGCTGGCGTTCCGCAGCCAAGTGGCCAAGCTGTGGAAGGAGGCCTCGGACAACTTAGAGGCAAGTCAGGCCGTCATGAAGCAATGGTATGACCGGAACGCGCGGACGGTAGAGTTAGACGCTGGACAGAAGGTGTGGGTCATGGAGCCAGGAGAGCTTAGTGCCCTCCAGGACCGATGGACTGGGCCGTTTGAGATCTTAGAACGAAAAGGCCAGACCACGTATGTCGTCGACATGAAGACCCCCGTCAACCCCACCGGGTGCTCCACGTCAACCGCCTGAAGCCACACCAGGAGCGTTCCGAGCTCACTCTCTTGATGATAACGGATGGGAGTGAGGAGGAAGAGAGTGAGCCTCTGCCAGACCTTCTGGCGGTCCACGAGAAGGATGGTTCGGTAGAGGGAGTAGTCCTCGCCCCATCCTTGACCCCAGAGCAACAGAGGGACTGCCGCCAGGTTTTGGGGCAGTACGCCTCGTTGTTTTCCCTCACGCCTGGAATCACGCACCTGTGTACCCATGATGTGGACACAGGGGACAGTCCGCCAGTGAAGAACAAGTCTTACCGGCTGTCCGATAAGGTCAAGGCTAGTATCCAGAGTGAGGTGGTAAAGATGCTAGAACTGGGGGTGATTGAGCCTTCCAGTAGCCCTTGGGCTAGTCCGGTAGTGTTGGTGCCGAAAGCGGCCCCCGGGCACCACACCAGAACTTCGGTTCTGTGTGGATTATCGTGGACTCAATTCGGTCACCAAGACCGACGCTCACCCGATCCCTCGGGCGGATGAGCTCATTGACCGGCTGGGAGCAGCCCGGTATTTGAGTACCATTGATTTAACATCAGGATATTGGCAGATCGCCATGGCGGAAGGAGCAAGGGAGAAGACTGCGTTCTCCACCCCCGAGGGCCACTTTCAATTCCAGGTGATGCCCTTCGGGTTGAAAAATGCTCCCGCCACTTTCCAGCGGTTGGTGAACCAGGTGCTGTCTGGCCTAGAGGCCTTCTCTGCTGCCTACCTGGATGACATAGCTGTCTTCAGTAGCAGCTGGGAGGACCATCTGCAGCATCTCCAGGAGGTGCTGCAGGCTTTGCAAAGGGCTGGTCTAACCATCAAGGCCAGCAAGTGCCAGATTGGACAGGGATCTGTCGTGTACCTGGGACATCTGGTGGGCGGAGGTAAGGTGCAACCCCTCCAAGCCAAGATTGAGACCATCATGGCCTGGGAGCCCCCCAAGACCCAAACAGAGGTCCGAGCTTTTCTCGGCCTCACGGGATACTACCGCCGGTTCGTCAAGGGATATGGAACCATCGTGGGCCCATTGACGGAATTGACTTCCAAGAAACAGCCACGCAGAGTAATCTGGACGGCTGCCTGCCAAGATGCCTTTGAGACTCTTAAACGTGCCATGTGCACCGCACCGGTGCTCCGGACCCCCGACTTCGGCCGGGAATTTATCGTGCAGACAGACGCTTCTGAGCATGGCATAGGAGCTGTGCTCTCGCAGCTGAATGACGATGGCCAAGACCAGCCAGTGGCCTTTATCTCCCGACGACTACTCCCCCGGGAACAGCGGTGGAGTACCATCGAGCGGGAAGCCTTTGCTGTGGTTTGGGCGGTGAAGAAGTTGAGGCCATACCTTTTTGGTTGTCACTTCTTGGTCCAGACCGACCACAGACCCCTTCGCTGGCTCATGCAGATGAGAGGCGAAAATCCCAAATTGTTGAGATGGTCCATTTCCCTCCAGGGGATGGACTTTCGGGTGGAACATCGACCCGGTGTAGACCACGCCAACGCTGACGGTCTCTCCCGGTTTTTCCGCCTTAGTGAAGAGAACTCCCTAGAGGTTGGGAAGCTCTCCCCTCTTTCGGCTGGGGGGGACGTGTGTTAGACCTGTCAGCCCTAGGGTGGTCTTACCCTGTTTTTTTCCCTTTCTGCGCCTCATTTTTGCCACCATATTTTTACTGGACCTAGGTCTCCGGGCGCCTTGCCACTGCTGGTCAGTGCTGAGGTGCAGGTGCTCTCTCACCAAAGATGGCTGCCACAGGCCCCTGCTACTGCAGAGGGCCTTCCACACATACACACTAGTCGCCAGAGTCAGGCTGGGACAAGGGATACAGTAGCCATCCCGTCCCCGCCTCTGGGCCCCATAGCTAGGTAGGTGGAAGGTTCCAGAACCTTCCGGGCTGTGGGAGGAGTTACACTTTGCCGCCTTTGGGAGGGTCACCTGACCTAGGGGTATAAGAGGCTTGGAGGGAAAACCTGGAGTTAGTTAGGTTGAGGCACCGCTGAACCTGGGAGAACCTGCGCTGGAGTACAGACTTTAGGGCCTAGGGGGAGACCTACACTACTGCCGCTGACAGGGTCAAGGCCCTGCTGCCGTAAGATAGATGAGGAACGCCCACCACCCACTGATCTTGCCCAGTGTGAGGGGACCCAGGGAACCATCTCCAGCGTGCCAGGAGGCACATCAACCCCTCCAAGAATCACCAACTCACAACCCCCCCCCTGTTCATAAAGAGACTTTGCTGAATCCATGACCTGCAGGACCTAAAGTGAAAACCATTGAGAGGGGATCAGGAGGCGAAGCGCTGCGTCCTAAGCGCTAGGCCTTCACCCCCTACCTACCTATACAGACAGCTGGACTGTCCTCCAAGAACCACTCTTACACAGCCTGTGCCTAAGGCTGTCAGCGCGCCAGCGCTGCAACCCCAAGTGAGGAGAGAACTTGACCCCCCCTCGGTCACTGACCTGGTGACCGGATCACCGCCGCGGCCGCCGCCGCTTGAAGAAGGGAACTGAGGCCGGGAGATCTCTCCCCTATTCATAGTAGTGGTGAGGGCGCCGTCCGCGCCCTCACCGAAATCACCACAAGTCACCGCCGGGCCCGAGACCCCTGCCGCTGCCAGCGCGGCCAAGAATACCGCCGCCGCAGCCCCGTGGGCCGCGTGAAGTGAACTGAGGCCTGCTGCGGCCTCCCGGCCCGTGGACGCTGTCGCCGAGGGGCCGGGGACGCTGACCGCGTCACAGGTCGCGCCCCGAAAAGGCCGCGACGGGATTGGCCCGCCAAAGCCAATCGCCGGAGAAGAGGGCGTCGCCTGGCAACCACCAGAAGCCGCGACGTGATTGGCCCAGCAGAGCCGAACATCGACGTCAGAGGGGCTCCACTGTCATCGGGAGCCCCCGGAGGAAGAGAAGGTCGCGACGCGATTGGCTCAGCCGGAGCCAATCGGGAGGACGTCCCCGGGGCTCCACTGCCAACGGGAGCCCCGCGAAGAATCGCCGCCGCGCCCGGATTGGGCGCCGTGAAGAGCCCGCCTCCGCCCAGCACGCCGGGAGGTAAGGAAGGACCTCCTCACCTCTCGGGACGCCGGAGCCGACTGGCAGGACCGCCGGCTCCCGCACCGAGTCCTCACTCTCTCCCTGGACTCCACGGGGGCCGGAGGAGGGGCATACCGGCCCCCCAACGAAGGGGGAAACAACGCGAGAGGCTCCATAGCCTCGAGAAAGCCAACCAGCACCGGCCGGAGGGCCGCAAGACTCGCGCCGGGCCCCGCCCCCACCACAGAGGGCCGGGCCAGAGAGGAGTCCGCCGTAAGGCCCCGCAGCCAGCCACAACACCGCAGGTGAGCCCAGGAGGCCCCTAGGGCTCTAGGTTAAGCCCCTGGGGGCCGGGGGCCACCCTTGAGGAGGGATCACGGAGGGAGGGGGCCTTTAATGACTTTGGGATTACAGGCCAGGCACATCCTATGACCCTAGCCTCCCGGGGAGATAAAGAAGTTCCCCCTTTTTGGTAGCCCCCAGCTGCTGGACATGTTGAGGGGTTCCCTGTAGGATTCCCTCCCGCCTAGTGTATCATAGGCTGTATAGAGTACCTAGGCCTACTGTATATATGTTGATGTATAAACCGTGTTGCGCCTGTTCTAGGCCCTAGTTGGTAAAGAGCACCCGAATGAGCAGTGGTGCTGTGATTTTAATGCGGCCTTTTAGTGGCCAGAATTGTGAAGGGTCTTTTTAAATGAACGCGCACTAGTTACCCGAATGTATAATTTGAATAATTGAATGCCATCTTGATCAATATAAAGGAACCTGATTGTTACTTATACAAGCCTGGTGTGGTGTCCGGTTATTGCGTCGCATTTCTGAGTTAATGTGAGAGTGTGCTGCACAACTGCCTTACACATTGCCTTCGCGTGCCTTTCCCCGCTTTGCGCCATGCTACCATAACGGTCTCGGTAAACCCGTTTCCAACAGTGGGGGACCATTGTTCCTAGACAGATATTCAGACCCGAGGTCCCTTCCAGATACACTTGGGTGCCCTTGTCTCTTCACAGTATACTAAGCAGTTGAAGGCATTCCAATAGATGTTTACAAAAAAACGATATTCTTGGTCAATATTGTTTATTGGGTTCCTTTTAGGTCTCTGCCGACTGTCAAATTAGAATGTTATCAGAAATATTTGTACATATCTGTGACATTACCATGCTTGCAATGCACTTTTGTGTGACATGCCATGTCTTAAATATGACACCTTGAGTGACACTTTATCACGAGTATGAACTGCGTCTTTATCGTTAATGACCCCATTTTTAAAATACTGAACACCTTCCAGTGCTAATATTCAAGTTCAAACCAAATACTTCCCTTAAGCTCTCTTCTACATCACTCAGGTGTTCTCCGTGCACCACCCCCACCCCAATGACAAAGCCAATAGGTCTCCCACAGTCGAGACCTATCGGCATTGCCAATGCTTGTTATCAAGATGGCTGACAGACATTCACTGTGACACACAGAGAATAGGGAAAATAAACACATGGAATATGGAAAATAAAATAAAAAAAAGAAAAACACTTACCTTGCACTCGCCACATCACCGACTCGGCAATGCGGCAAGCACAAGGTGTAGGTTTTATTTATTTATTTATTTTATTTTCCCTATTCTGTCATCTGTTGACTCCCCTCCTCCCTCCCACCCCGTCTCATTGCTCTTACCTGGACTGGCCGCACCTGAATTTAACCCATCCGAAGTCCAATGCTTTCCCTACTTTTGCACAGACTGACGTGGGACTAGTACATTTTAACCCTCCGAAGTACAACACTTTCCCTACTGTTGTGCTGTTTGGAGTGGGAATAGTAAATTTAACTCCTATGAAATCTGTTTTCCCTGCTGTTGCACAGTGTCGTACGGCTTATACTGTCTCAGTAAAAACTGCATTTGTTGGACAACATAAGCATCAGAACTGTGTGAGACTGATATCATGTACACTGTCCGGATATGTTGGCCTTAGTCCTGCTAGCTCACAGTGCACCATCTGTACCCCTAACCAGGAAAGGTAACAGGTGGAATATACAACCTCAGAAGGTGACAACCCTGACTCCCCAAGGAAATCGTGGTAACAGATCTAGAACCTTTTCGTTTGGTAACTCATGCATACCAAAAGAGATACACAAGAAAGACTCAGCAAGGCGTTTCAATATTTATTGAAGCATTGTGATACTTGTATAACTAATGTTGTGAGAAGTTGGCCTGGTATATGCTGCCCACTAATTAAAGTGGGCACCTTGCACCAGTCCAAATGACCCTTATTGATGATTAGGTTAAAGACAACCTTTATTGAAAGCCATCCTACTGGTAGCTGTGGAGAGCAGCCTTCAGGCTAAGTCTCGAAGGAATGTAAAGCAGCTTGTTTTACCAGTATATAACCTCCTGAATGACCAAATGAAAGGAGAACCACACCAGGTGTATATAAAATATATGTATGTATTACTAAACACTCTCTACTAACCTCTTTATGAGATTAGAGAACAAGACACACAATATTAAATCACTAGAACGACAGTTAAATAGCACAATACACAGGGGGCTCCAGGGGGAGACCAAACCATATACTAAGAAAGTGATATAACAACCACGACTTGACTAGATACAGTGCCTAGAGCACGTAGAATCGCTGGGACCCCAAGGAACCACCCAAGGTAGTGACACAGGGGACCCACGGAGGACGGGTGCAGTGTGTGAACACAGGCGCGAGCTCCGTACAACTCTATGGGAAAGTCGTGGTTGGAAATTTAAAGATTAAGGACACTTCAGAGAGGACTTTAAGCAAACCCAGCTAAACATAGAAGGTTCTAAGGCCAGCACCCTTGAGAGTCCTGAGGTACCCGTGTTACCTATCCCAGAGGAGCCGGGTGCATAGGGGTCAAGTGATGTCGGAAACCTTCATCGTTTCAATGGCGTGATGCGAAAAAGTACTGCTGCCGGGAAGATGAAAAGTGTCCGGTGTGATCCAAGCCTGGATCGGAGATGAGAAGAACCTGAAAGCAGAGGGGACAGAGTCTGGGTCACTTCACAGTGACCAGGGGCACGATAGACGAATGCCCACCGATGTCGGGTGCTTCAGGTGAGAAGAGGTGAAGCTTGACTCTGCAGCCACGGGGACCAGGAGATGTCGACGATGACCAAAGTCCGGAGGTGAGCTGTCCCACAAAGGATGTCGAGTGCTGGGGGGTCAGTGTCCGGATTGAACACCAACAAGCCTTGGCAACTGCAACCCACGCGGGCAGAGGAAAGAGGCTTCTGTGAGTACCAGCAAGGTCCTGGGGACTCTCCAAGCTATGGAGAGTCAGGGCACGTCTGGAGCAACCAGGAAAGCCCACGGAAAGTCAAAGTTACCTTCACAGGGACCCACAGGCCAACGGATCAGGGATCGCGAAGGGACCTCAAGCTGAATCACTAAATACCAGCCCACGGAACACTCATGGAGTGTAGGCCGGAAATCTTCAGTGGAATTGCTGCTCGGGGTCAGGACTACAAGTAGCCCAAAGCACAGCTTCAGGGGTTGCCGAAAAGCATATGCTGCTGCAAATGTACACGGTGCCCAGGGGTACGGGTTTCACGGTTCCCACGAGGGATACGGGCCTCAGAATTGCTGAGAGCGCAGATCAACCTCAGAGACCTCGGGAACCCACCTCCTGTGTTGCAGAAATCTTCGGAGTCCTCAGGAGCTTGGGAGATGCAAACCGGTCAGATGCGTTTAGGTGCCTGCCTTGCAGGGGAGTAACTCCTTTACTCCAAGAGAGATTTCTTCAGTCATCCAGCGTCGTGCAGATCGTCGAAGTACTTGGTTTCTGTAGCAGAGTTTAGTCCAGGTAAAATCTAAAGTCCTCTAGTCAGGGGTTCCTACTTTATACCCAAGGAAGGGGTGGGACAAACTCTGGGGACCCACCCATGGGAGGGTCGGGACAGAGGGGTGGCTACACCCATGTCCTTTGTCCAGTTTCGCACCAGAGCAGGAGCAAATGGCTCCTGCAACCGGTTTGAGCTGGAATATGCACAGGGACACCAAATGTGCCCCCAGTGCAGACATGAAAGCACTCTCAGAGTGCACCCACCCAGCCCCAATACACTAAAGCCTGTCTGGGAGGTTGTCACACCTCCCTGTGACAGGAAACCTATTGTCCAACCTTCCCCTGCCGGAGTTTTGTCCAGCAGCAGGAGGGCAGCCTCGTGTCTGTGGCTGGCAGCATCCATTTTGTGATGCCAGGGTCAAGAAAGCCTATGAACACATTTTAGGGTAAAGGATTTACTAAATAACTATTACACTCGGTGGGTGGGCCCATTCTGCAGTGTTAAAGGGACCTGTTTTCTTCATTCGTGCTATCTCGTTCTTAATGTCCTTCCTATCTATAAGGATAAATACGACATCTGCAAAAGAGTCATAGGGCCTTTATTATGAGTTTGGTGGTGCGGGAGCGGGACCGCCTCGCTCCCGCACCGTCAAACCCATGTTTGAACCGCCTGCCAGATTAGGAGTTGTCTTCTGTCTGCCAGACAGTTCTTTGGCGTTCCCAGGAAGGTGGGAATGTCAAATGCAGTACCTGCATGGCCGAGCAGGTACTGGTGTGCATGCACACAGGGGGGCACATGTTGTACCCCCCTGTGTGCATCCACATGGTGTGAGGCACCAGGTTGTTTCCTCAAGCCATACTTTTCATGGTGGTCGCACAGCCATGTAAAGTGTGGCGATGAGGAAACTCGTAATATGCTTGGCGGGGCTGCCGCTGCACCGCTAAGCATATTGCGGCCTCAAGACCGCTGCACCACCGCCAGGGATCTCTGATCCCTGGCGGTTGCTGTGGTCACAGGGCGGCCCGATCGCCTGTGTCGGAATGGAGTGATCGGAAGACCGCCACTGCCGTGTCCCCAAGAGCCTGGCGGTCCGTGGACCGCCAAACTCATAATAAAGTCCTTATTTTGTAGCATTAACTAGAAACTGTACTACCTTAATGTGTGTTGGCTGCATTCGGGCCTTAGTCCTACACAGGTAAAGATGCAAAAGTCATGGAGCTGTGCTTGTAGGTACTTGTTTAGTTGAATGTTGCCTATCTGATCCTGTAGCACGAGGAAATAAAGAGCAAAAAGAGCAAACGAAACATGATTCATTGGTAATTTTGTAACATATGTCTGACATGTGCCAATACCCCAAAGTATCTAATAATCTGGTATGGATTTTATGGAACACATTAGCATGAGTAGAGAGTTCTCTTCGCAGGTGTTATGTTAGAGATAAAATATACATTACTCCCTCCCTTGCTTGCACGGACTATCGTCCCATCTCCCTTATCAACACGGAAATCAAAATCTTCGCCACAGTGGTGGCCCAACGGCTCCGCCCATACTTGCAAGAACTGGTGCAGCCAGATCAATGCGGCTTCATGCCTGCCCGGGGGACCCGGCATTGCATACGCCGTCTCCAGCTTGCCTTGGCGCATCGCCATCTCCTCACCCCTTATCTAGCACTGCTCTTCATAGACTTTGAAAAAGCATTTGACATGGTAGATTGGGGTTACCTTGAGGACGTGCTGGAGAGGATGGGCTTCGGCCTCCCGTTCCGACGCCTCATCCGAGTCCTCTACTCTACTCCCAAGGCGAGGGTCCTCATCAATGGCGTGGTCTCGGAGGCGTTCCCTATCCAGAGGGGTACCCGCCAGGGCTGCCCGCTCTCGCCGCTTTTATTTGCAATAGCAATGGAACCCCTGGCCTCCCTCATCCACCAGGATCCTCTCATCCGTGGCAGGGCTTGGGACCGGACCCAGGTTGACAAGATTGCACTATATGCAGACGACGTCCTCCTTTTCCTGGCTGACCCGGAGAGCTCCGGCCCACGTTGTCTGGACGCCCTTTCTGCCTTTGAGCGGGTTTCTGGCCTCCGGCTCAACCCGGCGAAGTCCACACTCGTTCCCCTACACTCCTCCCGGGCATGCTTCGACTGGCAAACGACCATCCCCCTACGGAGGCAATCATTCAAATACCTGGGGATATGGGTAGCCCTCCTCCCGGAGCTCGAATGGGCCCTGAATATCACACCCCTGGTTTCCAGGGCCAAGGCAGACCTCAGAAGATGGCAAACCCTTCCTCTCAACCCCCTTGGTAGGAGTGCCCTCTTCAAAATGATGGTCCTTCCCCGCTTCCTGTACATCTTACAAAATGTGCCCACTCACCTCCCGGGCAGCTGGTTTCGGGAATTGGACGGTGTTCTCACCCGATTCTTGTGGGGAGGGGGGAGACCACGCATGTCATTAGCACATTGCCGCATACCCCCTTATGATGGGGGCATGGGGGTGACCAACTTACACCTCTACTACCTGGCCACGAGGCTCATTGTGATCCACGACTGGTTCGCGGGCGGCTGGTCCGACCCGGCGTACCGGGTGGAACTCTGGTCGATGGACTTTACTCAGATCCAGGCATGCCTGTATGGGAGCCCCATACCACAGGCCCTTCCCCCCGTCACCAAAACGGTGCTCATGGCATGGCGAACCGCCCTACGCCACGTAAAATGGGACCGGAAACTCACCGGACATACACCTCTTTGGAGTGGGGCATGGCTGAGCGAGGTCTCGTCCCTTCAGAACTTCCGTAAATGGGACCACGTCGGGATTTCGCTATTGGGAGACATCTGGGTGGGGGATCATATCAGATCGTTTGCAGACCTACAACACCGTCATTCCCTTCACTCCTCCCAATTTTACAAGTACTTACAGTTGAGGCATGCCCTTCGGGCCCACATTCCATCACCCACCTCGATTCCCGAATTCAGTCCCCTAGAAGCGCAGGTAATGATGGGGGTTTGGGCAGAGGGGGGTGTCACGGATCTATCGCTCCTTGGTGAACAATGGCCCCGCGTCCCTAGACCTGCTCTCGTGCCCGCTGGGAGGGTTGGGTGGGCCCCCTGGAGGACGCGGATTGGAGGGATGCCCTTATGGCGCCTAGGACCCTGACTACCTCCTCCAAGTTGCGCCTGGTCCAACTTTATTATCTCCACGCGGCATACCTCACCCCAGCACGCCTGTACAGTGCCCACCTGAGGCCCTCCCCGTCCTGCCCACGTTGCAACCACACTCCAGCTGATTTTTTCCACATGGTGTGGCAATGTCCCGTTCTAGCGCAGTTCTGGGCGGAGGTAGAAAATGAACTTATACAAGCCTTAGGGTGGGATGTCCCTCATGATCCGATACGCCTGATCCTGGGGGTATTTGACGGCCTCAATGGCTCCCGGGCTGATAAGCGCTTCTTGGGAACGGCGGTGGCAGTGGCGAAGCGAGATATTGCTGCGCTCTGGTCTCAAGCCAAGCCACCCACTATGCGGAAATGGAGGCGAGGTGTGGACTGGTGTGGCACCCAAGAGGAGCCCCTCTTCGAAGCCCCTCTTCGAAGCCCGTGGTTGTCCCGAACTCTTCGGCAAAATATGGGGTAAATGGTTTAACCTGCAGCCAGATTAACGGGTTCAAACGGGGTACGTCTATGAGTTTATGGGAGCCGATGATCAGTCCGCAAATGCAATTTGAGTCTGTGTCGTCTTTAAACATACTGTATTTGAATAACGTTTCTGATTTGCTACCAATGTACTTTCGTTCCTTGAAAAATCTAATAAAAATTGATTATAAAAAAAAAATATATACATTACTGTAAAAGAGCAATAGCAGAAGTGATAGTATTAAGAGACAAAAAAGGAAGAAGAAAACAAGAATACATAACTTTCGGTTCCCTGGTTCAACAAATTGTCCATAGGCAAAGCTGGATGGGCGTATTTTTACTATCACAATCTTCTTCCCCTCTCTTGTTCCATTTACATTACTGGTGATTTTTGACATGATGCTGGGTTTAGTTGAAAGTCCGATAGATGAACCTAAGGCTTTCCGCCATCTACCTTGAGGGCAGTGGGGTGGCCATCGTCACTATGAAAGGCCCGCTGAACCTTGGCTCTCTAATTTTTGGACAAAATTTCTAACAAAAACTGTATCGCCTATGTGCACAACTGGGAGGTCAACCTCAACGGTGGCGCACTTCTCCTTTGCCTTGGTTACCTGATTAGAAATTAACCTTGCAAGTTTGGTTAATTCAGAGAGATAAATATGCATTTCATCATTCAAGATTCCAGCTGTACTTTCTCGCTGTACCTTACTTCTACTGGCAGGTATTTGCGTATTTGTAGGAAAGTGCCCCTTTTTGCATGGTTGCCCCACACTTTTTGCCTGATGTTGATGCTCTTTGACTAAGTGTGCCCTGGGTTCCTGCTAACCAGGTACCCAAGGCCTGTGTTCTTTCCCTAAAACTGTACCTTTGCACCCCCAATTGGCACCTCTCTGGCCACCTGTAAGTCCCTTGTGAAAGGTGCCATGGGTACCAAGGGCACTGTGACCAGGGAAGACCTCTAAGGACTGCAGCACATATTGTGCCTCCCTTGAGGCCCTGTACCTTAACACACACACACTGCCCTTGCAGGCTGTATTTTTTGGGTCGAGAGCCTCCCACTCTCAGGGTCCTGAAACAAAGCACATCCTGAGCAGAGGTGCCAAGCCTCCTCCCCCAGGATGGGCAGGGTCCACGAAGGAGAAGCTTTAAAGGCTTGCCGCCATTGTGAGCTGACCCAGCCATTTGCTGCTCCCAGCAACTGGCCCCCACCGGTTCTAACTCCCACTTGGGAAGGAGAATTGGTGGGAAACCTTACATAGGAAGAGAGGTGTGCCCACCTTTGCCAACTCCACCCCTCACGTGGGGGAGGTGAGGTGACGCACAACCTCGAGTCCCCGCCATCTTGAGGATGGGGGGACCCAGCCAACCAGAGAGAGAGGCTTATGCCCCCCTCCCACTGAAGGGTGGCATAATAGGGGGTGTACCCACCCCAAGGAAGGGACCCATTGGTCCCCACCTGTACCTACCTGAAACGCACCTAAATTTAGTATGTAGGGGCAACTAGAACCTTGTCTCCCATACAAGCAAGAGGAAGAAGAAGAAGAAGGACCGAAGAGTCGTGCTGAAGGTAGAAGAGGAGGACAACAACTGCCTTGGCCCTGCAGCCAGCAGCCCCCCAGAAACCAGAGGACCTGCCCTGCCTTCCCTACAAAGACTTTGTCTCCTGTGAGCACCGAGTTGCTCAAGAACCAGACTCTGGCTCCGGCCGAATCCGCGAGTCTGCACCACTCTGCACCCGATGCCCACAGCCCTGGTACAGATGTCTCAGATAGTAAAGGAGTTTGTCAGCTTTTGTGTCACCTACCAAGCCAGTGGCAAGACAGGTGGACACACAAAGGCCCCTTTAATCCCACTACCAGTGGTTGGGGTTCCCTTTGAAAGGGTATGTCTGGGCATAGTGGGCCCACTCGAACCTCCCACAGCCTCAGGAAACAAGTTTATACTGGTGGTAGTGGATTATGCCACCAGGTATCCTAAGGCAATTCCCCTTAGGACTACTACAGCTCCTGCAGTAGCCAAGGCCCTCATTGGTGTCTTCATCAGGGTAGGGTTTCCTAAGGAGGTGGTGTCAGACAGAGGCTCCAACTTCATGCCTGCATACCTCAAACACATGTGGAATAAGTGTGGAGTGCAGTACAAGGTTACTACACCCTATCATCCACAAACCAATGGTCTTGTTGAAAGGTTCAACAAGACATTGAAAGGCATGATCATGGGACTCCCTGAAAAACTCAAAAGGAGATGGGATGTCCTTTTGCCATGCTTGCTTTTCGCCTACAGATAGGTGCCTCAGAGGGGAGTAGGGTTTTCCCCCTTTGAACTTCTGTTTGGCCATCCTGTTAGGGGCCCACTCTGTCTTGTTAAAGAGGGTTGGAAGAAGTCTCTCCAAGAACCAAAACAAGATATCTTGGACTATGTACTAGGCCTAAGGTCCAGAATGGCAGAGTACATGGAAAAAGCTTCCAAGAATCTTGAGGCCAGTCAGGATCTCCAGAAGCACTGGTATGACCAAAAAGCTGCACTGGTGGAATTCCAACCAGGGCAAAAGTTGTGGGTTTGAAGCATATGGCACCAAGGGCCCTCCAGGACAAATGGAGTGGACCTTACCCCATCTTAGAAAAGAAAAGCGAGGTCACCTAGTTGATGGACCTGGGCACAAGCAGGACGCCCAAAGTGTGATCCATGTGAACCGCCTGAAACTTTTCCATGACAGGGCTGATGTAACCAAACTGATCTTTACTGGTGAGGATCAGGAGACAGAGAGTGAACATCACCCTGACCTCCTCTCTTGCAGCCCCAAAGATGGGTCAGTGGATGGAGTTGTCTATTCAGACACCCTCACTGCCCAACAGCAAGCTGACTGTAGGCAGGTCTTACTGAAGTATGCTGGGCTCTTCTCCTTAACCCCTGGTCAGGCACTCTGGTGTACCCATGATGTGGACACTGGAGACAGTGTACCTGTCATAAACAAAATCTATCAGCAATTGGACCAAGTTGAGGAGAGCATCGAAGCTGAAGAAAGCAAGATGCTGGAGTTAGGGGTTATTGAACCCTCAGAGAGTCCCTGGGCCAGCCCAGTGGTCTTAGCCCCCAAACCCCATCCACAGGGTGGAAAGAGAGAGATGAGGTTTTGTGTGGACTACAGAGGTCTCAACTCTGTCACTAAGACAGATGCTCACCCCAGACCCAGGACTGATGAGCTGACAGATAAATTCGGATGCAGCCAAATTCCTTAGTACCTTTGACTTAACTTCAGGGTACTGGCAAATTGGCATGGCCCCAGGAGCCAAAGAAAAAACAGCATTCTCAACACCTGATTGGCATTATCATTTTACTGTTATGCCCTTTTTTTTAAAGAATGCCCCTGCCACCTTCCAAAGGTTGGGGAATCAAGTCCTTGCTGGGCTGGAGACCTTTAGTGCAGCATATCTTGATGATATTGCTGTCTTTATTGGGTCGAATGGACCCACTTATGGTGGCCAGAAACATTGGGGTCATGTCCCACTCCTGTTGAATCTGCAAGAAACCTTGGTGTCATAGTTGACACCAGTTTATATTTCACCCTCCAGGTTAATAGAACGGTATCCTCCTGCTTTTGGATCATAAGGACCCTCAGAAAGATATTTCCATTTCTTTCCCTTGGTGCAAGGAAGCAGGCTGCTGTATCACTAATTCTATCAAAGTTGGATTATTGTAATGCCCTCCTTTTAGAATCTAACAGGTCTTCCATCAATAAACTCCAGCTGGTACAGAATGCTACAGCAAGACTGGTACTAGACATTCCTAAATACCATTCAATCTCGGCTGCCATCAAGAATTTACATTGGCTCTCAGCAGGAAAAATAATTTTATTTAAAGCCTTGTGTATTGTGCATAAGGCACTACACAATTCAGGACCAGAGGGAATCAGGTACATCTTCCACCGGTAAGTCCCTATCAGACAATTGCGATCAGCCAATACAAATCGGCTGGTTGTTCCAAGATACAGAAGGTCACGATGGGGAGGAAGAGCTTTCTCAGTCGCAGCAGCCAGGCTTTGGAACACTCTTCCTTTATCCATATCCGGCTTAGAGTTACATCTTCCTTTTCGCAAAGTGCAACCGTTACAACCCAAGATCCAGGCTATTCTGGACTGGGAGGCTCCAGCAACCCAGACCCAAGTCAGGGCATTCCTTGGCTTGACTGGGTATTATAGTTGGTTTGTGAAGGGGTATGGATCCATTGCGACAACCCTCACAGAACTCATCTCCAAGAAAATGCCCAAAAAGATAAACTGGAAAGTTAGCTGTCAAAAGGCTTTTGACACCCTGAAAGAGGCAATGTTCTTAGCACCCTTTCTCAAAACTCCAGACTAAACCAAGTAGTTCATTGTGCAGACTGATGCCTCTGAGCTAGGGATAGAAGCAGTCCAATCTCAGACCAATGATGATGGCCAAGACAAACCTGTTGCTTTTATAAGCAGGAGGTTACTTTCCAGGGAGCAGCGTTGAAGTGCCATTGAGAGGGAGGCCTTTGCTGTGGTTTGGTCCCTGAAGAAGCTGAGACCATATTTGTTTGGTACTCACTTCACAGTTCAAACTGACCACAGACCTCTCAAATGGCTAATGCAAATGAAAGGTAAAAATCCCAAATGTTGGAGGTGGTCCATCTCCCTACAGGGAATGGACTTTACAGTGGAACACAGACCTGGGACTGCCCATGCCAATGCAGATGGACTTTCCAGGTTCTTCCACTTAGAAAATTAAGACTCTCTAGGCAAAGGATAGTCTCATCCTCTTTTGTTTGGGCGGTGGGTAACGGAAAATGCCCCTTTTTGCCTAATGTTGATGCTCTTAGTGTACCCTGAGTTCCTGCTAACCAGGTACCCAAGGCCTGTGTTCTTTCCCTAAAACGGTACCTTTGCACCCCCAATTGGCACCTCTATGGCCACCTGTAAGTCCCTTGTGTAAGGTACCATGGGTACCAAGGGCACTGTGGCCAGGGAAGACCTCTAAGGGCTGCAGCAGATATTGTGCCACCCTTGAGGCCCTGTATCTTAACACACACACACTGCCCTTGCAGGCTGCGTGTTTTGGTGCAGAAAAAGTGAAGTCGACATGGCACACATACCTGTTTGCCATGCCTACAACCCACTGCCTGTGGTATAGGTAAGACACCCCTCTAACTGGGTGCATTATACCACTGGTGAGGGTACAGGTCAATAAGCCTTGCACCCCTACAGTGTCTAAGTACATTCTTAGACATTGTAAGAGCAGTAAAGTCATAAAGAGTATATGGTCTGGGAGTTTGTCATTACGAACTCCACAGCACCATAATGGCTTTACTGAATTCTGGGAAGTTTGGTATCAAACTTCTCAGCCCATTAAACCCACACTGATGCCAGTGTGGGATTTAATGCCAAATGCACTCAGGGGGCATCTTAGAGGGATCCTGAAACAAAGCACATCCTGAGTAGAGGTGCCAAGCCTCTTCTCCCAGAATAGGCAGGGTCCACGAAGGGGAAGCCTTAAAGGCTTGCCGCCTTTGTGAGCTGACCCAGCCCCCACCGATTCTAACCCTCACTTTGGAAGGAGAATTGACAGGAAAACCGAGATAGGAGGAGAGGTGTGCCTACCTTTGCGAACTTCACCCCTCAGGTGGGGGAGGCGAGGTGAAGCACAACTCTCAGTCCCCACCATCTTGAAGATGGGGGGACCCAGCCAACCAGAGAGAGGCTTATGCCCCCCTCCCACTGGAGGGTGGCATAATAGGAGGTGTACCCACCCCAAGGAAGGGACCCATTGGTCCCCATCTGTACCTAAGTTTCAACAAGGGTCTAATGTTCCTATGAAGGATAGAAAGAAAGGCACAATCTCTCAAGGGTGGAAAGCACCTTGAGTCAGAGTACTGGATAGAGACAGTCAGCTGGACTGTTCGTAGTGCCCTCACACATCCCCTAGAGGATGTCATGCTTCATCATAGGGCGGTGCTCCTTGTCTGCCCGGTGCTGCAATGCCCTATGGGTCCCCCGAAGGGTCACTTTGGTGGAGATCTTTTAAGAGGATGCCGTAAGATGCAGGTGAGGTGGTTCGTGAAGTGGTGGGATGTGAGATAAAGGATTAAAACTGGTTAGGGAGATCCTACACTATAATGGGGGGGGAGGGTGCCCTTCCAGGTATAAAAACCTGTTTTATACCTGCTTTATATTGTATTTGTTTTGGTTTGTTTTGTATAATTTTGCTTTTTCTTTCAATAAAAAGATTTGTTAAAAAAAAGACTACCCTTGTGACCACCCTATGCCTATCAGATGGGGTAAAAACATCATAAACTTCCTGCGACAGTAACCTGCCATAAGCCATATATTCTAACAATACATACAAACTGACAGATATTCAGACTACCACCCACGTTAGTCATGATAGATTTTGGAGTCCTCATGACTATGATCTTACCTTAGATACATATCCCTGGTACTAAGGAGTGATTTCTTCTGCTAACCATGGGTACCAAAGTCACAGTGACAACGTCTCCTGGGGACATCCCTGTGACTGCCCACCTTGGGCACTACTCAGCGGTACTCACCAATGTCTCACTCATTTTAGATCCAAGAATTAAATTCTTGATTCAAGACTTCAACACTTTGATTCAAGCGTTTAATTTCTACATGCTTTTGTAAATGCCCTCCTGCTCGACAAGGCTTGGGGTACCACCTCACGAGTCCAAGACTGAGGGATACCACAGGCCAATTCCTGTCAATTCCATCTTGATTTTTTAACCTTCTCTTTTGTTTCTCCTTCTCTATAGGTTGGATACAGAACAACATACACACACAGTAGGTAGCACCTATGGGCACCAATCTTAGTGTGGGGTAGTTTGTCCACTACACATGCTTTTTTTTTCGCCCTGATGAAGCGCCGTGGATCCTTATGACCAGTTTAGGCGTGAAACATGTCGACTTTCCTTTATGTGAAGGAGTGACCAGAGTCAGGTCCCTCCCCTGAGACAACAGGAGATCCCTCCTACACAGTCTCAGCACCGAGACTACCAGGGTTCCTTTGAAACCCCAAGGTAGCATTCACCTGCCAACAGGTTTTGATCCCTGGAAGGGCAGCCCACCCATTAAAGTATAGTGTAGGATCTCCCTTACCAGTTTTAATCCTTTATCTCACATCCCACCACTTCACGAACCACCTCACCTGCATTCATCATACGGCATCCTCTTAAAAGATCTCTGCTAAAGTGACCCTTCGGGGGACCCGTAGGGCATTGCAGCACCGGCCCGAGAAGGAGCACCGCCCTATGATGAAGCATGACATCCTCTAGGGGATGTGTGAGGGCACTACGAACAGTCCAGCTGACTGTCTCTATCCAGTACTCTGACTCAAGGGACTTTCCACCCTTGAGAGATTGTGCCTTTCTTTCTATCCTTCATAGGAACATTAGCCCCTTGATGAAACTTTGATTCTGAATATGAGCACAGGCTTTTGGACCTCCTAATTAGGCTCCCAGTTCCCCCGTACCACCTTCTCTTTGAGAAGGGGTCCTTCTTGAAACCCCATCTGTACCTACCTGAAACGCCCCTAAATTTAGTATTTAGGGGCAACCCCGAACCTTCCCTCCTCAGACAAGCAAGAAGAAGAAGAAAGACAGAAGAGCCGTGCTGAAGGAAGAAGAGGAGGACACCAACTGCCTTGGCCTCAGCCCTACTGGCATGTTTCGACCTCAACCTGCTCCAGCAGAATCCCGGTGTGTCCTGCAGCCAGCAGCCCCCTAGAACCCGGAGGACCTGCCCTGCCTTCCCTACAAAGACTTTGTCTCCCATGAGCAATGGACTTGCTCAAGAACCAGACTCTGACTCCGGCCGAATCCGCAAGTCTGCACCACTCTGTACCCGAATCCCACGGCCAGAGTTTGAGTGGCCCAACATGCTGTTGTGCCCTGACTACTGCTGCATCTGTATGTCTTACTCCTGTATTCTGGTCAATAGTTGAAGAACCATCAACAAAATAGACAGTTCTACCTTGTATAGGATCCTCTGTTGATTGACTAGATTCATTAGGAGTGCATTTTGCTCAGTCATTTGCATAATCCTCAGAGTCTAATATAGGATGGGCAAAGAATGTCACAGGATTCACTGTATGACACTTCAAAACCTTCAAAGACGATAGTGACAGTAGCACCTCATATCCTGACACTCTCTGTGTAGGTAGAGTAGTCTTAGCCTTCTGAATGAAAGCAAACACTGCATGTTCTGCATAAAGTGCCATAGGTGACTCCATAACAATGTGGATGTCTTCCTGAAATCCAAAGGCTGAAGTGGCGAGAGCTTGCTCACAAGGAAAATGTTCTCTCATCACTGAAACCAATTGTCCACTAAAATTTGCAATGGGTTCATGTCCTAGAGGATATTTTTGCATAAGGACAGCAGTCATCACTTGACCATTGCAATGACAAAAGAGATAAAACTCCTTGGTAGAATCATGAGTTCCCAAAACTGGGTCATTTGTTATCTCAGTCTTCAATTTTTAGAAAGTGTCCCTCATTTCTGGTGTCCACATTATCTTATTATGTCTGTCTTTTGCATGTTTAATAAAAGCCAGCAAATGCGCTATTAAAGTGCCAAGAAACTTCTGCATTCCCGTAACAGTTTCTGTCTCAGTCAATTGACGTATAGATGCTGCTCTTTCAGGAGAAGCTGACAGTATTTGTCCTAGGAAAGGGACCTCCTCCTGACAATACTGAACTTTTTCTTTTCCTATGTTGCATCCTCTCTGTGCGAGAGTAACCAAAAGAAATATGTTATGTTATATCATTTTATAAAACATTCGAATACCAATAAGGTGTCTTGGCGCTAGCTGAGGAAAGATATGGTATCTTTCCTAAACTGCTGTTCTGTAGGACTGCAAACTAATATGCCGTCGACATACTGCAACAATGTACTGTCACACTGAGAGCTTGACAGATCATTTTACGCCACTCTCTTGAAAATGCTAGTGGACGCACAATACCCTTGAGATAAACGAGAATACAAATACTGAGTCCCACGATAGGAGAACACTGTCAAATAATAACTGTCTGGATGAAGAGCGATGCTGAAAAAAGGCATTCTTGAGATCTATAACAGAGAAATATTTAGCATCCACAGGAATATTTGTCAAAATGATGGAAGGGTCGGGAACAATTGGAAATTCTGGTACCACTATATCGTTCAGGATGCGCAGGTCTTGAACCATACGCTAAGTATTACCCTTAGATTTCTTGACCGGGTAAATAGGGCTATTACAAGGAGGTACTCCAGGGTAAATTAGTCCTGACTCTAGCAACGCCTGTATAGTAGGAGCGATGCCCTCATCTGCTTCTTTATAAAGAGGATACTGTCTAGCACCTTCCTTCAGTGTAATTCTGAATGGTGTCATTGTGCGAATAAGGCCTACATCATGGGGACCCCTAGTCCACAAGGTGTGTGGTACTTGGGAAAGATCTGCATCCCTAACAGAATCAAAGGCTCTACCTGGTGTGGGCATCCTTACTGCCAATACTGTCCTCAATGGTGTCATCTTGAAAGACCACAACTGATTTCTTAGTATTATCATCAAACAGTTCATTTTACAATATCTCCCTAACCATTTTGCCTGGCTCAATTAATATAACTCATGCCCACAAGACATGGTTCTGATCACTGGCTATCAGAGTACCATACATTGCTGTTATCTCTAAGGCCTCTATTCTCAATATCAATTCATTGTCAGGTATCCAGAAATCTTGCCCTTGTCACCAGAAAAGAAACTCTTTAGGTAACTCGACCTCTCTTCCCAGTAACTCTGGTGTTTCTGCTATTATTGTATACACTGCTGTAGTAAATGCTTCTATAGCAGTGGGTCGAGCTCTGATTTGATCTCCAGTAGGAATCTACTGTTACAGTCATGATCCTGGAAGGTGGAACTCCAGGGGTAGAACAAATCATAGTTCCATCAGGCTTGAACTGAATAGTTATATTTAATTTGGCCATAAGATGCCTCCCTAACAGATTGGCTGTGGCGGCTGGAGAGAACAGCAAACAGCCATCAATGTACCTCCCTCCTATTTCCATCTCCATTGGTTCAGTAAATGGAACCCTCATTTCTGCCCCAGAGAATCATTGTGCCCATTGATCTATTAGAGATGGCAAGGTCTCCCTCTCTAATGCAAGATCGGGTTGCTCCCGTATCTATGAGGAATGTATACCTCTTGTCATTGATAGCTACCATCACAGTGGGTTCCTCATCTAGGCTGTGCATCACTGACAATACTGGACACATGGAACTATACTTTGGGCACCTTCATTGCATATATCCTCCCACATAATTTGTTTGGAAGGAATTTCCTCCTCTCACAATTACACCTTACTGTCTACTTTGGGGTGGAGTCAACATTGGGGTGCTTGGTAACTTTGCCGTGGTGACATTTGATGCACCTGAGGCATTACAGGTTGCTGCACATTTTGTGGTGCATCTGAGGCACCTATATTATTTGCAGGTTTGACTGTGGCTACACTACTGTATTTCCTGGCTGACTGTAAACTCCTGTCCTTCCATTTTGTTCATCCCGTCTCTTAGTCCTGCTGTATTTAATGAAATGTCCTTATCTATGACAATAATGACAAGTTTGATCCATCCTCTGGGGACCTATCCTGCCCCTTTCTATTCCTCCTTGTCCTCCTCTGCTACTTCCTTGTGCCCTTACACTATCCTGCTGTTGTGGGTACTGTTGTTGGGTGGTCCCTGGGACCGATCCCACAGACATTGCAGTCATCTGAGTGGTGGCTGCTGCTACAGCTCCTTCCACTGCTCCTTTCTTTGCCAACGTTTGCTGCACTAACTTGGCTGCTGATTTCTCTGTCACTTCCTGCGTGTTGCTGTAACAACTTTTCGAGATTCTCCTTGTCCATTTGTGGCAAAGGAACATAATGAGGTGTCCCAGGTCTCTTGCGTATCAGGGGCATCTGATGTATGGGAATGGCAGAATGTTGGGGATTGTGCAGCCTGGCATATTTTTGCAACACACAAACATTTCTGCATGTTGGGATAATCCCAGTCTGGATCTCCCTCATCATAAAGAATGCAGTCCTCAGCATTTACTCCAATGACCCTCTCATTACTCTTTCTAGAATAATCCTGGTACCCTGGTCCGATCATTGTCTTATTCTCTTTAAACTTCCAAAACCTGCCCAACAGATCAAGGGAAGGACCCAGATGACGGCCATAAGAAGATGGTCGAAGCTAGATTTTAGGACTTGGGGTCCTGAAGGATACTACTCCTAAGTTTGTAGTTAATCCAGAAGAGGATTGGATCACCCAGTCACTAGATGCATGCATTCTCAAAACTAACTCCAGCCCTAAAACACAAACAAAACAAACCCCTTGATACAATGACGACCTCTTTGCAATAAAAAAACATTGCAAGAAATTAGAAAGAAACTGGAGAAAGGAATTTGACCCGGCACTTAAAACTAAATATAAAGCCTCAATTAGATCCTATCACAGCAAAATAAAGAAAGCGCAGGCCAAATTCTATGAGGAAAAAATCACTCAGGCCTTGAACTCCCCAAAATAACTATTTAGAGTGGTTAAAACACTATCCACTCCACTTGATAGTAACACCGCTCCCCAAGCTACAAAAGAAAGATGCAACGATATGGCATCCTTCTTCCACAAAAAAGTGGCCGATATCTATTATCAATTCCAGATCAATCCCGAACCTGCGCTAGGGGAGGTAACCAAGGGCAGGGATCTGCCTTTGCCTCCAATTCTAGTAAAATTCCCTAAGCTTGACAAAGGGACAATCCATAATCTTATAAAGGCAACCAAATCCAGATCTCCATTGGATCCCGCACCCCACATACTTTATCCAAAGGGGCAGAGGTCATATTACCATCACTTATGGAGCTTCTTAATCTCTCACTTGAGGCGTGCTTGGTCCCCAAGCAATGGAAGCATGCAGTAATTAGACCACTATTGAAAAAACCTCAGCTAGATCCAGCAATCCTTGCCAATTTACAACCCATCTCCCTGCTCCCTTTTCTAGTAAAAGTACTAGAGAAACATGTCCATCGGACATTAGCAAACTTTCTGGAAAATAACAACATTATTCATCCCACCCAGATGGGCTTCCGTACCCACCATAGCACGGAAGCAGCACTTCTGGTGGTCACAGAGGAGCTCAAAGCTATACTGGATAACGGAGGCTCAGCCGCCATCCTACTACTGGATCTAAGTGCGGCATTCGACACAGTGGATCACAAGATCCTAAGAGATGGACTTTGCGAGGTGGGAATTCAGGGCAAAGCATTAGACTTGCTCACCTCGTATCTGGAAAACAGATCCTACCAAGTCATGGACAAAGACTGCCTCTCTGACAGCTTTCCAACGATTTGTGGTGTCCCGCAGGGATCGTCTCTAAGCCCCATGTTGTTCAATATATATATGAGCCAGCTTGCCACCTTAGTGCAGGACTTTAACCTGTCAGCGGTCTCCTATGTGGATGACACCCAGTTGATTGTTACTCTTACAGAAGGCCCTAATCCAGGAAATAAACATTTGGCACCCTGTTTGGATAGACTGCACCGCTGGATGTCAAGCTGCTGTCTAAAGCTGAATGGTGATAAGACGGAATTAATGATCCTTGCAAACCAGGCCATACACAGACCTCTGAGTAGCTGGCCTGTTGACATGGCCCCCTCCCGCCCCCAGTTCGCAAACCAGTGATAAAAAAATTGGTACTCTGGTTGGACAATTTGCTAGCAATGGATCACCAAGCAAACAAACTGTCCGGCATCTGTTTCTCTTTACTTCGAATGCTCAGGAAGATACTGGTATTGATCCCAGAGCATCTAAGGAAAACGGTCCTTCAATCCCTCATAATTTCCCGTATGAATTATGGCAACTCTCTTTATGTGGGCGCACCCAAATATGTAATAAAGAGACTACAGACTGTGCAAAATGCTGCAGCAAGGCTCCTCCTAAAGGTTCCTAGCTATGTCTCCGCAAGAGAACCCCTCAAACAGCTGCACTGGCTCCCAATTGAGGCAAAGATTACATTTAAATCCCTCTGTATTGCTCATAGGGCCATAAATAACAAGGGCCCACTAAAGCTCAGAGAGCTGGTAACCACTTATGTTCCAACTAGACACCTGAGATCCTCGCATCTTCATTTCCTCAGTACAACCAAGGTAAAAAGGATGAGATGGGGAGGAAGATCGTTTGCACACATAGCATCGAAGTTGTGGAATGAGCTTCCACCCAGTCTCAGAGCACTGTAAAATGAACTCTCCTTCAGGAAAAAACTTAAGACATGGCTGTTTCCCCGTTAATGTACCAGAGGCCCTACTCTGAGCACAGTACTCACCAGTGCGGGGAAGCCTTCGGGTAGCCATGCGCTTTAGAAAACATAAACATAAATATTTACAATGTCACGTGGATCAAAGGATCCTTTCGGTGGCCATGGGCTCGTCTGTGAAGCTATCCCTTCAGTCTATTCTGCTAAATTATCCACATAGGATACAACACTGCACCAACTATGTTCTCCTTCAGCAACTATCACTAGGGGTGAGATCTGTGCTGAGTAAAACTGATTGAACACTCATCTGCTGCATTGGTCTATCATGTAGTGTCAATCCTCCCGTAGCTTCACAAGATCCCATCCTGGGGTCTGGCTGGCTATGTGTTTCCTGAAACTGCAACCGCTCAAGCTCAGTTAGTAGTAACATTTTATTGCATGATTAATAAAAATCTTACAATTAGAACAATCTTTAATACACACCGTTTAAAATATGACAAATAAATCTAAAATTCCTAATAATCTCATTCAAATAATTTTTCTCCCAAATAGTCCCAAAAAATTAGTTATAAACATTAATTCAGTCCGTCATTTTGCCAAGGCTTAATATGGATAATAGCAATTATAATGTCATTACTTTTGTGCAAATTCATTTATATAGTGCAAAGTTTATCCCTAGCTAATTTAAAACTTCAAAATTTACTGGGCTCAACTCACTAGCGTCCAGTTTCTTTTTTACAAGTATCAAAAATGTAGTAAAGTTAGCGTTCATTTTAATGTCCGTTGGTCTAAAACAAACTACCATAGCATGTCTACATGTGCGAACACCTCTATCAATGAAGCAGTTTTTCAGATATCGTTTTCTTTCAGCCGTCATTATTGCACATATACAAACCAAACGAATAATATTTTCATCCCATAAATTGCATAGTCTGCATGGAGTTGGCGTAGATGGTCTCAGCCAAGGCATTACATGTTTTAAGCCTGGCAAGTTGCTGAATCTTGCTCTCATAAATATGTTTTTGGTTTGTACTGACCATGGTATTTCTAGATAAGGTTGCACCTTAAGACTCGTGTATTCCTGCACTAACATCCAAGCATGCGATCGCTTAATAAACAGTTCTTTGTCTTTCAAAAGGGATAGATGTTTCACTGATTTATTGATTATTTTCTTAAAACTTTGTGGGGTTAAGGACATTTCCCAGATCTCAACAATTGACAGTTCTTCTAGAGCCATTTGAAGATATTTATAGAAAGACAATTTTTGGTTCCGTTGCATCTCTTGCCACAGAAGACAACACATTGGGTTGATTGCAGAAACCAAATTCCAGCCTGATCTGGGCAGGCGATACATTGGATGGAAGTTGAAACAAGTATTTAAAAGTTTTTGTGACAGCATTATTTAATAATGTAGAATCCAAACCCCGGAGAATTTCAGTTCCATAAGTAAGGCTAGGGAGCAATTTCGCTTTTATTACTTTTAGTAATGGGGTATAAGTTGGACCTCCCAAAGAGCTGTAAAGTAAGCGAAAGGCCCCTTGTAAACAGTTGGCTCTTTTCTTCATCTCTGTTTTATGGTATGAAAAAGATCCATTCTCATCAAACAGTATGCCAAGATATTTATAGCATTGAACTTTGTCTAGCTGCCGCATTTGTAAATACCATTTATATTTACTGCGCTTCAATACCTTGGTGCTGACTTCCATTACTTTTGTTTTTTTTCATTTATTATCATTTTTTTCTCAATTGAATACATCAATTTTTTGTTTATTAATCGCTGTAGCCCTATCCTCGTTTGGCTTAGCAGGACGACGTCATCGGCATATAATAAATTCGATATTTGTTTCTCTGCCAGCTTTGGTGAGTCTGCTAACTCATTATTCATTCCGACCGTAAAATCAGATAAAAATAAATTAAATAAGTACGGTGCTAAAACACAACCTTGCTTTAAGCCTTGGGATGTATTAATTTTCTTAGAAAGCCTTGAGCCATTCCCAAGTCGAACCCTTGTCCAGGTTTCAGTATATAATAATTGAATTGCTTTTAAAAGGCAGGGACTAATACCATAGTGATCCAATTTCTTCCATAAAACTTGCCTTTCCACACAGTCAAAGGCTGCTTTAAAATCGACGAGATATAAATATAATGGCTGTTTTTTCATTTTATATTTTTCCATTAGTGTTCCCAGTATTAAAATATTCGTTGCCGTCCCTTGTCCTTGTACGAAACCCGATTGATTTGGCTGAATTAAATGCTTGTCAGTTGCCCAGTCTATTAACTCTTTAAGGAGAATTGATGCAAAAAGTTTGGCTTCAATATCTTGCAGCGTAATTAGTCTATAGTTGGCTGGAAGTGACCAGTCCCCACTTTTATAAATAGGAGAAATTATAGATCCCTTCCATGACTCTGGGACGGTCCTTGATTGCAATGCATGATTAAATAATGGTGTTAGATAACTTGACCAATATAATGCTTTCTCCTTATAAAACACCGCAGGAATCCCATTTGGGCCAGGGGCACCATTAGATTTCTGTTTCTTTAAAAGTTTGCATATTTGGCTTTCCGTTATAATTATTGTATCAGTATTCTTTTTTCCTCTGCTCCATTTAAACTATAAGTGATGGAATTCATAACATTGCCTGGTTTAGGATTCAAGTGCATGTCTAAAAACGTAACCCATTCAGATTCAGTTACTGTTGAAGAAGTAGATTTCCTACTAGCTCTATTCAATGTATTAACTAGTCTCTTGTGTTACTCCTTTTACAAGTATATAAAGCTTTAGCCCATAGCATTTTGTCCTTCCAGATCAATTTCCTTACTTCTGCATTTATCCTTTTAAGTTTTTCACTATAAATTTGGTTACCTGGGTACTTCTTTACCAATCTTAGGGTTCTATTTCGTTCTGTTTTTAATAGATGACATTCAGACGATATTTTAACCATTGTCAATGATGATTTTTTTCTCCGCTGCCCTTTATTACCATCTTTTTGGGACTGACTAGAGATTAGTTCCTTTGTAAAGACGGACCATTTTTCAATAGCATTGGAAAAGTCACCTTCAAAATATGACTGACATTGCTTGTGCACTGATTATGATCGAATCTTTGGTGTTTTCCGACCAATAAAGCTTCTTGTAATTTACTGTTGTTGTTTCTCCCGGAAGTGTCCTATAATTTTCATGCCTTATACCATTTAAGTTTAACTCTATTATTTGCAGATTGTGATCACTCCTATCCGTTCCCCCTATCTGGTAAGACAGAATTTTGTGAAATGAGTTCAACGATGCTATTGTATAATCTATTCTGGACCTATAATCGCCTGCTTGATATGTCCAGGCGGGTGGCGAATCTTGCGGATATCGCCCATTTAGCACCCTTAAGCCTATAGTTTCTAATTCTTTTACAAAATTCTTACCAGATTTTTCGTTCTTTTGTTCTTTAATGTCCATTGTAAGTGGAAAACTAGGGATTGACCATAAATAGTTCTGTTGTTGTATTTCGGCATATCTAACATAAAACCACAACAAGTTCATGTTAAAGTCACCAGTAATAATGATCTCAGGTTGGATGTCATTGTCCAATTGCTGCAATATCACAGTTATCAGACAGTTAACCATAGTTCTTCGTGAACCGGCGTCAGGGTGAATATATACGTTAATTATTACAAGAGATTTAATTATTTTTTGTTCCTTATAACGTATTTTGACAATTAAACAATCCTTTAGACTTTGCACATCCATCTCACTTTCCATATTTAATTCAGTTCAAATAAAAATAGCCAAACCCCCCACAGGATCTGCCATATTTGCTTGTTTTCTTGGCCAACGAATAGTAGCCCTTATAACCTTCTAACCTGAAAGGTACTAATGCCCAAGTCTCTTGTAGGCAAATAATTTGAAAATGATACAACAGGGAGGGTAATTGCTTGTTCTGAATCTTTGAATGTACACCGTTTATGTTCCAAGAACATATTAGATTAGATTAAAATACTTATAAAGCGCATGGCTGCCTCGGCAAAGAGGCGTCCCAGTGCTGAAGCCAGACTAAGCAGGAGTCAAGACAAAGGGAAATATATCTGGGAAAGAACAAGGGACAGGACAGAGGGAGTTAGACCTGGGAAAAGAGCCAAGTCTTCACAAGGCGTCTGAAAGCCTGATGGTCAGGGTTGCTGCGGATGTATAGAGGGAGAGCGTTCCAGAGAGTGGGGGCCAGGCGTCTAAAGGAGCGGCCACCCAATCTAGCTCTACGTATGTGAGGGATACATGCAAGATTCTGGTTCGCCGAACGTAGGGCACGCGAGGGGGTGTACAGAGTGCAGAGGTCGCCTAGGATATCTGGGGCACTTCCTGTCAGTATCTTATGCGTGATGCAGAGCGTCTTGAAGCAAACACGCTGTTCGAGGGGCAGCCAGTGCAGGCGGCGGAGAAGATTAGAAGCATGACTGAATTTAGGAAGGGCAAAAATAGCACGAGCTGCCACGTTCTGGACCCGCTGCAATTTATTAAGCACGGATTTATTAGAGCCGAGAAGAAGCACATTGCAGTAGTCCAGACGAGCCAGAATAGAAGCTTGGATAATCAGTTGACGTGTTTGGGCATCAAAGAGACGGAAAAATCGGTCGGAGGCCGCGCAATAGTCCAAAGCATTTCCCGGCCACTGATTTGGCATGTGTTTCAAAGTTGAGGTTATTATCAACTATGAAGCCTAGATTTTCTGATCCTCTCAATCGGGATTGTTGACCCCCTTAAAGGAACATCAGTTGCAGTTCGTCAGTCCTGCCTGACATTATGTAAAACTGCTGTCAGCCAACCCAATTTTACAGTATCAGATGAGTCACCTTTATTCTCCTCTAATGATCTTAGAATTTGCCCATTTGTCATGCCTATCGGATTTTTTAATATTGAGTATTTCTGATTATTATCTATTCTTTATTGTTTCTTATTTTGTAATTTTGGTGAAATAAAAGGGCTAGGATAAGAGGGTTGGAGTGGGGTTGTTATTTTTATTCCCCAATCCAGAAAATGATTGTGTTCTTGTATAATAAGACTAGCAGCAGTAGATGTTGTCCAGGTTACCAATGTCGATTCTTGATTATTATTATTATTGATTACTAAAAATTCAATTGATTCTATGTCAGTACTTCTAATTCTCTCCAATGAAGGTACAGCTTTACACTATTTTAAAATGTTTCCTCAATTCAAGATATCGTTGTTACCCCTAGATTTATATTCCGACGTAAAAATTACCTGTATTGCTCCCTCTTTTTGATCAGGATTTTTTTTATTTAGTTTGTTGTAATCTATTTTCGTCTTTTTCTTGATCGTACTCAATTAGCTTACCACTGTGATTACCTAAAACCTGAGGCCAAAATTGTTGATGTTTAGGTGAATGTTTTTCCTCAATTCCCTGATTCTGTGATGTTTTATTATCCTTCCAGTTTTCTAACAAATCTCTACTCTCTTGAGCCATTTCGATGCTCTCACTTTTTGACCTTTTCATTTCCAATTGTGATGGATTACTTTTCACCTTTTCTTTACTCCACATGCAACATATGTAAGTCCGTTTTTATATAGCGCAGCTACTCCCCCTTACGGGTCTCAAGGCGCTGGGGGCCGGAGTGGAAATTAAGTGGGCTATTGCCCAGAGTCACATGGTGCTGAGCTGAGCTGCTGCCGGAGCCGGGGATCGAACCGTGAACCCTGTGCTCCGAAGTCAGCTGCCCTGGCCGCTGCATCACACCTCTCCACCCATCCCTGAGAGCTGATTTTTTTTCCTTATCTACCTGTTTTTTATTGTCTGTTGGCTTGTTTATGTTTTTATTTTTTATAACTGTGTGTACTTCCGATAGCTTTTTATTGAATAAAGGGTAGAAGGGTTTTGCTGGCAACATTTCTTTGACGTCTTCTTCCAAATTTGATGTTTGTTCATGGTTATTTCCTCTATTCGTTCTCGCTACTTCCGAAGCAGTTACATTTTTTGTTATTTTCGATACTTTATTTCTCGCTTTCCGTTGTTTTTTTCTCTGTCTTTTGGATAGATGAACTTCTAAAGATGTAGATTGTGGTGAACATAAGATTTTCACTACTTGATCATTCATTTTATCAGGTATTTTTTCTTTAACTACAATATTGTCATTACTGTTCGTCATATCTTTAGGAGAGCAATCATTCTGGCTTGCTTGATTTCCAACATTAAATAAATTTCCTTTTACATCTTCAATTATTGTTTTTAAAACATCAGGAATGGTGGCCAGTTTGTTAATTAATGGGGCACAATTACACTCTGTATACGAGGATATTGGTTGAGCTTGTGCCCTTATTATTAGATTATTTAAGGTTGAGATCTTCTGGTCAATTCCGGCTACAGAGGATGCCATAGCACTCAAAAGATCTATTTGCACCTCCATGTTATTGGACTGATATGTTAATGCTTCCAGAGTTAGTTGCGAGGTTTTAAAGAATAGATCCCAAATTGCTCCCGAGTTCCAATTTCCTGATATTTGTACTCCCGGGCTTTGGTATTGCCCATTTATAGATGACTGATCTTTATAGACTTCTTTTGCGGGACCTTGCTGTTTGTGCCCCTCATCACATATCTCAGTAAATTGAAGCCTGCTATTCAGAACATCTTTTTGATAGGGAGTACTCCAACGCTGCAAGATTTCAGGTCTACTATTATATTCATCCATCTTATTTTGAGACCCATCATTTTGTTTAAAATTCTCCTGGTCCAACTTTTCGACGATATTTGTTGTAGTCAGATTAAAATCCGATTGCAGGTAATTAGGTAGGATATTGTCATCTGTTATAGATTTAACCCAGTCGATCCCACCTTTTGAAGATTCTTGCTGGAGTTGGTTTGTTTGAACCAGATTAGGTGGGTCCCCTACACAATTAGCTTTTCTTATGTTTACTTGCACTTCAATTGGCATTGGCAGCCCGGATGATAATAGATGTTGAGTGTCTCCCGTCACTTGTCTCATACAGTTTGGAACTCCTTGTTGCAAATGTGCAGTTAACGGAATAGTTAGCATCTCTAGGTCCGTTATTTGACCCCAGTGGTTGCCTAGGTCCTCAGTTGAATTTGACCTTAGCTCAACTTCTACCTCCAACTCAAGCTGGCTGGGTTCTCTTACTCATTGATTAGGGGATGTTATACTTGTTCCACCCATTGGCTTAATTGGGGTTTGGAGTCCACCTGAATTAGTTAATAATGTTAGCATGGCACCAGTCGGATCTTTCATGAAATCAAATTTTGTTGGCGACTTTCCCGGTTTCCCAAATATATGGACCTTGGATGATTTGAGAGACTGGATATCCCCTGCCTGTTTTATTTTAAATTTATCTAGGATTGTTGATTGTTGTATTTTTTTCTTCCTCCTAATGGGAGGGAAAGGTGGCCGCTCCTTTCCCGACCTCATAGTACACACTTTATAAGGCGAAAAGTGTCTTTCCTCTTTAAAAGAATCAGGCAAGTGAAGAAAACTCAATACTATCACCCAGTTCAATAAGGATATAGTTCTTATATTCTATTTACCAGCACCAATCCCCAGATCCAAGCTCAGTTGCTTTGGGTTTCCATGTCCTGTTCTCCTCCTCTAGTGTTGGTGCGATTAGGCAATCCCATTGCTCCCTTTGTGTGGGCAAAATCAATAAGGGGCCTTTCCTGAATGTTAATGTCATAAGTAGAGTGCCTAGTCTCTGGAGATCGAAGTATATCACTCATGTTGTTTACACAACTATATATTGACTCTACTCTATTTGCCATCCTCCCAAAACTTCCCTGAATCTGTCCTGAAAGATCATCACAATATTCTTCTCTCCTCGCTTACTTCACATCCCTTCTGTTCTCACTTTGTGATACCCATTCCTGAATGCACTCTGATGAAACTATTACACTCCCTTTCTCCTTCTGCCAAGGTGGTAGATTATCTTCAGTCCTTCTAAAAACCTCATCTCTTCCTTGAGATACTGGCCATCACGCCATACTAACAGCCGTATTCATAGTCATTCCATCTAGCATCATCTGCATCTCTCCGTTGTGGGGTAAACATTTGCTCCCTAACTACCCTTCCTGTTGCATCTCTCTTCTGTAATAGATGCAATGTTGCTGATGAAACATTTGACTGATTGTCTTGTCTCCTGGACCCTGCTCTCCGCCTCTACCCTCCTGGGGAGAAGCTGGTTCTGAATGCTGTGTAAACTGCGCTTCTAATTGTCCTGAAAACTGAGAGTCACCCACCCTTACTTGCTGTCTCGTTTGTCTCAGCCTTGATATCTTTGGGGCAACACTAGGGGATCCCTTTGGGGATGAAGTGGTCTCAACTTTAGGATTCTCAAATCCCACAACGGCTTCCTGTATCTGCGTCAGTCATAGGGAGGTGGGAGAGCGTACAGGGTACTAGGGGTATCAACATTTGAAGAGTCCTAAGACTTCTCACAAAAAACTCACCATGAAGCTAAGGTGGCTTCTCACTTCTGTAAATTAGCTCCTATATATTCACTATTATGGTGTGTAATAATTTGCTCGAATATTTTGTCATCAAATGTCCCGTCCTTTGGACAGGGATATGTGTACTTCTGAGTAGCCTTAAACCACTCCTTGCAGTAGTTTTGTAGCCTTTTCTGGTTACCTGGAAAGATCTTTTGAAGGGAGGCTCCATAATCTCCAGTATTTCTAACAACTTTTGCAATTGAACTTTTATCTGTCTACTCAATATTTCTTCTTCTTTAATTTTTAATTTTACACTAGTCCTCATGAACAAGAAATCCATCAATTTGTCTTTTCAGTCCTATATTAAACATTATACGTTACACCAACATTACGCAACAATATTATACAACAACATCACTCTGTGGCTGTATGTCCATCTACATGCGCACACACAGGCATTCACCATCAACATATTTAAATTATGAACACTTCAACTACTTCTAAATGTTAATCACCATTGTTTTGACTGTAAACTGTAAATAATGTAGCCAGCAACTGGCCACTTTCCTCCGCGCTCAAGAGAGGATAACCTTCAAACCATGAGTTTCATAGACCATAGAATGACTTCTGGACATTAGGTCCAGGATGGTAATTCAAGTGTTCAGATCATACTTGGAGGTAAAGTTTAGTGACCTCAGCCTCTCAGCTGTCCCTCTATGTCAAATATTGGAACACATATTGGAAACCCAACTTCGAATCACCCACATTTACCACTTCCAATGTTATATTGGGATAAACACTCTACTGACTATGCAGCGCCTTAAAATAATGTTGTGCAACACATGTATCTTGCATGTAATAACCTTATATTTACATTACATCTGCGTTTACCATTGCCAAAGAGACAAGTCATATAATATACAAAACATGGAACAAAGTCTTCATTGTCCTCACCTTAAAGACGGCAATCGCCGGATCTTATCAGCCCCCGTGGGTAGGCAGAACTTTAAGCAGCATGGTGTCTGTTTACCTCATCGAACATGTGCAATGATCTATGCAGTGGGGGTAGGTGGTATTCGAGTGGCAGCAGTAGGTTGAGGGCAAAAGGGAGTCCTATTTGGCTCACCAACTGTTGCAGGGTAACTAAAATACAGAAAATGACAGAGCTCCTATTGGCAAGGCAAACACAGCTCTTTACGGTCACAGCAGGGAGAGCGGCTATCTCCACACAGGTAAGCAGCCAGTCTCAATTTGCTGCTTCACAGGCAACATAGCAATAGGAACAATGCTTATTACAAAAGGTCAAATAATAAGTTGCTTAGCAGTTACATATTGGTTACAGAAAACATGTCATCACTTGTGTACCTAACCTATTTTCTACACATTCTTTATAGTAATTCCAACACTGCTTAACAAACCACTTATTTCCTTCTTTTGAATGCATGTGTATTTGTGTGTGTATTTTATCATTCTGCTCCCAAGACTTCTTATCAGATTCTATGTACTTTTAGCTAATTCAATCCCCTGATCCTCAGTGGCGGCTGGTGACATTTAAAAGTGGGGGACACAAAAGTTGGGCATGAATTTTACTGACATAAGAGGGTTTTCGGGGGAGAATTCCCCGCCAATTATTTTTTTAAAAGAGTGGCAAATAATGCATTGAAAGCAAATTACGGATTTAATGAGAAAACAAGAAGTTTTACAAAGCTATTGCACACAACCCTGGCTCGTATCACCTCTACTCTTCCACACACAGTTCTCCCAGTGGACCTGCATCTTAGCACACAGAAGCCCTTGCTATTCCTGTACTGGAACTCTCACACAGATCTGTCGATGTGCCTCAGTCCGGTCAGGCAGTACCTCACATATTCCAGTAAAGAGATTTTTGCACAACTTGACCAATGACCCCAGATTCTAACTTGCACCACCCCTTATGTTGTAGTATTTGGACACACACACAGTTCAGCCAATGTATATCAATCTTGGCTAGTAGCAACCTCTGTTCTTCTAGTACAGGGAAAAGTACTACACACAGCAAAACCAATGTCCTCCTGCCCTGACAAGTGCAGCATGGTTCAGCATGTTCATCAGCACAAGAGGTAGGTAAGAGGTTCCCTTACCATTGTAGCTGGGGAGAACTGGACCAGTTAAGGATAGGTTACCTGACCCTTGTGTGAGAACAAGTATGTGTGCCACTAGGGGTACGGGTGAGGGTTTAGGGTTGTGTCTCCCCTCGTGGCTCAGACCTTCTATGGTGTAAGGGGATGCAGGGGGCCTGCCCTCGTATCTGCAAAGCAATTTTAGGGAGCAATCTTGCAACCCCTGGTTACTGCAGCTCGTTCTTTGCCATATCAACACTGAGGCCACACACTCCCTTCTCTGACATCTGTGTGGAAATCCACTCTTCCCAATCACAAGACCAGTGTTGCTGCCTTTATACTTTCCAGTTGTATGGGCACCATTCCAATATTACTAGTAGCCAGTAAAATAATTTTTGGAATGGGCTGCATTGCATCCTGGACCAGTTTAGCAGGCCTCACAGAACCTCAGCTAAGGCATAGGGGTGCATGTAATACAGGTGATAGTTTCCTCCATCAACTGTACCAATATCTCAAACCACCCTCCCCTTCCACAGAAGCCCTAGTAAACATTTACCACCTGGTGGTAAATGTGTGCAATAAACCCATCATAATGGAGAATACTCTTTGGAATTCACATGCTGAATTTCACCTGGTAAATCGCAGTCTGCACCATTATTCCCCATTCATGAACTTGTAACTGCACGCTGCTAGTGAGGTGTTAAAGCACGGGCCTCGAAATTATGGGATGGAATTTGCACTCTACCAGTGCCGTGCAGCTCTTAATTGGGACCATAAATGTATATATTAGGCCTCTCGGGCACATCCGTGTCTTGAGTCACTGTTACACAGCTTCGGGCCTGAATGAATAGTTTAAAAACAGAAGAATCTCTAGAATCTGGGGCATTGCAATAATACGTGCAGCAGAGAAAGTGACAGCGGGGCTCAGGCTGTGATTAGTCTACTACACCCTTATGGTTACTATCATTGCCTCCCCGAACCAAGGGTAGGTGGTCCATTTTGCTGGTTTGCTACAAGACACATAACATTCCTGTGTGCCACTCAGAGGCTGGAAATCTAGTGATTGTATATTGGACAGCAGAGGATGCAAAATAATACATGCCAGAACAAAGGGGAGCCTGAAGTCACTGTCTACAAATTTTTTGCAATCACGGCCGGTGTCCCTTTGAGGCCTGCAGTGTAGATAGGAGCCTGCTGCTAGCTGCTGACAGAATAACTTCATCTTCTACGCACCTTTCTTACTGTCCGGACTCCAGAGCTAAAATGGTGTCCAGCAGCTCCAGCATTACCTCTCGCAGGAACAGACACCACAAATCGAGTCTGCGCAGTGTGTCTTAAGTCATGATGACAAACTGTTCAGCCTTGCTATCGTGCCTTCCTGCATTCAAGTGTATACGATTTGGGAAAGGGTGGGGTCACAATGCTTTCCACTCCCTGATTGACGTGGAGGGTTAGTGCTACAGGGCTTGAGTCAAAAACGCCCAGGGCTAACTTTACCTTCACATCATCAGGGGGTGGGGACTGGCCCTTGATGTTCGGTCTTTGCCGAGCTGATGCCTTCACAGGCCTCAGGGCTGTGAGATTTTTAGCCCGGCAAATACTCTAGCCTAGGAGAGCAATTAGGGAAAGCGAAGCGCCGGCCTGTGACGTGTCACGCTGCACACGTTAGTTTCAACCTCACAGAGAGGAACAACAGTGTGTCCATTCGTGAGTGGGAGACAGTGCTCCTATCGTTGCTTTTATTTTTATGAGTAATGTGAAGGGGGCGGAGCCCCGATGCCCTCTTGCAGAAACCGCAGCTGCTGCTCCTATTCTTCAATCATGTTTTCAATTTACTGGGACAACAGAACACGTGCTTGTGCTGGGACCAAAAATTCCTTCAAGCTTACAAACAGGGGTTTTCCTTTAACTATGACCTTGTTGGTCATGCACTCTATTTTCAAAAGAACTCTTCACCTCTCTTGCATCTGCCTGAGATTTGGGCCTGCACTGATCCTTCACCACGTATAATTTTATATTGTTCTCTACTGATGTCTGCTGCAGCATAATTTCTTTATGTTTCATTTCCTCTCCAACAACACCCTCCCCGAAATGGTGTGGGAAATTAGTGTGTAGTAGCGACTGTATCTTGGAAGAAGACCATGCGACTTGGAGATCAAACATTCCCTTTGCAGATGTTAAGGCTTCATCCTTCTGGAACAATAAGGCTTTCAGTCTGCTCAAAGCATCACAGTACACATTCGAAAGCATTATCGAAAGACAAAGCATTGCATCCCTAAATGTACAGGCAGGTGGAAACAGTACTTGCGTACAACAGGTCACGGCCACAGAAACCATCACAAGGTAGGCAATTCCCAGTTTCATCCCACAGCAGCCCTGATCATTCCACAACAAATAACTCCCATTAGAGAGTAATATGAAAGCCGGACCGATCACCGCAGCTGGAGAACCCTTCAGATAACGCGACAAGTTTACTTTAGACGCATTACATGCGCCATAAAGCGAAATTTCCATGCATACTAAGGAATGCCCCATGGTACTTTAGCAGTCAGTCCTGCTAAGAAAAACCTCAGTCCCACCATTCCTACAGCAGTATTTCAAAGGTAAGTTCCATGACTGGTGTGCAGACTCGTCTACTAGCACTTCATATCTGCCCACTTGATGGTGTTGTAGGCAGTATTGGAAGTGAAGAGGCGACATTGGAAGAGAAATAAAGCTGTGGATTATCCAATCTACGGAAGGTATTTCTGCAACAGTGAATGGTAGTTTTTCTAACTTCTCTATGTGTAACATAGTGTATGTTGCGTCCCTCTTGGCCATTATGGTTTGTTGTTTTGTATGGTTGTAAGGAAAAAACAAGCTATTGTCATTAAGGTATTTCCATGGAGCACGACCAGCACAAAATGTCTGTAGAGTCCAACTTAGCAATATGATAGCCCTAAGCTGCGACTGCCCATGATATAAAGAAGACATGTCACTCTGTATGATGTCAATTGCAGACAACGCAATGTTACCCAGAGAGTATATCTTAGTGGACAAACAAGTCATACCATTGTCAACTACTAACAGAGCTCTTCCTAAATTTGCCCTGTCAATTTCATGCAGTCTCTCAGCAGCTTCCTGCTGTGAAACCTACCACACTTCATTGTATATAGCATACAGAAAGTGCTTTTGATGTGGTTTTCAAGGACCTAGCAAAAACTCCTGTAGTCCTATGTCATCAGAAAGAAGGGACAAGTGTTCTTTCACCTGAGACAATGTTGAGTGTCTTAGCCAATCTAGGCATAACTTCCCAGCACTGCATGTTATTTCTACCTCCGAATGTTGTGGCTGCACGTAGCGCGGGTCGGGCCTATTGATCCTAAACCCTTTGGTGTTACCATGAAAACATGCTTTGCATCCGATAGTATCTAACGGCCACACTAACCATCCCTCCTGATTGGTACTCAAAGAATTGTTTGAGCCATTGCAAAGCATGGTATCTAATGTTTCCTCCATGAAATTTGTGAATTGTTGCCTGTTCGCAAATTGTGCAAATGTGGGAAGGTTTGGTGCATTTAAATCTTTTATTTTGGACAGACTAAGAAAGGATGTTTGTTGCACAGTTTTGTTCAGGAAAATCCGTTGGTGTGGTATAAGGCATGCTCTAAATAAAGCCTTGTTCTCCTGAACCTGCCAATGACTTGTTCCCCATATAGATTTTAAATAAATAGTGTCTATTCAGAAGTCATACCCTCGTGTCAACAACTGGGAAATAAAAGATGCAGAGTAAATCAACTTCGTGTCAGTAAGCCTATTTTTTGTTGCCTTTAAAGGTTTAAGTTTATAATAATAAGACTCTGGGTCAGCTGGATTGTGAACAGAAAAATACACAAACTTCTGTGCAAATGTTTTTGAGCTACTCGGTGGTGGTGTAGGGCAGTGTTTCCATTGTGTGTAATTAAAGACTGCACATGGAGTACTTGCTTTATGCAAATAATGGTGACCTTAATGTTGAAAACAGAACATTTCATCATAATTGGAACTACCATCATACATTTCTTCAGTAATAAAAACAGTAGAATGCTCTAGATCATCTACCATTCCATGCTCTGTATCAATGTCCCAATCATCAGAGATAGAATTAGAAGTGATGACATCATGTAAGGAAATTCTAAATACATATGGAATTTGAAGAGTTTCAGTCGGTTGAAATATATCATATGATACCTTATCCTAAACAATTCCATCAGGAACCAGAACAGCAGAAATGTTCACCAGGGAAAGGTCTCTTCGCATATTGTGTGATGAAGAATGGGGTGTTAAAACCAAGTTGAACAGCAGAGCGTTCTGGGAGATAATGTTCGTTCAGAAGCAAGAAAAAGACTGTAACAAAACCAATCAAAAGGAAGAAGAAAAGTAACGAGATTGTAATCCAAACGTATATCCATGGAGGGATTAAAAATGTCTTTTGCAGCCAAGTGTAAAATTCACGCAGTCTACCGTGGGGCAGTAAAGGTGGGTCAGACGAATCTGAAGAAAAGTCATCAAAGTCGATGAAGTAGCCAGAGGCAGTGCAATTTATTTTAGGTAGCTCTGGAGACTGTGTAGAACTGGGAGTTGACTCGAATGGGGATACGTTGAGGTGGACACCATCAGTGTCTGGTTTCAGAATTGAAATCTGTGTTTCCGTACATGTTGATTGTATGGCATTTGTTGGAGTAACGGCAAGAAGTGATTCTTCAGTGTTAGCTGTCCCCAGCCAGGGAGAAGAAGCTTCATCGCTGATCAAAGCTTTCAATAGGACCTCCTTTAGGGTAGTGAGCGGAGACAGTGACTGCCCAGTAGCCCTCTTGGCATAATATGTAGAACTGGCAACAATAAGTAGCTTGACAAGATCTATTGACACAAATCTCTACCTTTAACAGCCAGGACAGGTACAGGCACTCCGTAGGGTGGCCTGTATTCTTTCTTGTCCACTATCTTTACCCAGACCAGATCACTGATCTTTGGAATCCAACCAAGAGTTGCTGGACCTTCCTTCACTTCACCAGAGGTAGAACGTTTCTGCTGGACATTCTTCTGAGCTTCTCGGAAGTTGTTCAGTTCCTGTAAAACATCCAATGCTCACTGATGTCATAAGGCATTTCTGCTGCCAATGTGCTGGGACTGTCGAGGTCTGAAACCCACATGTTAACCACAAACAGGATTTCATAGGGAGTC
This sequence comes from Calotriton arnoldi, assembly GCA_963921515.1. Classification (NCBI taxonomy): domain Eukaryota; kingdom Metazoa; phylum Chordata; class Amphibia; order Caudata; family Salamandridae; genus Calotriton; species Calotriton arnoldi. The sequence continues at coordinate 276,691 of CAWUFW010012245.1, forward strand.
CGATCAACCAGGAATTTTCTTGGCAGATAATTAAGGGCTCTTTGGACCCCATAGAGGTGGTGAACCTAACTGGGACCTGAACCTAATACCCAAGCTGTTAAAGACTGCTTTAAGTCATGTTTTTTCCTTTCCACTACAGCGTTTCACTCTGGATGGTAGGGGGAGAAGTTCTGCACAGTCACACCCAATTTCCCCATGGTATCTCTGTAAGCCCTGGAGGCAAACGCCGGACCCTGGTCTGAATGGAATGTGGCTACTGCATATGCCCCGATGAAGACTTGCAGGTTTCTTATAACAGTTCGGGCATCAGCCGATCACTGCAGCCAAACCCTAGGGAATCAAGAGCAGGAATCAACTGCTACAAAGATGTATTTGTAAGCCCAATCTGATTGCAAGGGGTCGCAGTGGTCCAGATAAACACATGCGAGAGGCTTGTCTGAGATCAATAGAGGTGTCTGTCGTGGACGAGCTATGGTGGACTTCCTCTGCTGGCAGATGTTGCATTTAAGGACAAAGTCCTTGGTCTGTTTGTATAGACCTGGCCACCAATAGCGTTGCTGAAATATTGAAATTGTAGCTGCTACCCCTGCGTGAGCAGATGATAGGCCCTAGGATTAACCCTAAACTGCGATCTGAGTTAGGTATTACTTTATCCCACAATCGGGGAATATGAGCAAAAGGAATGTTTTGTGCACTTAACTGGTAGGAGTATTTAGTTGGAACACATTTCAGTAAGTGGGTACCATCGTGCACAGTGTTGAAAGCCGTCATGATGTCTCCATCTATCCTCGTATTAGAACGAGTAATTGTAGCAACTGCAGCAATTTGCACTATTGCTTTTGTGGCGTTATCAGCTATGGAATTCTCTAAAACATGAATGTGACCACATGACAACAAAATGGAGTAAGAAAAGTAAATTTAAACCCTCTGAAGTACAACACTTTCCCTACTTTTGTTTACACGAGTGGGAATAGTAAATTTACCCCTTCTCAAGTCCAATTCTTTCACTGCTATTGCACTGTCTGGAGTAGGAATAGTAATTCTAACTTCTCTGAAGTCCAACACTTTCCCTACTATTGCAGTGACTAGAGTAGGAATTGTAAACATAACCCCTGTGAAGTCAAACACTTTCCCTACTGTGGAATAGTATATTTAATATTTTTAGACTATAATCATTTTCATAATATTGGTAAAATAGATTTAATAGCATTAATTGTTTTTATGATTGATTTTATATTATTTGTTTTTATTTTTTAACTTATTTTAATGTTTATAGCATGTTTAGTAAATGTGGTATTTGTGGTTTGTATTTTTAGTAAATGTGTTATTCGGGGTTTTATATTTTTAATAATTTAGTTGATGATACTACAATTTATCGTTACATAGACGATATTTTTATCGCCTGGAAGGGTTCCAAAACAGAAATGGAGGAGTATATCAACGCACTGAATATCAATGATTATAATTTGCACTTCTCTAGTAATATTAGTTCTACAGAAGTAGCATTTTTGGACCTTCTAGTGTATGTTAACGGCAGTCAATTGATGACAAAATTATATCGTAAGCCGACGGCAGGAAATGCCATTCTCCATTATACTAGTCAACACCCTAGATGTCTGGTAAACAGTATCCCCTATGGGGAGTTACTCCGTATGAAGTGAAATAGTACAACCAAGGAGAATTACGAAGAAGCTAGAAATGAGGCACTTGATCGTTTCAATTTTAGAGGTTACCCCCAGAAGATACTGAAGATCCCCTCGAATAGGGTAGATCAGAAAACTAGGGAAGAGCTTCTGAATAAGAAAGTGGCTAAAAAGCAAGATGAAATATGCAGATTAATTTTAACCTATTCCACAGATTCAGGAGAGATAAGAAAGATACTGAACAAACATTGGGGTATTTTACAAACAGATGGAATAATTGGTAAAGCAGTGGCCCAACATCCTAGTATCACCTATAGGAAAAGTACATCATTAAAATATTTACTAGTACATAGCCATTTCTCCAATAAGCAAAAGAACACTACTCAAGTTAGAGGTTTTTTACCCATGCCTGAATTGTAAAGCCTGCAAGAAAAGTACCAAAGTCAAAGACTATGTAATTCCTGGTAGGGATTCCAAAAAACAAATAATGAAATTGTTAAACTGCAATTCTGATTTTGTAGTTTATTGTCTGGTGTGTCCGTGCAATCTCATATATGTGGGTAGCATGGTACACCGGGCAAAAAAGAGAGTTCTGGAACATATGCGGGCAATTACAAATGGGAATAAAAATTACCCAGTTGCCAGACATTTTGCAGCTCAACATCACAGTGATAGCAAATTATTGAGCTTCTTTTGTCTAGATCAGGTTGTGGCTAAAGAGAGAGGGGGCAATAGGGTAAGGACCCTACGACAATTGGAGTCCAAGTATATTATAAAATTAAGAACAAGAGCTCCTTATGGTCTTAACAGCGAAGAGGAGCTATGGGTCCATGTTGGTTAGGATGAAAATAACAATAATATGTAGGGAGTAGATTTGAATTAAATTCGTCGACAGGCATTTGAAAGAATCGTATAAAAAACATTTCCCTCTGAAATTAGATTTTGATAGACGGACAGGTTACATTGGATGAGACAGATGGGCAGAGAAGGGACGTATTGAATTTAAACATAAGAGAAAAATCAGGGAACCCATAATGGGATACACAAAAAATATATTTAAAAAGAAAAAGAGAGAAGAATATACATTGCCCATACAGGGCTTGATAGTAGATGATCGTAATTATGAATATGAGATATTAACATCTATATATTATGGGTAGGAGTTAATACCATTCAAGTATTGAACAAGGGTATTTTGATGGGTTTTGAAATATGAAATGTATACCATGATGCAGGACTGACGTGAGAGGTCATCAATCATCATAGTTTAAATATGAAATTTGGTCATGGGGAGTGTTAAGCCCATTCATGGAGGAAAGAGATATTACAAATGCAAACAAAATGCCATTAGGCGGATGAAATTTTGTAGTAACTATCATGTATTTACATTCCATAAAACAGCATGACCATATCCATTTCAAGTGTTTCTAGACATTCAAATATGGCCGCCATGATTTTGAAACACAATGTATTCCTGAAGTCCGTCTTTTGTTTTTAATGCACGACTTTGTAATGTATATAAAGTTTTCAAAAAAGGTGACATGCTGACATTGATAAAGGCCGTCATGGCCGAAACGCGTTTGTCAGCTATGATGGATTTGGCTGAATAAAACTTGCAAAATCAACTCGCGAGTGCGCCGCATGCTTTGTGCATGCAGAGTGTTTTTGAAAAAAAAAAAATATATATATATATATACACATATATATATATATATATATATTCATAGTAATACATGGAAAATATAAAAAAATCTAGTGTAAAATAAATATTTCTATTAATTATGTTACTATACATATTTATTTAAACACAAACATATATATGTGTTTGTGTTTATTTAAGTATATATTTATATATAGTATTGAATATTAGTGGATTTGTTTAATTTACATTATATTAAATGTATATATTAAAATATGTAACATTTAATACTTTAAACTCTACTTATATATTTTTTTTTAAATCGATATTTGAGAATATTTTTAGACAATATTATTGTCAACATTATTTTTTGATGATATTTTTGTACTTACTATTATAAGTACAGGAGCACGATATTCTGGTAAGCAATATTTTTGACACAATATTTTTGTCAATGATAGTGTTTACCATGATGTTGTGTCAGTGATCCCACGAGAGGCAATGGAAGGGGTAAGGGAGAAGCCCCGGGAGCGTGAGGTCCTTCTTTTGCTTGTAGTCAGTTGGGACATTGAAAATAAGATGCTCTAACACTATGGGGCCGATTCCGATCTCGGCCGGTAGGGCTCCGAATCGGATTAGGCTTAACCGGATCCGATTCAGAGCCCTATTGCCCGAGCGAATCGTACGCTCGTACGCGCGTCCGGGCGAGCAAGTACGATGCGAAATCGCCGACCGACTCGTCCGGGCGTCCCGACCGCTCCGACCGACTCGTTCCCGGGTCCAACCGCACCGACCGACTCGCTCGGACTCGACTCGTACCGCGCAATGGAGACGTTCCCCGGCCGGGTAAGTACGATGCGCGCCGCGAGCAGTCCGACCGAGCCACGCACTCCGGCTCCAAAGAGCAGTCGGAGCCGTACTTTGGGGGTCCGTGTCGGACCCCCCTGTGCGCGTAGCCGCACGAGTCGCACACAGGGGGGACCCATGGGTCCCCCCTACCTGTGCGTGTACGGCGCGAGTCGCCTCGCCGCGTACACGCTGTAGGGGGCGCCCTTGTCCACCTCGCACCCATTGAGTCAATGGGAGCCCGCGTACGCTTTGTACGACCGGCTCCCATTGACTTCAATGGGAGTCCGACCAACTCGAGTCCGATGGCATACGTGCGCATCGTACTCGTTCGGTCGGGCTGCACGGGTCCGATTCAGTCGGAAATCTCTCCGGGTCCGGCTCGGTCGGAGAGATTTCCGGCCCGAATCGGAATCGGCCCCTATGTGTAATGCACAAAGTCTCCCCAATCAGCCCAGGTTTCATCAGATCACCCAGAGCTCTTATCCTGATTTTTAGGACAGCCATAGAGGTCCCAACTGCACAATTAATACCTTAATCCCCGTAGATCAAAAGGGCCCCATGTAGAATATTTTATTAATGATAAACATACCACCTGCCTCATTAACACAGGCACAAGCTGCTCAGCTCTGAAAACTTCAGAATTACCCACTCGACCTCTCTTGGGCATGTCCAAAGATGCAGCCGGCGTTTTTAACCAATGAGTTCCTCACCACATTTCTGACCCTCTATCTCCCAGGACATATTAATGATAAACATTACTTTTTGCTGTGTCTGACCTCCCCCAACCAATCTACTAGGCAGAGATATTCTGTGCAAGTTAAATTGCACTGTGTTTTGTACCCCAGATTGTGTGTTTCTAAGTATAACTCAAGGCGAGAAAATGAGGTGGTTGCAGTACTGTGTGAGGGCACAAATTGCCAGACTAATGAAAATATAACTGTCATAGCTCCCGATTTAACCGAATTGCTTTCACAGGTTCCGTCCAAATAGTGGTCCACAGGGGCCAACGATGTGGGATTCATATCATCGATGGAACCAGTGAAGATCAAGATTGACCTCCAGAAAAAAAAGCTGACTACAATAACCCAGCACCCATAGACACATAAGGCACAGGAAGAGATCTACCCTATAATAGTAGATGTGATCAAGCCAGGGGTTTTAGAGTCCATTGCCAGTTGAGGTAACACCCAGATTTTGATGATACACAAGGTGGGTAAGGCCAATTTGTACAGGTTTGCCCAGGACATTAGAGTGACAGACCTCTGGTCTGCCTTCTTTTACATCCCTATTCATGAAGAGAGCCAGTATCTCTTTGCATTCTTGTTTCGAGAGTCTCAACTTTTGTGGAGACGGCTCCTGCAAAGATTTACAGAGTCACACTCATTTTTTCCAAGCCCTTAAGAAAGATCTGGAAACAATCTTTCCCAGGGGTGGGGGGATCTATCCTATTAGTTCAATATGTCGATAACCTACTATTGTCATCTGTTACCCTAGATCCCTGTAAGGTGCACTCCATCAACTGCTTCACCGAACCTTCAAATAAAGACATATATGAAGACAGTTCTGCTTTCCTCGAGTACGATTCCTTGGCCATGAAATCTTGGCTGGTAAGCCCCATTTGTCTTCTGATTGAGTTTAAGCCATTCATAAGTTGCCCAGCCCCATCCCTGTGTCCCAGGTACATACTCTTCTGGGCATGACTGGGTATTTTAGACAGTCAATACTCGGCTATCCCGAAATAGCCAAGCCCTTTCAAGTTTACATCAAAAAGACACTACTGAACACTAGCAGTGGGCTAGTGAAGCCAAACATGCATTTGTGAAAATTAAGTAAGCATTGTCGTCTGCACCCCCTGTAAGGCTCCCTTATTATACCAAGCCTTTCACTTTGTAGTGTCATAAACATAATGGAGTCACACTTGATGTTTTAGCAAAGAGTCATGGAGATCACAACAAGCACATAGCTCACTACACAACCCTTGAACCAGTTGTGGCTGTGCTGCCACCATGTATACGATCTGTGGTGGCTGCCGCAAACACTATCGATGCTTCTGACAATATTGTGTGCAGCCCTCCTCTGACTGTTTCTGTGCCTCATTCTATTGTAGCACCTCTCTCTAGCCTGATTTTCCTGGTATGAAATAGTGCTGTTGTCCACTTCTTATATCACCCTTGCCTGCATCTCTACCTGAACTGTGCCTCTGTAGTGCCCTTAATTGAGGAGGGCGAGACTCATGATTGCTTACTCATTACTTTCCATGGTTCCAAGCCCCGTGTTGATTTAACTGATGTCCCCATTCTTAACTGTCAACTGATTTCTTTTGTTGACTGATCATACCTCAGAAATAATGATGGTGTCCTAACTATAGTATACACTGTATGTATTGTGAAACAAATTTTTTGAAAAGTTGCGTCTACTAAATGTGAGATTAGCTCAAGTAACAGAGCTAATTGCCCTCACCAGGTCCTCTATGTTAGCGAAAGAAAAGAAAGTGAAAGTGTATATGTACTTGAAGTATGCGCCTAGAGTGATGCATGACTTTGGGCTCCTTTGGATGCAAAGGACGTTCCTAACCTCTGGGGGAACCACCGGTAAGAATGGCCAGTATGTTCAAAATTTCCAAAATGCATTACCTAAGAAGGTGGTGGTGGGAAAGTGGATCACATACCAACATCCCCATGATGATGTCTCCAAGGGTAACTCTCTGGTGGATTTAGCCCCTAAAGATAAGGCCTACTCTGAAAAGGCTGATGTTGCTATATATACTTTGATATCTGATCTGCTTCCTGTGTCATTACTAAACAATTTGTCTCTATTGCTGGAGACTCTGAAAGTGAAAAACAATATTGGATCAAGCAGAAATGCTAAAGAGACCCTGAGGGAGAGTATACAGACATTACTGGGTATATTGTAGGACCATAATTTCTGCTCCCCAATTTCACACAGTTGTATCATGGAGCAATCCAGGTCAGCAAGGACAGCATTTTACCTGCCCATTAACCCATTTGCATGTTCTTCTTTTCCTTCTTCTCCTCTTTAGCTCGAAATGATTGCCATCACACAATGCCAGACAAGGTATTAAGACAACCCCTTCTGCTCTTCGTTCCTGATGCCAGGGTGTGCTACTTATTCATATATCTCAGTGATAGTGTGCATGCTTTTTTGGGTTGGGTGAAAGAGTACCCCTCAACCGGTGTCAATGACATTACAGTAGCTAAGCAATTGCTCAGAGATTTCATCATTCGCTTCAGAATACCAAACTGAATTTCAAGTGACCGAGCAACACACTTCATTTCAGCAGTAATAAGTCTGCAACACACTAGGGATTAATTGACATTTCCACTGTGCTTATCACCCACAATCCAAATGCAAGGTGGATAGGAACAATGGCATTCTCAAACATAATTGAGCTAAGATATGCTAATAAACTCAATGAAATGGTCTGATGCCCTACCATTAACACTATGGCCCCTCAGAGTAATTCTGTCTCAGAAAACAAAGTTAAGCCCTCAAGAAATAGTCATGGGCTGACACATGATGCTGCCCTCAAACCCAAAAGTCTCAGCTGCTAATTTACAATTGAATGATAGTGCAGTCTAAAAATATTACAGAAAGCTTGTACGCGGTCTCTAAATTTTCATATTCTAGGATCCAAGCAATCTTCACTGAGTGTCAGACTAAGGACTGCCATTCCCCCCAGACTGAATATTGGGTGTACGTGCTTTTGCTCCAGAGGAAGACCGCTCTACAACATCTGCTGCATAGGCCCTACAGGGTTCTCCTCATCACCAACACAGCAGTTAAATGTTGTGGTCTGGCAACATGAATCTACTAATCTCACTGCAAGCACAATGCTCCACCTAGAGACGGCAATGGCTCTGCCTCTGATTTCGGATTTGTGCCGAGTACTGGACCCTCACTCTGGACTGCCTTTGCTGCTTTGCCGCAACAAGTCATCTGTGCCCATCTTTTCTACCCACCCCTTCACAGACGCACAATGCTGCTCCCACAGCACCTCATTGTTGCCAACTCTGTCCAAGAGAAGCGTCCTCTTCCAGATACTGGATCCCGCTATTGGTCGAGCCTGCTATGTGTTCCACTGCCTTGAGCATCTAGCTGGTGGTGGCATACATCATCGCTGTGGAATTATCCAAAGGCCTAGCTGTAGTGAACCTATCTTTGAGCAGAGTCCCCGCTCTGTGTGAACAACTGCTGCGCACTGTTGCTAGAAAAATACAAATGATTAATATCTCCTGCTGCTGGATGTGCACTCACATGCCTGTGAATGTGGGGGCAAATGTGCCTTTGATCGTAGTGTCCCTTGAAGAGAATGAATTCTGTCTTGACCTGTTTCACAATGGGCACATGCTGTCAGAGTGTGCTGGTATTTCTCTCCAGTCTTGTCAACGCCTGGCAAAAAAAGAGCAATACTTATTGCCATTACTGACTCGATTTCTGAATGGGGAATGGTTTTTGACCACCGTAAATTGACCATACAAGATGTGTGTTGTGGTCGAAGTGAGTGTGATACTGTTGTGAAAGTTAAAACTTTGATTCTACTCCATATTAATATCTACTTTCCTCTGGTCTAGTGTTTCACAAACATCAAGAAGAATATGCCCATTTCATCTGCATGACTAAAGCATACCCCCGGTGCCCCAAGAGTTGACTGGGACCTCATATCTGGGTATGTGGTGCCTGCTACCAGACATCCCACTGTCACCTTCTACAGAGGTGGAAGGCCATCATGAGATTTCTGACAATAACAGATTATTTTCTATTCCCTTTCCAAATGTATGGGGTCAGGCCATGTGAGAGACTAGACACAATGCTAAAATAATGGAAGATGCTGCAAACGCAATTGCAGTGGAATTAATCAATGATCAATTAGATGCTCATAAAACAATGCTCTTACAGAATAGAATGGCTCTAGATTACATCCTAGCATCAAAGGATGAAGGTGCAGTGGTAAGGAATGTATGAGGCGCATATTAACCCAATACTTCCCTCACCATGCACGACGAAATAGATCACATTAAGGATAGTGTTAAGAAACTGTACGAGCTCCAGAGTGGTTTATTTTTTAATCTCAGAGGCATCTGTGCGAGACTAGGCAGAATCCATGGAAACTGGGTTCTGAAGATATGTGAAATAATCAGCACCATCACTCTAACAGTGCCTACTCTGTACGTGTTAATAAAGTTAATAATATGCATCATCCTCCAAACGTGCAAATAAAGGCACTGCCAGAACATTTCCGCTTGCTATTTTTAAACTTAAGATAGCAATAACGAAGATGTAAAAGCTGAAGCACTGCATCTGTTTCCAATTTAATTGCAGAGTGTTTTGCCTCCTAGCAAAAAAGGGGATGGAGCTGAGAAAGCACAACCTCATAGAATCATTGCCTTAATGCTAATACTTCTTTACACATGCAGGCCTTCATATGCACTGGTATATTACGTAGCATTTATATGTTTAGTTTCATGATTTTCTCAGGCACACTAGCCATTTTATTTAGTGTTGTACATTTGCACATTTTCTGCAGCTTGGTTTTAAGTTAAGCTTCACTTACAATGTTGGCAAACCAAAGCATGATTTTCAGAAAGCAGTGTGCGCAGCAGTATGTATATGTACTAGTATCTGTGTCTCACGGCCTTCTCACATCCTTCTCGTGAGAAGATCATGCCTCCTGCTCATTAGTTTGTTTTGTTGAAGTAACATTTTCTATCACTTGTTTGTGTTCCAATTAAACTTGTATGAAGGCTAAAGTATATACACATCTGTGGTATTTGAATAGAATGTAGCATTATGTGCTCCGAATGGACTTTGAGTGGATGCCCTGGTCCTCTGAAAGGGCAATTGGTACTCGGTATTTTGCTTGGTTGCTCACTATTTTTGTATTAAACGAATGTTAGACTTTTTGGTCTCTTGACGTGTTATACTTCACAGAGGAGGGCCATCTAAATGTTAAAAAAGATAAAACTGCTCCTTAAAGTCTTGAAAGATGACGTAAAACAGGGGATCAACCTCACAGGAGCCATTTGTGAGAGTGGAGGACAAACATTTCCGATCTGTGGCTTGATTTCCAATCTCCCCTAATCGATTGAGCAGAATAAAAAAGGAAAAAAGTATGGAGTACCACAGAGAACTCTGCAAGATGTGGTTGGTGAGTTCAACCTCATTCAGGCAAGCACTTATGTCGTTGTTAGCAACAATGCTTATGGGCCACGGCCCGGTTTAGATCCAGCCTGAAATTTGTCCCAGACAGAACCGAGTTCAATAAATTGAAAGTACTAGCCATTAACCATGTTCTCTAAGAACTTAGTAGCAAAAGGCAAGAGGGGTGTGGAACAAAAGTAGTATGGAAAAGTAGGGTTGTCAGAAGGGTTTTAAAAAGGAGGATTATCAATCTGGACGGGGCTACTCCCTCATTGAGAGAACTATTGCAGATAATCTTTAGAATGCCCTACCAGTTTTGTTGATCTGCAGGAGGCAACAGACGAGAGAAACAGACCTGGAGGTGATCCTGGTGAGAGATGTGAGAAGATAAGTGAGACCCACGATATCAAGAGAGGGTAGATTGCCCTGCTGACTCTCTACAATCAGATCTTAAGGATCTGGGGGAGGTAGACTTTTTCTTTAAAGAAACTAGACAGATTGAAGGAAAGACATAGAGGGGTTGAGGGAGGTGCCACAAACTGGAAGAGTAGCAAGATGTTTCACTGCTTGGAACATTGCTTTCAGTGGATTCATAACTCTGCTAAACGAAGTATAGGAGTACTGAGTTTTGTTGAGGTAAATAGTTTTCTAATAGTTAGTGAGAAAAATGGGATGGGCATTCCCTGTGCCAATTCACAAGATGTGCGCCAAAGGCGTCTGCCAGTGTGCAAGCGGGCTTTGCAGCAGGTATTCCAAATGTAAGCCAAGGTGAAGGAAGCTTTGACCATCTTAGGATTTTCACCAGGGCATCTCTGTCCAAGACATTTGAGAGCCAGGAGTTAAAAGAATAGGAACCAGTCTAAACATCAGAAGACATCCTAGGCACAGGATACTCAAAGAGGATCTAAGGATGCCTTAATAGTTTTAGACCATAACTGTGTGGCAATCTGCTGAGTCTTGGTAAATTCGCAATTCTGCGTGAGAATATGAAATGCCAATTTTAAGTGGTCCGTCGAAGGGAGCAGGGTGGGCGGTTCATCCTGAAAGTCCTATGAAATTGAAGGTCAAGCATGTGGCTGCCCAAAAGTGTGGGTCAAGTTACTCTGAGTTAGTCTCATGGATTGATAGGTCTCAACAAGATTAGCAGCCTCAATGCTATTAAGGACATTAAAATCTCCTATTTCAAGAAAATTGTTGGACTGCAGAACCACAGGATAAAATCAAGGCAGTGCCCAAGTGTAGGCAATGGGCTGAGAGCAGGGGAGGGGTCTGGCAGAACTTGCATCATGCAGACAAAGTCAGCAGGAAGGCATCAGGTGGCATTAGACATCTTAGCAAGGGATAAAGGGCGATTCATAGGTCTAGCAGATAAATGCCATCATAGATGAGGGATATAAGCGATGCCAGGGTACCTGTCCATAGACCCAGCCACTGTCTGTAAGGGCACAAAAAGGCTTGCCTTTGGTGCGCCATGAGCGCAACCACACTTGTGCCACGGGGTGGTGGGAGAAGCTTTTTTTCTGAAGAACAGAGGAGTCACTATTATCAACCAACAGCGAGGAGCAAGTGGGGGCTGTAGCATTACGATATCTTTGGCTTCACAGGTGAGAGAATAAGGGGCTGTGCATTCACCCTCTGGAGGCCACCCACTGCACTCTGTTGTTGTGGCCAAGGTGTTAACAGGGTCATCCTGGGCTCAAAAGAAGGCCTTTTACTCCTCTGAAATGCGGCTGTGCCTCTGCAACTCGTCCCTCTGAGCTAGCTGCAGTCAGTGAATGATTACACAAAGGGGCAGCCAAGTAGGAGGTGGGGGCAAAGGCTGTGGAAGAGAGAGGGAGAAAGCTGTGGATGCGCCACAGATTGTAGTCCTCTTTTCCCGTCGTCAGCGGTATCTTCTCATACCTCTCAGCAACCCTCAAATAGGCTATACAGCTGTGGAAGTGTCACTGGTTAACATTCCCTACTGCTAACTGCTAGTCCCTATTTCTACGTATCGCTATACAATACCTGATGCTCTCTTGTTCCCCACTTTGCAAATGAATCTAAGATTTCATCTTAACATCCATGCCTGGCACTAAAGGGAAAAGATACACAGGAGTTAAATAGATTAAACTTTTACTGTGTTTTTACTTTTTGACAAACTATCCTTACACGTTCCCCATCTTTACTGCCTTATCTCTAGAAACTAAAGCAAATCTTTCCTCTATTTTCAATTAAAAAACCTGGCTCTTTGTTCCTAAGGTTAACTTCACATTAGAAGCTTCTCCAGGTTCAGTTACTGTCGCTGTTTTCCTAATGTCTGTTTTTCCTTGAATTTCTCAGTAAAGTCTTCTATCAACAGTTTGTATAACACAACAATTTGTTAGTGTCTTTTTTTTTCAGCAAACAGCAGAAAATGTTACAGGTGTAGTGTCCTGCTGGACACGTTCTAGTGTTCAGCTTCCTGTTGTACCCACACCATACACCCACCCATCACAGGCGTCACCGGTCAGGTGACCCTGCAAATAAAAGGGGCCGGGCGCACGTGCCCTGGGCCACTTCCAGCACTGAATATCCTGTGTCTGTGTGGTCCTTTGTCAATCATGTGGGCCTACGGCCCATAACACCACATTGGCGACGAGGGGGGTCAGACCCCGCGCATACATTGATTGCTACGCAACTGTTCCTTGTGGGGGGGGGAGAAGAGTGCCGTAATAGAAGGCAACCCCACACCTGCTGTGAGCGCGCTGGCGAGTTCATGCCCCCGGCAGCAGCCTGCGACACTGACCGGCCCTGAAGTGGAAGAGAAGCGACTGGTCATCTCCCACAATCTGGTGCTCCACTTGCCGTCTGCCTGGTGAGTCGCGGCACAAACAGGAGAGATCCACAGCAATATCTGGGCGTGGTGTTTGACACCCAGCTCAGCTTCATGGAACAGATAAATCAGATAACCTCTACTTGCTATTTCACCCTAAGGATTTTGCGGAAGATCTTACCATTTCTCCCGATGGAGTTGAGAAAAACGGTGGTGATAGCACTCATTATGTCCTGAATTGATTAGTGCAATGCTCTTTATCTTGGGGCGGATAAGAGACAATTGAACAAACTGCAATCCCTACAGAACGCAGCTGCCCGCACCCTACTGAACCTTCCTAAATATAGTCATATATCTGGAGCCATCAGAAAACGTCACTGACTTCCAGTTAAGGAGTGCATTGAATTTAAGGCGCTATGTTTGGTTCATAAAACCTTACACGGTGGAGGACCCACAGAATATCTTAAATTATTCCAATGGTACACTCCGGGACGCTCTCTGAGATCAGCAAAGCAAGCTTTGGTTAGGATCCCAAGAGTCAAGAAGACAAAATGGGGTGGCAGAAGCCTCTCGCATCCAGCTCCCAAACTATGGAACAAGCCGCCACTTAATATCAGATCCTTATCGGTCCATACACATTTCCGAGCCTCTTTGAAAACCTGGCTCTTTCCCACCCAGTAACAACCTCTCTTTTCTCTGAGTCTCCCATATCTCTGCTACTCTTATCGCCAAGACGCCTCGGCAATCGAGCGCTTTATAAATCTTTTACTTACTTACTTACTTACTAAGTGGTTATGCCCCCAAGTAGTGAGGCGTTTGCAAGCCGCCCCTGCCTACCACTGTTCACCGGTGCAAATCGGAAGTGCGATGAAACTAGGGCAGGGCCGCTCTAGCCGGCAAGCGCAGGGTGGTCGCACCAGCCCTGATTCACCACCCCCTGCACGGCATGCCCCCGTCTGTTTTCACAGCACCTGCGGAGAAAGGAACGGCCTGCAGCACTGGGAAGACTGCCGCGGCCCTAATGTAATGGGACAGCACCCCGGGCCCATGACGGAACAAGGAGAGGGCTGCATGTTAGTGCGAGGCCGCTAGCTGCCCAAAATGCATAGCGCCCATTTCTGCAACCCCCACGACGAAGAAAAGAAGCAGCACCACTTACTGGGGAAAAGTGGAGTAAATCAGCCCTGACCGGAAAAAATGAATTGAGCGAAGTCCTGGGCTGTGCCGACACTTCAAACGGTCCGCACCGGCACCTCCACCCCAGCACAGTTCCCTGCGTCAGCCACGGCTGGGAGAGAAGAGGTCTGCAGCACCACCTAGTGGTGAATTATGGGCCGAGCACGCTGCCAGACACACATCTAGCTCTCGAAGTACCCCCACCTATTACTGAGGTTTCTGCAAGCTACACCGCCTGCCTGCTGAGCACCGTGCGGTGCATTAAAGAGGCAGAGTAACCTGCCAAGCAGCGCTGGGCCTACCAAGACAGCCATCTGCTGCAACCCCCGCCTGCAGAAAAGTAGAGAGATAGCTCTGCAGTGCCACCTTGTGGCCATCTGTGGTCACCGCGCCTGGTGATCGGAGCAGTCTACAATGAAACGGCCCGCAAAACTGAGGAAAGCTGCTGTGGCCACGTTTGATGAGGCGGGCCCGCAGGGCTAGGTTTGAAAAGCCAAACCGCCTTACCACAACTCCCTGAGCGAAGGAAGCAAAGACTGGTAGTTCCCCTCCACACTTTATCTGCTTGCAACAGTGACTGAGGCACCACATGGTGGCCAATAAGCCAAACCGCACCGAAGCCCATGTAGACTGCCGCCAGCAGCATGTGAAAGAGCATTGCACCCCGAGAATAGCCTAAGAATGCTGCCAGCGTGTTGGGGTGAGACAAGCTACCAGTGAGGCACAGAGAAGCCGCCAAGTGCCTGAGCAACAAGGAAAACACAGTATGATGCAACATACACTCAGGAAAGGTTGTGGAGTCTAGGGACAAACAGGCAAAGGAGCAATAGAGACACAGAGCCTACCAGGATACGTGACCCTAACTGAGCCAGACTCTGCATTACCACAGTCCAGAGGGGCCCTGTTCAGAGTTCACAAGGAGAGCGTCATGGCAGGCCACCACTGCCAGAGAGCAGAAACAAGCATACAGGAAGCCAGTCAAGAGCAGCAAACCTCAAGAAGACAAGCAAGCCCCACTTGGAAGTACGTGGAGGACGTGCACAGAGCGCCTGACCCCCAGTGGTTCGGGCACCACCGCAAGCTAGAAGAGTGCACCACCTACCCTCAAGGGTGGACGGACACATCCACAAGTAACAGATCGGGCACACCTAGTGCCAAGAAAAGGCGCTTTGAAGAAGGACCAAGAATGCAGGGTCCAAGGTGCGCCAGCTCAGGCACCGAGAAGCTTGACAGTATGGGCAGGCGCCCAGAAGAGAGAGACCTCTCCAAAGAGAAGAAACGATGCTGAAGGCAGCAGGAAGAGCCTCCACATCTCCACTGCACCAGTGAAGCTCTGCAGTGGGCCAAAGTCAGCAAAGAGTGTCCTTCTTCACACTGCCTCAAGACGGAGTCGCCAGTGACCCAAGACAGGCAAGAGGAGAGTCACACACCACGTGGCCAGCCGCCACCACATGCGCTCCGACAACATGCGACACGCGGCCGGACGCCACGTCGCACCGCAAGCAAGGAGCACGTCACACGAAGTGACCGACCCCGCCAAGCATGCCTGCATGGAGGCAGGAGCAGGTGCCACGACGGCACAGGCTCGAGGCACAACCACGACGCCCTCGAGCGAAGAGGTAACCTGCCATCCTGGCAAAGGAGCACCACGAAAACCCCTGAGGAGGTGAAGGGGCCTGCAAGGGGCCTGCAAGAGGTCCTCAAGGAGAAGAAGCACGTCCTACCAACAGGACAGACTTGCGACAGGTCAGCAGCGAAGTAAAGGCCGTCCCAAGAACTGAACACGACCAGCGAACATGGCGCAAACATGAGACATGTGGCAGGACGCCACATCCGAGTGACGAACCTGGTCGGAAGAAGAAGAGCGTGGCAGGACGCCACTCTGCGAAGGAGGAAAGGAGAGTGGCACGACGCCACAGGACAAACAACCACCACAGCTGCGTAAGGGGGAAAAGGAGAAGAGTGACAGGACAGAGGACTCGTGCCAGCACTGGAGAAGGTGCTTATCAGCACAAGCCAGCCACCGATGTGCACAGACCTCACTGGAGACAGCTTCGCTGGAGGACCAACCGTAAGCCGCTAGCAAGCGCGATCTGCATCCAGGCCCCACGCTTCACAGTGCGAGCGTGTACTCACCTGTCACCGGCTGCTTGGCATCGATGGCACCACATCTAGCAAGTACACCCGCCACAAGACAACCGTAAGTGGCCACGAACTTCCTTGAGTCCTCCTCACTCTACAAGGTCCCCAAAAGCAGGGGATCGCCGCCTGTTTGCCCCAACTGAAAAAAAAATATTGCATCCATCATCCAGGTGTATCATCATCACAACCAAGAACATCTGAGGAGCATTGCACCACCAGAGTGGATCCAAACACTCGAGACATCCGGAGTTAAATGAGGCACTCCTGGCGCTGTGGGAGGATAGCCACCCAGGAACCTTCTGTGTGCCCCCATAAAACTGAAGCCTGACGAAGAAGAGCATACCTGACCATTGGACTTTCCACCCTTGGGGTTACACGAGGCTTGGCTGTGGCCCTGTTTGGAGTTCTGCAGTGACCCCTCAGCGTGGCCTACGAAAGGCCCGCACAGCCCACTAGGTCATGTGGCAATCCAGGGCCAAGGGCCTCACCGGAGTTCCTGTGAGAGGGGAATCCGAATTGGAGAGATGCGTCGGCAGCAGCTCTACGTCAGGCACCGGGAAGCATGGAGGTCCAGATGGAGACTGGTCACCCAAAGACCATCTGAGGAAGGCATAGAACCAGAGTCCTGATGGTGAAAGCACACAGACTGAGACACCACACTCTGCGGTTACATGAGCTATTTGGTTGTGGTCCTGTTGGCAGTTCCTCAGCGACGCCTTCGCGAGGCCTGCACAGTCCACACGGTCCCTTGGCAGCCCGGCAGGAAGACCCTACAGGAGACTCCTGTGAGAGGGGAGTCCAGGCAGGAGAGGCAAGTCTGAAGCTGCTCGGCTATCGGGAACTGAAAAGCATCATCCCCTCCAAGGAAAGTCCTCTTCCACCAAGGTCATCCTCCGTATTTGCAGGTTGGCTGTCTGCCAGAGCCTGATCGCCTGCAAGATCTCCAAAGTAGACTCCACCACCGCTCCAGATGCACCGTTATTGGAACTATGTAAATAGGCTTCGACACCGCGAGACCAGGCCGGTCTGAACTACATCGCTGAGGTGGACTAAAGCATCCTGACCAGGCAGTCCAGAGCTCCAGCACTGCCCGGCAGATGGCCTGAAGAGTCTCATTGGTGCTGTGTATTGTTTATTTGTTTTCTTCGTAGGTTGGACTTTTGTTTGTTTCTTTTCATTAAAGTTTGGGAGGGATTTAGTGTCCTTCTGGACACGTTCTACTGTTCAGCTTCCTGTTGTACTCACACCATACACCCACCCATCATAGGCGCCACCGGTCAGGTGCCCCTGCAAACAAGACGGAGCTTATGCTCCTGGGCAACTCCCCCTCCTTCAATCCTGCTTCACTTTGGCCCAACTGCCTAGGACCGGTCCCAGCCACAAAAGACCAGATTAAGAGCCTCGGCATTTGGCTCGACCGTTCCCTTACTTTTAATCATCAGGCAGCGAAGCTTTCTGCGACTTGCTTTGGCCTACTAAGGATGCTTCGGAAGGTCCTTCCTCTCCTCCCCTTCCAGGCCAGAAAGATCATGGTTCAAGCTCTGATTCTTTCCTGTTTGGATTATGGGAATGCCTTATATCTGGGAGCTCCACAGTACACTATTAATAAGCTCCAGATTATTCAAAACTGTGCCGCCCGCAGACTCCTCCAGATTCCACGATGGCATTCCGCAAAACAAGCTCTAAGGAGCTTGCATTGGCTGCCGATCAGGGAAAGGATTCAGTTTAAGGCCATGTGCTTGGCCCATAAAGCCTTCTGGAAGAACGGCCCGGCCGTTCTCCAACCCCTGATCACTGCTTATCAACCTAGGAGAGACCTTCGTTCAACTGCCTCTTTTCTCTCCCTACAACCCAGAATAAGGAGAGCCAGATGTGGTGGGCGCTCCTTTTCATATAATGCTGCCATCGGTTGGAATGCCCTCCCACTTTATTTGCGGAAAGAACCCAATCTGATTACGCTTCGAAAGTCTCTAAAAACCTGGCTCTTTTAGATCTGTATTCATATCTCTCTGTTCTGTCTTCTGTACCCGTCCGCAGCGCTGGGAGGCCTCCGGGTAGCCATTGCGCTCTATAAATGTCATTTCAATTCAAAAAGGGCCGGGCGCACGTGCCCTGGGCCAGTTCCAGCACTGAATATCCTGTGTCTGTGTGGTCCTTTATCCATCATGCGGGCCTAGGGCCCATAACACCACAACGTGGTCATGTAAAACGTAGATCTGCTTTATTCCTTTTGTTTAGGAGTCTTTTTCACTTGGTGTTCTGGCTGGTAGTTCGCCCTGTAGGCCTGGGTGCCAAGAGTTTGGATTTCAAGTAAGGCGGCAGGGCCTGCACGTGGCTTAAACACTCTTGCCACGCCCAAGATGGCCGCCGGGCTCCCGAGGTTTCGAGTTCTCGCGAGATTTCCCTGCTCCACAAGTTGCATTTACACACAGCTTTGCCCCCATTAAGCCTTCTCCCTAATCTACAGCCATACATGCCTACATTTTAAAACTGGGAAGTGGGAGATATTAAAAAAATAAAATCGGGGTAATGTATTTTCCCAATTGAGTTATATTGAAGTAAAGGCAATTTTAGGTGCGAGATAGCTAAAATAAAGCCGTTTTTGATTTAAAGAAAATAGAGTCTTCCGCCTGAATCGAATCTGTTGTCATGTATGCTCAGCGCCTTCAGACTTAAACACATACACTACTCTCATCCCACGACTCTAATACTACTAAACCTATTGGTGCAGTTTGCCTTCTGAATGGCAGAGGTTTGACTCAGGTTCAACAGAAACCATAGAAAGAACTCCCTGAACGGGCTCAGACAAGTCACCCTGGGAGCTCTTGGCTCAGAAGCCAGCAGAATCTATCCAGCAATAACAAGATGCGAGGCTCCAGGATTGGAGAAGGGCCCCAACCTTTGAATGTTACAGGCCCTCCCCCATCTAGGTTTCCGTAAAGGCACAAGAACTTAACAAATAAGCCAACATTTGGTTCATTGTTTTTGCTTTAACAAAGAGGCCTGAATGTCAGTGCATGGAAAAAGACAACAGACCCAAGAGTAGAACCTGTGCATGACTGCCATTCTCCCTGCAGACTGGGCCTAAGCCTGGGAAGCTTGCAAAGTCACAATTATTCAGCCTGCTGTTTCGAGCCTAAATTTGTATTATTTAATTTTTCCCCCATTTTTTCCAAGATTAATTCACAAAAAGACTGTCATTATTTTATACATTATTAATTCCATCCGATTGTATTTTTCATTTTTTTTCCATTTCTTCCTCCATTACTGAACTACAGTTCAGGGCTTTGTAGCTCCTTAGTCAGAACAAATTCCCCTCTAGCATCCAAATATCAGCAGGGAAACGAGGGAGATACAAAATCATCAATCCTCCATACCAAATTTTACCTTATCCTATTGTTAATTATAGCATGCGCCCATTCAAAGGATAAAGGAACATACCTTCATTTTTATAGCAAACCCTCACAAGATTCAGAAAGTTGTATATTTCCCTTAATTCGGTTTACTCTACAAAAATACAAACAAATACTTCCTTTTAGCAAATAAACCACTCTGTTGCTATACGTTCTTCTAAGTGTTTAACAAGATCTCATTTTGAAGAGTCTCTCACACTAACATCTAGACCGCCACCCGCTCTCCCATGCGATCTTTGAGCCGCCATCTTGAATAGAACTGTTTCTTTCACCTGCATCTCTATTGCATTAAAAATCAACATTCATGTTTATTTTTAATCTCACCTCTTTTTACCTTCATTCCTTTTACTTATAATCGAAATGTTTTAGCATTTTAATGTCTTACTGATAAAAACAATGAACACCATCTTGGGCCTATAAAGCTATTTTACAGAATCACCACACTACAGAAAGCAGATTAACCCTTCTTGATCATCAAACCTTCTTGGACAGAATATATCTACAATACTGATCCATTTTGCTTCACTTCTCAATTGATCTCGGCCACTGCAAAGTCAATGAATTGTGAATGTTGGAAGCAGGCATGACTCATTCTTAATAACATATCATACATATAGATAAAATATATATTCCTGTAATCACAACAACTTTGTAGAGTATTCTTTCGTTCTTTATTCAGTGAGATTGCCCAGCCAACACGTGTTTCGTCGTGGGAGATTTCCCAAACGACTTCTTCAGGGCTACAAGATAAAATATGTATATTTGGGATCAGCCGATCCACCACTCGATTATGAGTAAACATAATATATATATAGAGAGTGTTCACCCGGTGACTTGTTAGGATATGTATATCGCATATAATCACACTAGTGAATTACTAATACAGGTCACGGAACTGTGAGTATTCACGAGCTTGTACCACTTAATCCCAGTAATCGTGATTAAAACAACATATAATTTTTACAGCATCAATATGCTTATGATTTTTACAGGGTTATGTATTGACAAATTCATCCTGTGCATCTTTGAATTATTTACCAGCGTGCGGTGATAAAAAGGGGAGCGGTGTATAATTGGTGGGAAATATGAACGCGAAGATATGGGACCAAAAACGTCCTATCTTCAATTTATGTTAGCCGAGGTGAGACATTCATGTATATATCGCTACTACACCATTAATATGAGATCTGACTTCAAAATATACCCCTACCTGTTGAGCAGGTGGATGTGATATATCCTATTCTGAAAAGATAAGATCATGAGCGGGGTAGGTGATCTGGAAGTATTAAGGTGAGTGCATTAGTGTACTCAAATAAGGCTATGTCCGCCTACTCAGTGAAACCCCCCGCGTTAATAGGTCTTACCTAGAAGCGAGTACGCTTCGCGTTAATGTCGTCTCCGTGCGTGTTCGAATGGACCGGAAGTGACAGGTCTCTTGACCGGGTTCCTTAAGTATGCATGTTGGTTTGAACACTGACCATGAAATACAGTATTTTTGGGCAACTGACCGGACACAGATACCGAAGATGTACTGTAATTGAGAAATGTATGCATCTTATATCGCATCCCAATATTACTGCAACCACCCTCACATGTTGGGGTTTTTAACATAAGGAATGTGCGATGTATAAATAAATAATATGTGCAACACTAGGATACGGAATATATACCATAAAAAATATGTATTAGATAAATACAGATGGAATACATAGACATGTGGAGTAACAGTTTTCTACAATGAATAGTATAAATGCTTTGGACCACGAGTTTTCGATCGCTATACGAATTTCTTGTACCCCTAGCGCCAATCTAATCCAGCATTTGTTCGAATCCATTAATATATTACCCTTCTCTGAGATGACATTCATGGATATAGAAGAAATACATGGGACTACATGGCCTATACACCTTGTTTCCCGATATATAGTAAAAATCAAAGTCGCGCTAATATGCAACCACGTTAGGTTCAGTGGTTTGGGTTCGAATATAATTTATAAAGATAATACTAAGTAGGATGGGCTCGAACCATCAAGTCAGGACTGTAAAACGGGAAGACTGAAAAGCTGACTTCCGGTGTTTGGACTAGTAACGTACACACAATGCAGTACGCGCTCTAGCTGTTTGTGTACTCTCAGGCAGCATACTGAAGGAACCCGGTCAAGAGACCCGTCACTTCCGGTCCATTCGAACACGCACGGAGACGACATTAACGCGAAGCGTACTCGCTTCTAGGTAAGACCTATTAACGCGGGGGGTCTCACTGAGTAGGCGGACATAGCCTTATTTGAGTACACTAATGCACTCACATTAATACTTCCAGATCACCTACCCCGCGACACAACTGGGGTATTTACTTGCTAGGATTTCTCCAGTAGCAATACGAAGAAAACCAGACTGGGATTATAGGTAAGAGATCGCTCCCGGGACGGGGACGAGGGTAATATTTGTAAACATTTCGGTATGCCTCTCATACCATTGAATTTATTGACCTAGGAACGAAGCAACCTACATTAATATCGAAACCTTGGAACCGGGGTCAACCTAATTACAGCCGGGACGGAAGTAAAACCGACGGGGAGGTGAGTGAACTTCACCGTCCTCTTATGATACTTGCTCATAAATAGTCTCTACCGGTAATAGGGATGACTCAATACTAATATGAGTGTCCGCTCATAATCTTATCTTTTCAGAATAGGATATATCACATCCACCTGCTCAACAGGTAGGGGTATATTTTGAAGTCAGATCTCATATTAATGGTGTCATAGCGATATATACATGAATGTCTCACCTCGGCTAACATAAATTGAAGATAGGACGTTTTTGGTCCCATATCTTCGCGTTCATATTTCCCACCAATTATACACCGCTCCCCTTTTTATCACCGCACGCTGGTAAATAATTCAAAGATGCACAGGATGAATTTGTCAATACATAACCCTGTAAAAATCATAAGCATATTGATGCTGTAAAAATTATATGTTGTTTTAATCACGATTACTGGGATTAAGTGGTACAAGCTCGTGAATACTCACAGTTCCGTGACCTGTATTAGTAATTCACTAGTGTGATTATATGCGATATACATATCCTAACAAGTCACCGGGTGAACACTCTCTATATATATTATGTTTACCCATAATCGAGTGGTGGATCGGCTGATCCCAAATATACATATTTTATCTTGTAGCCCTGAAGAAGTCGTTTGGGAAATCTCCCACGACGAAACATGTGTTGGCTGGGCAATCTCACTGAACAAAGAACGAAAGAATACTCTACAAAGTTGTTGTGATTACAGGAATATATATTTTATCTATATGTATGATATGTTATTAAGGTGGTAGAATTACGCCATAACTTGCCAAACAAATAGCGTGTGCACAGGATCACAGTTTGTCTACAGTGGACCTCGTCTAGGGTCCCCGATTGAGGGTTTAGGGTGTTGCTTTCCCTCACTTCTGCACCGCACAGATAGTTCTTACAAAGAATAGCGTATAATTGGGAGGCGCCATCTCCACACTTAGAAAACGCCCCGAGGGTTTATGTGCATGACTCATTCTTATGCTGCCCACCTGGAGGCAACCACTGAGGCGTGACTCATGAAAAGGGGTAACACTGCAGAGGCAGCACGTAGGGGCACGAGTTAGAGTTTGTCGCTGGGGGAGCGATCTGCCATGCTGGCGGCCTGCTCCAGCACCGCCAAACCTGTGGCCGGGCTGCACAGCAGATTGCTAGTTTCCTAGTGTCTGGGGGGCTGTTTTTGGCATTGTGATGGCGGTGTCTCTGAAAATGGGCACCGCAATGTGAACGCCTAAAACAATTCTTGCACGGCATGGACTGTAAAGTCCATGCCGTGCAGGAACTATGGTGCATGCACACAGGGGGGCACATGTTCCCCCCTGCATTCGCCCTAGGTCCAAAAGGCACATGGGGGCCCTGTAGGGCTCTCCGCCCGGGATTTCATGGAGGAGAAACCACCATGAAAACCATGGCGGAAAGGAAAACACGAAATATGCTTGGCGGGACCGTGGCAGTCCCAAGATTATTGCTGCCTCTACCCCGGCCCGCCACCGCCAGGGAACGGCGGTTCCCTGGTGGCATCTGCACTGCAATGGCGGTCCGACTGACCTACTCATAATGGGGCGGTTGGAGCACCAGTGCGGCGGTGGCTGGACCGCCACCGCAGCACCTCCACGAGTCTGGCAGTCCTTGGACCGCCAGACTCGTAATCAGGGCCTTAATGTTCTAATCAGAGGAGAAGAAGAGCAGCCAGCAGGTGACTTTCAGGTACCTACCAAGTTTAAAAGAGTGCCTAACTGCTGATGGGCCAACGAGTTATGAGTTCAGAAAGGTCCAGCCAGTGTCCCATTTTAGTAAGCCTGCAAGAACAGACAGAAGCCCAACTCTACGCTGAAATAACTGGGTGCTTCAAGATTACATGGGAAGACCAGCATCGTTACAGCGAGCCAACCAGTGCTAGCCACACCTTCTGTTGTACTGCCTGGCATGGGCCAATACACTGAGAGGCTTTGCCAAACCACACAAGGCTGGCCAATATACTGGTAAGTTTGGAGGCCATGACATACGAACAATAGACAGCGTTTTGTTATTCTCGCTGAAGTGTGCAACGCATGTAAACTACAAAAATGAAAAGGGTCGATAAACACATTTACAAGTGTGGAGGCCATGGCAGCACAAACCTGGTACACTTACAATGGGCTTGGAACCCATATGGAAGGATGGGGAAGATCACTGGGGCCTACTGGAGGGAACGTATAATCTTGTTGCAATGGCTCATGCCACTAAGTGCTGTGTGTGTCCCAGAGGGGCTCTCATCTACCAGGGTGGCTAGGACTCTCTTTGGCTTCTTCACCCTCGTTGAATTTCCCCGGATTGCGATCTCTGACACAAGGACACACGTCATGTCGTTTTACATTAAGGCTATGTGCACCATACCTCCCAACGAACCAGTGGGTTGTTAGCAAGGCTCAACAGACCTGAAAAAGCATGAAGGCTGCTTGAAGTGGAAGTGTGCCATGCTGCTGTCGCGCCACTTATTAGTCTAATAGATGTCACAAAAAGAAGTCCCTGGCCCCTTTAAACTACTCTACAGGCACAAAATGCATAGTCCCTTCATTTTGGGTTGAGAAGGAAACACGAGGTTGGCCACCCATAATGTGGTTGACAATGCCATGGGCCTCCGTGAAAGATGACCAAATGGATGCAAAGTGAAAAACATCCTTCATGCCTTTAAGGGACTGATGAAGGAGTGGTTTGATCAGAAAACTATCCTTACTGGTTACCAGGAGACTCAAGAGTTCCTGATCCTCAATTCAATTGCCATAATTCCTAGAGAAGTGAAGTGACATATAGACTGTCTGGAAATTGAGGTCACCTATTTAGCGCATGTTGGTGTCCCCAGGAAACGGCCATCAATGGTTCCATGTCACTCTGCTGAAACCTTATTTTGGGACAGAGGAATTGGCAGCACTTCTTGCAGCCACGGACCAGGTTGAGAAGGAGTATGAGCTGCTTCCTGACACTTCTTGCAGCCACGGACCAGGTTGAGAAGGAGTATGAGCTGCTTCCTGACACTTCTTGCAGCCAGGGACCAGGTTGAGAAGGAGTATGAGCTGCTTCCTGACACTTCTTGCAGCCACGGACCAGGTTGAGAAGGAATATGAGCTGCTTCCTGACACTTATTGCAGCCACGGACCAGGTTGAGAAGGAGTATGAGCTGCTTCCTGACACTTCTTGTAGCCACGGACCAGGTTGAGAAGGAGTGTGAGCTGCTTCCTGACACTTATTGTAGCCACGGACCAGGTTGAGGAGTGTGAGCTGCTTCCTGACACTTATTGTAGCCACTGACCAGGCTGAGAAGGAGTATGAGCTGCTTCCTGACACTTATTGTAGCCACTGACCAGGCTGAGAAGGAGTATGAGCTGCTTCCTGACACTTATTGTAGCCACGGACAAGGTTGAGAAGGAGTATGAGCTGCTTCTTGACACTTATTGTAGCCACTGACCAGGCTGAGGAGTATGAGCTGCTTCCTGACACTTCTTGCAGCCACGGACCAGGTTGAGGAGTATGAGCTGCTTCCTGACACTTCTTGTAGCCACGGACCAGGTTGAGAAGGATTAGGAGCTGCTTCCTGACACTTCTTGCAGCCACGGACCAGGTTGAGAAGGAGTATGAGCTGCTTCCTGACACTTCTTGTAGCCACGGACCAGGCTGAGGAGTATGAGCTGCTTCCTGACACTTATTGTAGCCACGGACCAGGCTGGGAAGGAGCATGAGCTGCTTCCTGACACTTATTGTAGCCACTGACCAGGCTGAGAAGGAGCATGAGCTGCTTCCTGACACTTATTGTAGCCACTGACCAGGCTGAGAAGGAGTATGAGCTGCTTCCTGACACTTCTTGTAGCCACGGACCAGGACCAGGCTGAGAAGGAGTATGAGCTGCTTCCTGAAACTTCTTGTAGCCACGGACCAGGCTGAGAAGGAGTGTGAGCTGCTTCCTGACACTTATTGTAGCCACGGACCAGGTTGAGAAGGAGTGTGAGCTGCTTCCTGACACTTATTGTAGCCACTGACCAGGCTGAGAAGGAGTATGAGCTGCTTCCTGACACTTATTGTAGCCACTGACCAGGCTGAGAAGGAGTATGAGCTGCTTCCTGACACTTATTGTAGCCACGGACCAGGTTGAGAAGGAGTATGAGCTGCTTCCTGACACTTATTGTAGCCACTGACCAGGCTGAGAAGGAGTATGATCTGCTTCCTGACACTTCTTGCAGCCACGGACCAGGTTGAGGAGTATGAGCTGCTTCCTGACACTTCTTGTAGCCACGGACCAGGTTGAGAAGGATTATGAGCTGCTTCCTGACACTTCTTGCAGCCACGGACCAGGTTGAGAAGGAGTATGAGCTGCTTCCTGACACTTCTTGTAGCCACGGACCAGGCTGAGGAGTATGAGCTGCTTCCTGACACTTATTGTAGCCACGGACCAGGCTGAGAAGGAGCATGAGCTGCTTCCTGACACTTATTGTAGCCACTGATGAGCTGCTTCCTGACACTTATTATAGCCACTGACCAGGCGGAGAAGGAGTATGAGCTGCTTCCTGACACTTATTGTAGCCACGGACCAGGCTGAGAAGGAGCATGAGCTGCTTCCTGACACTTATTGTAGCTCTGACCAGGCTGAGAAGGAGTATGAGCTGCTTCCTGACACTTATTGTAGCCACTGACCAGGCTGAGAAGGAGTATGAGCTGCTTCCTGACACTTATTGTAGCCACTGACCAGGTTGAGAAGGAGTGTGAGCTGATTCGTGACACTTATTGTAGCCACGGACCAGGTTGAGAAGGAGTATGAGCTGCTTCCTGACACTTCTTGTAGCCACGGACCAGGTTGAGAAGGAGTATGAGCTGCTTCCTGACACTTATTGCAGCCACGGACCAGGTTGAGAAGGAGTATGAGCTGCTTCCTGACACTTCTTGCAGCCACGGACCAGGTTGAGAAGGAGTATGAGCTGCTTCCTGACACTTCTTGCAGCCACGGACCAGGTTGAGAAGGAGTATGAGCTGCTTCCTGACACTTATTGTAGCCACTGACCAGGCTGAGAAGGAGTATGAGCTGCTTCCTGACACTTCTTGTAGCCACGGACCAGGCTGAGGAGTATGAGCTGCTTCCTGACACTTATTGTAGCCACTGACCAGGCTGAGAAGGAGTATGAGCTGCTTCCTGACACTTATTGTAGCCACGGACCAGGCTGAGAAGGAGTAAGAGCTGATTCCTGACACTTATTGTAGCCACGGACCAGGCTGAGAAGGAGTATGAGCTGCTTCCTGACACTTATTGTAGCCACTGACCAGGTTGAGAAGGAGTATGAGCTGCTTCCTGACACTTATTGTAGCCACGGACCAGGTTGAGAAGGAGTATGAGCTGCTTCCTGACACTTCTTGTAGCCACGGACCAGGTTGAGAAGGAGTATGAGCTGCTTCCTGACACTTCTTGTAGCCACGGACCAGGTTGAGAAGGAGTATGAGCTGCTTCCTGACACTTCTTGTAGCCACTCACCAGGTTGAGAAGGAGTATGAGCTGCTTCCTGACACTTACTGTAGCCACGGACCAGGTTGAGAAGGAGCATGAGCTGCTTCCTGACACTTCTTGTAGCCACGGACCAGGTTGAGAAGGAGTATGAGCTGCTTCCTGACACTTCTTGTAGCCACTCACCAGGTTGAGAAGGAGTATGAGCTGCTTCCTGACACTTATTGTAGCCACTCACCAGGCTGAGGAGTATGAGCTGCTTCCTGACACTTATTGTAGCCACTGACCAGGCTGAGAAGGAGTATGAGCTGCTTCCTGACACTTCTTGTAGCCACGGACCAGGTTGAGAAGGAGTATGAGCTTCTTCCTGACACTTCTTGTAGCCACGGACCAGGTTGAGAAGGAGTATGAGCTGCTTCCTGACACTTCTTGCAGCCACGGACCAGGTTGAGAAGGAGTATGAGCTGCTTCCTGAACTTCTTGCAGCCACGGACCAGGTTGAGAAGGAGTATGAGCTGCTTCCTGACACTTCTTGTATCCACGGACCAGGTTGAGAAGGAGTATGAGCTGCTTCCTAACACTTATTGTAGCCACTGACCAGGCTGAGGGCTGGGGAGAACTTCCTAATGACCCTCCTGACCTGCAGCACAGAGCAGAAAAGGATTGGTTGGTAGAGGGGGGGTGATTACCAACTCTAATTCAAAGCCCAACCAGCAGACAGAGGGCAACACACTGCTGGGCCACGTTGCCCACCTCCTGGACACTTGGATTAACACCAGTCTATGTGCACAACATTGGCCCAGGGGACCGTCTGCTTGTAAAGACTTAAAGGACTGAGCCTACGGTTATATCTAGGTGTAGGTAGTCAAAATGCTGGCACTGGGAGAGGTGGAGCGCGCCCTTGTCCCCAGGCCTGTCCTGTAGTGGTACCAAAGCAAGGGTCAATGGAAAGGCGCTTCGGCATGAACTACCAGGACCCCAACAACTTATCCAATTCCTTGAGTTGACAAGCACATTGAATAAGTTGGCCACAGCTAAATATCTTTGATTTAACCAGTCGCTACTGGCCATACCCAAAAAGAAGATCGCATTCTCCACACCTGAATTGCTCTGCCAAATTTAAGGTGCTGCCCTTTGCATTGAGGATTACCATCTGGTCGTATTAGAGACTGGTGTACCATATGTTGAAAGGTCTAAATGCCTTTTGTATGGCCTATCTAAACAACACTGCAGTTTAATGTAATACTTTTGGAAAGGACGAGTTACACCTCCAAAGTCACTGTGAAAAGCACCTGTATTGTTTTAGGCTCTTTGGACCCTACTTTCTTGGGACTAGGTTTATGGTCCAAATAGATTACAAACCCCTTAAGTGGCTAATGGAGATGAATATTGAAAACTAAGTGTTGTAAGTGGGCCATCTCCCCCTTAGGGCAGGACTTTACAGCAAGGAGCAGAAGGCAGAGACATATCAAGGAATGCAACCCGCTCTTCCCTAAGGTTTTCCCAATCAGATGACCGAAGGTCTCTTGACTAGGTGTCCCTCAGACAGTAAATCCAGGAGGGGCATGCTGTTAGGATGAAACGTTCCCTGCATGGCTTGGCAAAGGTATACCGCTCTGCAACAACACATTTCTGTCTCCAACCCCATATTTTTCCTATAGTGGACTGCGAACCCACTGAAGTACAATTTTGGTTTTGATCACTGCTAGACGCCCAAAACATACCTTTTTTTCTGAAAACTACCCTTTCAACCTAACTATGCAGTGAGTGTTGGCGGCAGACATGTGAATGTAGTCCAAGGATACAAGCTTTTTCACCTGTATCCAATTAGAGGACACCAGAATTGTGGCCCTGTGACTTCAATGGTAAACGACGGTACCCAAATATCATACAGTGCACCGTAACATCTGACTGCGCCAGAACGCCATGAAAAGGCATCACACAAAGCCACAGAAAAGACCCCAGGTCTGGCTTAGATCATTTTGGCTCCACTAATATGTTCAAAGGATCCACACAGCTGACTGGAGGATGGACCTCAGCTCCTGGAGCCGCTGCATCCATTCCAATAGCAGGAGGGACCACCTGCGGCCAGTGGTTCACCATGCATCTGACTTAGACGTTTTCCTGGTAGATCTTGCCTCTTCCACAGACGTACCAGAACCACTAATACAGGTTCACCAAAATATTTACACCCATAGCGGGTTATGAGACACAGATCCATTAGGGTTCAGTTACCCCAGGAACTGGAAGAGGTCCGGAGCAAAGTCGATCTTTGAGACCATTGCCCATTGAATGATTGTCCATTGGCGAAATCTGACTTTCTCAGCTGGTGACCAAACTGGGCTTTTTTCCAGTCGCAAGTGCCAGGAGACGGAGCCCACTGAGCTGCCTTGAGCCAAAAGGACTCTGGAACTGGTGTATGAGACTGGGCAAGCATCTCCTGCTACTGTATGTATTCACTGATTGGACCAAGAA
The DNA here is from genome assembly GCA_963921515.1 of Calotriton arnoldi. Classification (NCBI taxonomy): domain Eukaryota; kingdom Metazoa; phylum Chordata; class Amphibia; order Caudata; family Salamandridae; genus Calotriton; species Calotriton arnoldi. The sequence goes on from CAWUFW010012245.1 coordinate 307,025, forward strand.
GTAAGAAGCAGAAAAACGTTGAAGCCCTGAGTCGATAGAGACTCTTGTAACCGTTCTATTGTGCTGCACTTATTACCCCATAACAATGGAATAGGTACATTTGGTAAGCCAATCAGAGTTTCAGCACTGTGATCTCTGAAATCTATCCTGTTCTGAATGTGTAATACAGATGTAGTAAAAAAAATAAAAAAAAAGGAATACATCCGGCTGAGCATCAACCTTTATGGGCTATGTAAGAAATGCTCAACCTCCCATGTACTTTCTGTAGCATTTTGTGATTATTGTACCAGAGAGCAAACCCCTTTTAATGCCCTAAGTTAAACTTCGACTGCTTGACTACAGCTCCCGCTGGAGAGTCAACGAAGCTAATGGAGACTTAGCTCCTATTTCAAGCAATAGCATCCAGGGTTCTCCGTAGGAGAGGACAAGTTGCAGTATCTACCCCTGGTGCTGTCCAGTACTAATCTGCCCCAGGACCTGGAGAACAACACCAGAAGTATCCAGAGTTCTCCGAGGTGAGGAGAAGCAGCAGTATCTACAACTGGTGGTGCCCAGCACTCATCTGTCCCAGGACCTAGAGAACGACACCGGAAGCATCCAGAGTCCTCCATGGGTGAGGAGAAGCAGCAGTATCTACAACTGGTGGTGCCCAGCACTCATCTGTCCCAGGACCTAGAGAATGACACCGGAAGCATCCAGAGTTCTCCGAGGTGAGGAGAAGCAGCAGTATCTACCAGTGGCGCTGCTGTCCCAGGACCTGGAGAACAACACCAGAAGCATCCAGAGTCCTCCATGGGTGAGGAGAAGCAGCAGTATCTACCGCGGGTGCTGCTCAGCATTCATCTGCCCCAGGACCTGGAGAACAATGCCAGACACCAGCAGTCATCCGTAGATGAGGAGAAGCAGCAGTATCAACCACTGGTGCTGCACAGCACTCATCTGCCCCAGGACCTGGAGAACAACGCCAGACACCAGCAGTCATCCGTAGATGAGGAGAAGCAGCAGTATCAACCACTGGTGCTGCACAGCACTCATCTGCCCCAGGACCTGGAGAACAACACCAGACACAGGCAGCCATCCATACTCCACTACAGATATTACACCCTAAAATAGAATATTGATTACTATGAGGGCTCCTTGACCAGGAATGTACTAGCTCGCACACCTGTGGTATATAGCATTTAAAAAACACCAGGTAAAAAAAATATTTCAAACTAGACCCTCACAGATCAGACTCAGAGGGGGAACTACCCCCTAAAACAAGTCCACGTTTAAAAATCCTTCAAATTTATACTGCTGATGCTGCTTATAATTGATTTTTTTCATGGCCATGCACCATTTGATGTTTTAAAGTTTTTCCGGCTGGTGAAGGTCATCCCAAAGAGATGGGGCTAGATAATGGCAAACTGTTATTCTCAAACCTTGCCAGTTTCTCAATCATCAGCTGAGAAAGGCCCGGGATGTTCTATGTCCATCTCAGTGAGTTTAGCCTCTCAATGCCCTCCAACTCACCATAGACAAGAGAATCACATAGTCATCAGCTTAGTACACAAAGCCTGCCCTCAGAATCCTCCACTGATCCACATAGAATTTCACTTTTACACTGCTTGCCCTAGTACACAAAGCCTGTCCTCAGAATCCTTCACTCATCCACGTAGAATTTCACTTTTACAGTGCTTGCCCAAGTACACAAAGTCTGTGCTCAGGTTTCTCCACTGATCCACGTAGAGGTTCACTTTTGCACTACTTGCCCTATTACACAAAGCCTGTGCTCAGGATCCTCCACTGATCCACGTACAGGTTCATTTTACCACTACTTGCCCTATTACAGAAAGCCTGCCCTCAGGATCCTTCACTCATCCACGTAGAAGTTCCCTTTTGCACTACTTGCACTAGTACACAAAGCCTGCCCTCAGGGTCCTCCACTGATCCACGTACAGGTTCACTTTTACATTACTTGCCCTAGCACACAAAGCCTGCCCTCAGGATTCTTCACTCATCCACGTAGAGGTTCACTTTTACACTACCTGCCCTAGTACACAAAGCATGCCCTCAGAATCCTTCACTCATCCACGTAGAGGTTCACTTTTACACTACCTGGCCTAGTACACAAAGCCTGTCCTCAGAATCCTTCACTCATCCACGTAGAGGTTCACTTTTACACTACCTGCCCTAGCACACAAAGCCTGCCCTCAGAATCTGTCACTCATCCACATAGAGGTTCACTTTTACACTACTTGCCCTAGCACACAAAGCCTGTCCTCAGAATCCTTCACTCATCCACGTAGAGGATCTTACACTACTTGCCCTAGTACACAAAGCCTGTCCTCAGAATCCTTCACTCATCCACGTAGAGGATCTCTTTTACACTACTTGCCCTAGTACACAAAGCCTGTCCTCAGAATCCTTCACTCGTCCACGTAGAGGTTCACTTTTACACTACTTGCCCTAGTACACAAAGCCTGTCCTCAGAATCCTTCACTCATCCACGTAGAGGATCTCTTTTACACTACTCGCCCTAGTACACAAAGCCTGTCCTCAGAATCCTTCACTCATCCACATAAAGGTTCTCTTTTACACTACTTGCCCTATTACACAAAGCCTGCGCTCAGGTTTCTCCACTGATCCACTTAGAGATTCCCTTTTGCACAACTTGCCCCAGTACACAAAGCCTGCTCCCAGGATCCTTCACTCATCCACGTAGAGGTTCACTTTTACACTACTTGCCCTAGTACCCAAAGCCTGCCCCTAGGTTTCTCCACTGATCCACGTACAGGTTCACTTTCACACTACTTGCCCTAGTACACAACACCTGCTTCAGGATTCTTCACTCATCCACGTAGAGGTTCTCTTTTACACTACTTGCCCTAGTACACAACACCTGCCTTCAGGATTCTTCAATCATCCACACAGAGGTTCACTTTTACACTACTTGCCCAGGTACACAAAGCCTGCCCTCAGAATCCTTCATTGATCCATGCAGAGGTTCACTTTTACTTGCACTAGTAAACAAAGCCAGTCCTCTAACCAGTCCAGTGTGCTCTACATGCAGCACAGAATCATCTTCACACATCTTTACCGAGCATAAAGCAAGTTCTCAGGCCCCCCCACCACGCACCAGAGAAAAGAATCATATCTGTAGTGCTTTAGCTAGTAAGCAAAGCCTGTACTCCGGGACATTTATTCAGCCACTGAAAACATAAATTTGCTTATTACACAAAGTGGGGCTCCACTGAATCACCTTCACAATGCTCTGTTAACGTACAGTATGACCCTCATAATCCTATGCATTATACGCAAAGCTTGCTCATCACCATGACATTTAACCACTTTTCCCCTTAACAAACACTTTGATGCACGGCTGCTTATAAAAAACTGACATATGCAAAAGAAACAATTGATGGACGGAATGCTGGGCAATGCAAACATTCACCCTCAGTCACAAGGATCTGGGTTTAATCCATCATTCTTTTGCTCACCACACCACCCCAGTTTGGACCCAGCCATATGCAAATCAGTCTTGACCATGTTCCTTATGGGAAGAGTCTAGCCCGAACTGCCAAGCCAGGTCCTCCCTGGACCGGAAACAAGCATCCTGGGACCGGTTTCAGGGCATCACCCTTCATCAGCCAGGCTAGCTTGAATCCAGTGGTGTAGTGAGCACGGGACCCACGTCTGGGCATACCCTTCCCAGGACGGAATGCTGGGCAATGCAAACATTCACCCCCAGTCACAAGGATCTGGGTTTAATCCATCATTCTTTTGCTCACCACACCACCCCAGTTTGGACCCAGCCATATGCAAATCAGTCTTGACCCTGTTCCTTATGGGAACAGTCCAGCCCGAACTGCCAAGCCAGGTCCTCCCTGGACCGGAAACAAGCATCCTGGGACCGGTTTCAGGGCATCACCCTTCATCAGCCAGGCTAGCTTGAATCCAGTGGTGTAGTGAGCACGGGACCCACGTCTGGGCATACCCTTCCCACTTAGGGCGACATATGCAAAAGAAACAATTGATAGATGGATTTAGGCCCAGATCTCTGTACTGGCAGATCTCTGACATTGTTCTGCATTCTGTCCATCAATTGTTCTTTTTGCATTTGTCACGAGTGGAACGGGTATGCCCAGACGTGGGTCCCGTGCTCTCCATGCCACTGCAGTCAAGCTATCCTGGCTGATGAGGGCTGAAAGCCCGAAACCGGTCCTAAGATGCTTGTTTCCAGTCCAGGGAGGACCTGGCCTGGCAGATCGGGCTGGACTGTTCCCATTGGGCGCAGGGCCAAGACTGATTTGCATATGGCTGGGTCCAAACTGGAATGGCGTGGTGAGCAAAAAAACGATGGATTTAGGCCCAGATCTCTGTACTGGGGTGAATGTATGACATTGTTCTGCATTCTGTCCATCAATTGTTCTTTTTGCATTTGTCACCCCGAGTGGAACGGGTATGCCCAGACGTGGGTCCTGTGCTCTCCATGCCACTGGAGTCAAGCTATCCTGGCTGATGAGGGCTGAAAGCCCGCAACCGGTCCTAGGATGCTTGTTTCCAGTCCAGGGAGGACCTGGCCTGGCAGTTCGGGCTGGACTGTTCCCATTGGGCGCAGGGTCAAGACTGATTTGCATATGGCTGGGTCCAAACTGGAATGGCATGGTGAGCAAAAAAACGATGGATCTAGGCCCAGATCTCTGTACTGGGGTGAATGTATGACATTGTTCTGCATTCTGTCCATCAATTGTTCTTTTTATAAAAAAACTGACAAGCAGCTCGATAGCCTTGTAGGGAATCATTCAAAGTGAGGACCCAGAAACCTTTTACCATGACTGCCTTAAAAGTCAAAACCACCCAGATTCTGTAGGAAACACAGTATTATTATAAAATCTTATAAAACACGTGGCTACCCCAGAGAGTTCCCCAGCGCTGGGCGCAGAGCAGACAGGTTAGGGAAAGAGCTCAGAATAACCAGGTTTTTAGATCCCTAAAGAAAGTGATCAAAGAGGAGCAGCATCGCAGAGATTCTGGGAGCGTGTTTCAGGACTTAGGTCCCAGGAGAGCGAAGGAGCATCCACCCATCCGGGCACGCCTAACTCTAAGAACTGTAAAGAGGTCCAGAGCGGGAGTAGATTTTGTGCATATAGCAGAGTGCCTTGATAGTGATACGCTACTCCACAGTAAGTCACCGACTTATCAGCTCCTAAGAATAAAATATTCCCATAATATAACCTGGACAGAATCAAAGCCTGGATAACAGTTCTTTGAGCGGCGAAAGGCAGTATCCACTGCATCTTTCTAAGCCACTTCATAGTAGCAAAGGAGGAGGAGGCAACCGTGGCTGCCTGAGCCTTCATGGACAGGGTGGAACAGCCAAAAGCTGAGGTTCTTCAGCTTAATCGGTAGGGACGGGAAGAGATCCCTTCGAGGCGGGTGAGTGCTGGGGTCCCCAGAACTGAGGGTTCCTGCCCAAGACCATGACCTTGGTCTTGTTACCATTCAATTTTAGAGAGTTGGAATTCATCCAATTGGAGACAAGGGCGAGGTAGGAGTTAAGATCTTCCAGGGAGGAGTTTTGCTCGGACGACAGAGAGAAAAGGATTTGGGTGTCGCCCGTATATGAAAATAGAGTAGGGTCACAACCTTCCACTAAGTCCGCCAAAGGGCAGACATGGATATTGAAGAGCAAGGCGCTGAGGGTGGATCCCTGCGGCACTCCAGAAGTAAGCTAATGCATGCAAAAAGAGACATTTGATGAGAAGACCTGAAACGAGAGATCTGACAGGAAGGAGGAAAGCCAGGCCAGAGCAGTGCCCTGCAGACCCATAAGTGTCAACCTTTTAACAAGGGTGTCATGTGACACAGTGTCAAATGCCGCGTCAAGATCCAGGAGGATCAGCGCGGCCAGGCCACCCCTGTCCAGGAGCCGTCTGAGATGTTCTGTAACACCCAATATAGCAGATTCTGTACTATGAATCCTGACTGGGAGGGATAGAGGGCCTTCTGCACGTTGGGTGTTAGCATGCTTCTCCAATATCTTGGAGAGAGTGGGCAGTTAGGAGAAAGGCCTAAAATTGGACCAGTTGGATGGGTCCAGATGGGTTTTAACAGAGGGAGCACCATAGCGTGCTTCCTGGCTTTGCGTAGGGATCCCTTGTGAAGAGAAAAGTTCAAAGGTTCAGCCAGAATAGACAAGTGATAAGGACTCAAGGTGCGCAGTTTGGCAGTGGAAAGAGGATCGAGGGTGTAGCCGGATTTATTGTACTGTAAAAGTACTGTGCACCTCCAGCATCCCTTTGACTAGGTGGAGACCCTGCCCAAATGGTGCAACTATAAAGGTGACTACAACTGAAGCTGTGTCTATACCTTGAGAGTATTCCTACCAAACTCATAGATTATAAGAACATGGGATGCAACCATTTCCTCAGTAGCCTAATTTGAACCTTATGTGATACCTGCACATATTGTCCTCTGGATTTCATGCAGTCAAACCAGCAAGCTCTTGTAAACAAACCACCATGATCTATAACAAGATATGTGGAATACTAGAACTCAGAACATAAATGACTAACAATAGACCGGTGAACCACACCGTGAACGTTCCTGAGAAATTAGAAAATTGACGTAACATAACACACCATACCATACCATACCAAACCACAGCATAATATCACATCACATCCATTGCTGCAGGACACCAGGCTTCACTCACTGCCACTGAAGTTCACTCCTATACATACATATACCGATAACAGGCTCTTATATGCTTACACATGCATGCCTCGTATGCGTCATGTTTATATTCGTGCAGCATTCTGCATTCCATAGGAATGTTTCCTGTGGAATGTTGGATGCTATTCAGTTGTATTTGTAGTCACCTCTTGTTGAGTGCGTTTGCTGTGCCACTGCAATAAACTTCTTCAAGCTTATCCTGGATTTGGACATTCTTCTTTGTTACAATAGCAACAAGTTGAGTAAACATCCTGTCAAGCCTGCGGCACAGGAACAGATTTTTTTCCCTGAATCCATGACTGGAGAACATTTGTTGGACTTTTTTGTCTACATAATTGAAGGTACGTCTGAGTGGAAATAAGGAACAGAAGCCTTTGCACCATGTGTATCTTTAAAGGAGGAACATTTTTATTTCATAAGATTGCTAATTGGGAAAACGTGGCTGCTATTCAGAAACTCGTTGGAGTTCAAAAGTAAACTCAGTGAGCCACCGGAACCTGGCATCAAAGTTCAAAGGACTCCATTTATAGAATTCACCGTCAGTTGTAACACAGCCTAGAATTTGGCGTCTTCGGTAAGCAGCCGGAACTTTCTTTCTACCAACGGAGCCTTCTCTTTCTTCCTGCTGCGGTGAGCTGATCTCACGTAAGACGTCACACGTAAGATGTTACATGTTTTGTCAAGTGCATCGCTACGTTGTGGTGGCCATTTTGGGTTGGTCGGCATTACCGCGTTGTTGCACATTTTAAAGTGAAGCATGGTTTTGTCTTGGATCGGAAGGCCAAGTGGTTTTCAGGAAGCTACCTCAAGCTACACCTCCCAGTGGTCAAGGTGAAATGAATGCGTACAAGGAAGCACTGTTGAGAATGGAATTGAGGTTTAAGCCGACCACAAGTGTTGCGCTCAACAAATTTAAATTCTACACTAGGGCGCAGAAAGAAGATGAGTTCTTTGACTATTTCCTGACGGCACTTAGAGGATTATCTATGCATTGTAAATAATTTTGGCCCCATGTTTGATGAAATGATGAGGGACCAGATAATTGTAACTGTGAAAAACAAAAAAAAATGCAAGAGCAGTTGTGGGTCATGGGGTATCCTAAACTACAAGAAGCGATTTCTACTGCAAAGGCGCAGGTACAATCTGAGAAGTGGATGTCTACTGTGAAAAGAGCAAGTTTATATGTAGATGTTGAAGAAGTGTGTGTAATGAAGCGTCCTGATGTAGGAAGGCGCGTGGATGAGTATCGTACTGAAAAATGGGGAATGAATACTAGTGGAACACGTATGAATGGCGTAGGAGGTGCAAAGAGATGGGACAGATCAGACAAGTCAGGCGGTTGTTACAAATGTGGAAGTGGTGCACATAGTGCTTGCTTTTCTGGTTGTCCTGCTCTGAACAAGGAATGTGTTAAGTGTGGCCATGTAGGTCATTTTGAACGTGTGTAGGAATGTTAGAAGAAATGGCAATCAAGCACATGGTAAAATTTCATGTACTATTGAGTTTGGAGTAGATAAATCTGGCTGTGATTGCAGGAATGTGAGCGGGAACAGTAAAGGCACTGTTTTAACTATTCAGCAAGACGGAGTTGATACTATAGCAGCATCCATGGAACAGGTAGTTAAAGCTCCACCCAAGTGTGTGGTAAGAGTATCAGGAGTAGAGTTACATCTTATGGCAGATTCTGGGTCTCCCTGGACCATTGTGACTCAAATATTTTTTAGAGAAGTTTGAGTGTTTAGTCTGGAGCAATTGGAACTTTCTGACATTGTGGCTGAGAGCTTTGATGGTTCAACCATTGACATGGGTTTATAAGTGTGCTGTTGGAATGTAAAGGTAGATGTGTGAAAGTCAAACTATATGTGGCTGTGAAAGGTGTGAATGTTTTAGGTTGGAGGGATCAGTGGAAATTGGGCATAATTTTAAACCCACGGTCTGAGGAGCCTGCGTAATTGTGTGAGGAAAAGGATATAGAGAAAGTGTTATGATTGAAGGGTGTGACGGTGAGAGGTTTGTGAAGCGACGTTTTAAAAACGTTTTTGAGGAAAGTTTAGAGAAATTAAGTGATTTTGTACACAAGATCAAACTTAAAGACAATGCCATACCAGTAAAATAAAAGCTATGAGGTGTTCCCATAAATGTGCGGGGGAATTGAGAGATATGCTTAATGACTTGGTGAGTGATGGCATTATTGAGGCAAAAGAATCGGCAGAATGGGTTTCTCCCATCGTTTTGGTGCATAAGGCTGACCAAAAATTGAAGTTACGTGTTGATTTGAGGATGTTGAATGCGAATTTGATAATTGATTGTCATCCCCTACCTAATATCAACAAGGTTGTATCGATGTTAGAAGGTGCAAAGATCTTTTCGACTTTGGACCTTAGATCTGTTTATCATCAGATCAAGTTAGCTAAGGAGTCCAAACATCTTACAGCATTTATTACTCCTCAAGGGCTTTATCAGTTTACTAAAATGCCATTCGGTTTGGCTTCAGCTGCTTCCGTCTTTCAAACAGCGATGTTCCATATTTTCAGGGACATTGATCAGTACGTCAAATGTTTTCAGGACAACATCTTGATATTCTCTAGAAACGAACAGGAACATTTGCATCACCTGATTGAAGTCTGTAACAGGTTTGAATATCATTGTTCAACACTCAAAGGACACAAGTGCAAATTGCTTAAGAACTCTGTGGAGTATCTAGGTCATACTCTACAGAGGTGAAGGAGTAGTGCCAAAAAAATCTAATGTTGAAGCTATTGTTAATGCTCCAGCTCCCGCTAACAAGGAGCAGTTATTATCACTTGCTGACATGTTCGAGTACTATAGCAAAGTCATTGAAAATTTTGCTACCAAAATTGAGCTATTGAGAGCTTTGTTGAGATACAATGTGGCTTATGAATGGTCAGATAACCAACAGATGGAATAGTACCATAAAACAGGATACTGTGAAGGCACCCACGTTAAAACCATTCTGCATGAAGAAAAAGTGTGTGATTATGGTGAACGCACGTTTGTATGGGGTCGGGGGTGTACTATCTCAGACATGTGGTAAAGATGAGTGGAAAGTTTCATTTGCCTCTGGTACTGTTAATGAAACAGCATAGATATGCTGTAATTGAGAGGGAGTTACTTGCGTGCACGTGGGCAGTTGAACACTTTAGGAACTATGTTTGGAGCAGGAGATTTGTGCTGAGAACTGACTAAAAGCCAATGGTGAACATCTTATCCCGGGAGGGGGGGGAGCTTTGGAATTCCACGGCGCGTATTGCCAGATTCGATTCCAGCCTTCCTGAATATACCTTCAGTACTGAGTACGTACCTGGAAAAAGTAATGTGACTGCTGACTTTTTGTCATGTCTCCCTTGTCAACTAAGTGATGTTCAAAGTGGAGGAGAATTTCATATGATTGCCAGTATTAAGGACGTCGTATATGGTGAGTTTGAAGGTATTTCTGAAGAATGTTGGAAAGAATGTGAGAGGACGGATGAACTGTGGCAGGAGACAAAAAGGTGTTTTGTAGAAGGTTCGCCAAATAAAGAAGTTAAGTCTGAGATTAAGTCTATGTACAATGTGGCGTAGGAACTAGAGACAGAAGGTGATCTGTTATTTAAAGGGGGAAATTGTGTTCCTCCCGTAGGGATACGTGATACTATTCTCAGGTTGGCATACAAGGGGCACCAAGTATGTACGCCATGAAGCGGTAAGTATGGATTCATTTTTGGAGGCCGGGTATGGACAGGATGATAGATCGGACGGTAAGAGAGCGTGACGTGTGTTCATCAAGTGAAAAAATGTTGAATGTAAGTGTGCCTCCTTTAAAGAATGTTGAGAGGCCAGAAATGCCATGGCAAAGACTGGCTTTCGATGTGTCAGGACCATTTAATTTCCTGCCTGTGGATGTACGCTTTGATTTGGTATTAGTTGACTATCATTCAAAGTGGCCAGAGGTCAAGTTTGTCTCACAAGCCACCACCAGTGCGGTTATTGAGTTCTTAAAGGAAGTGTTCGCTAGAGAGGGTTGTCCTTCTACACTTGTAGCTGATAATGGTGTTCAGTTGACTTCCAGGGAAATGGATGCATTTCTCAAACATTGTGATATTAGGCATGTGACAACTTCTTTATATGCACCTCATGAAAAGGGCCAAGTGGAAAAATGTAACCGTGTGTTCAAGGGATATGTTGTGGAGGGACATGGTCGTGGTGGATTGGAAAAACGCATTGAGGAAAAGGTTATGTATGCACCGTATAACTACACACACTAGCACAGAAATGAGTCCTTTCAAGTTATTGAGGGGCAGAAATCCTGCATCCCGTTTGTGTGCATGGTGGTTTAAGGAGAGATGGAGTGTAGTTGGACAAGAGTGTGATGTAAAAACTGTAGCAGAAAGAGTTAGGTGGAAGCAGAATAAAAGAATGGTATGAAAAATTGGAAGACTAAACCTCATGGTATTGTTGTTAGGCACTGGGTGAGAGTTCTGAAACCAGACCTCGTGAACAAAGGAGTGTCCAAATTTGGAAAGGCCATGAAGGTTCAAAAAGTTTTTACAAACGGCGTTATCATTCAGGATGGCAAAGTATGGAACGCTAGAAAGATTGCCAAATGTACCAAACCAGTGGGTGACCACAGTATTAATGTGGATGGAAATGAAGCAGAGAGAGAGTTCATGATGAAGTGGAAGGACAGGAGTTTGGAGAGTGGTCCAGAGGTTGATGTTGGGAATCACGGTGAAACGCCTGAAGTTGGTGAAGGCTCAGTGGCGCACCGCATCAAGAGAACAAGTAGTAACTGCACCAGGCTCCAAGGAAGTATAAGGATTTTGTTAAATAAGTATTTTGTTTTCTTTTATTATATTTTTAGGTTGCATCGTACATAGTTGTTGTCTAGTTTGTTTTGATAAAAAGGGAGATGTGTTATATGCTTACACATGCATACCTCGCAGGCGTCATGTTTATATTTGTGCAGCTTCGGCATTCCATAGGAATGTTTCCTGTGGAATGTTGGATGCTCTTCAGTTGTATTTGCAGTCACCTCTTGGTGAGAGCATTTGCTGTGCCTCTGCAATAAACTTCTTCAAACCTATCCTGGATTTGGCATTCTTCTTTGTTATACAGGCCCTAAAGAAGACTCCATTCTTAGTACTAGTATGTTTAACCTGCCTTCTCTGTATGCTTTTCGATTTCAGAGGCTTCTTGAAGAAGGACAACAAAACCTACCAGATTACATATTAGGACTCTATTTTGAATTTTAAAAAATCAGTTCTATGAACAATATCAATGTGGCAGAGCACACGCAAACTTCCTCAGAATGGAGACAGGTTTGATCACTCAAAGATAAATGTGCACACAGCATGGTGTTCTCAAGGCTTTATTTGCAATCAAGATGTAAAGAACTTCTTGCTTCTTCGGCCAATATCGTACACAGTTCTCTTCAGTATCCTCACACAAATGCATTGAGCTGGAGATTTTCCACCTGCACGTTCTCCACCGCAAGGCTCCCGTCCAGCGTGGCCTGGTAAATCTCGATTGTTTCTGCCAGTGGGATAGGCTCACTGGTTTCAATAATGGCTATGGTCTCTCCAAACTCATTACACATGATAGTCTGCTGGGCCTGCGGTGGAAGCTCCTTGTGCGTCTTCCGGTGACTCCTCAGGTTTGATTGGGTTTTGAAGGCCTTGCCACACTCATGGCAAGTGTGTGGCCGCTCCCCAGTGTGGATGCGCCGGTGCTCCACTAAGTGCATGGACTGAACAAAACGCTTTCCACACTCATCACACTTATAGGGTCGCTCACCAGTGTGCAGGCGGCGGTGCTCCCGTAGGTGGGTGGCCTGACGGAATGCCTTACCACACACCAGACATGGGAAGGGCCTCTCATTGGTGTGGGTACGGTAGTGAAGTTGCAAGCCAGAAGCTGCCACAAACGTCTTAGCACACACCTCACACTGGTGGGGCCGAGCTCCTGAGTGTCTCTGCTCGTGGCGCGTTAAGCCACTTTGGCTAGAAAAAGACTTGCTGCATTGTTGGCACTTGAAAGGGCGCTGACCAGCATGCACTAGTTTGTGCAAAGTCAGGTTGGCTTGAGAGTTCATCCGCTTTCCACAAATGGAGCATTCATAGTGCATCTTCTGGCTGCAATGATGCTCCTCCAGCTTGGACAGATGGACAAAGATGGCCCCACAGTGCTTGCAGTGATGTGGCTCCTTGCCCAGGTGGATGAAGCGATGCAACTCCAGCAGCCTCCTGCGCAGAAAAGACTTACCACACTCTTTGCACTTGAAGGGGAGCTCACCTGTATGACCGTACAGGTGAAGGGCTAGCTTGGATGCACGGGAGAAAGACAACCCACACTCCTTGCAGGTGTAGGGGCTGCTTCCATCATGCACAATCCGGTGTTGCTGCAAGTTCGAGGACTGAGTGAAGGTCTTGTTGCAGATATCACATTTGTACGGCCGCTCACCTGTATGGATCAGGTTGTGTCGCATCAGATTGGCCAGCGAGGTAAAAGTCTTGCCACACTCAGTACACTGGAAGGGCCTCTCCCCTGTGTGAATGCGCATGTGGTTTTTTACATGCACCAGCTTTTTGAACTTTTTCCCACATAGCTGGCACTTGTGTGTCCTCTCAAGAATATGTACAACCCTTTTATGACGTACCATGCGGATGTGGGTGGAAAACCCCTTCTCACACTGTGGACACTTAAAACACTTCCCAGACTCCGCTTGCTGGAGATGTTCATGGGCTACACCGTTCACAGGCACATTGGCAGGAGAGGGTTTCTTCAAGAGAACAGGTGTCCCCTCCACCTGAGTGGAAGATTCAAGGACTTCAGCAGCTGTGCTATCAGCCTCAGCTTTGGTCCTGTTTCCATGATCTCGGACAGGTGGTTCTGGCATGAGCTGTACCGCTGAAAGACACGGTTCCACCTCCAGTGGCTCTACATGCATTTTTAGTTTCTCTGGTGGGACACCACTCTTGCCCACATGGGTCCTCCGATGGTACAAGAACTTAGTCATGTTGCTGAAAGTCTTACCACACATACAGTGATGCAGGGGATCTGCAGTGTGGGTTTTGCGATGCAGCATGAGCGTCATCTCTGTCCCAAAGCCTAAGCCACAGTCCACACAGAGGTACAGTGCTTCTCCACGATGTATCCTCATGTGCTGCTCCAAGGACACAGCCTTCTTGAAGACCTTGCTGCAGTTTGGGCACTCATAGGTGCCGTTGATATGTGCCTTCTGGTGTGCCTGCAGACGAGTTGCAGATGTGAACTGGCGATCACAATGTGCGCAGAAGAACTGCTCTGTGGCGTTGAACTTGCAGTGCTGCTTCAGTTCCTCCAATGAAGCAAAGTCATCTTTGCAATGACTACATTTAAAGGGACGCTTTATTAGTCTACCTTTGTCTCCTGGGGCATCGCAGGGACTGCTTGGAAGTGCCACCCTCTGCTGCAAGTTACAGACAAGCCCCTGTCCTCCATTCTCACTAGTAATGGTCACATTCTGTTGTCCTGCGTGAGCTGCTGATGGAAGAGCCCCTAGGAGTCTGACTTCACTCCTGATGACACCAGCTGCATTACTTTCATGAAGAGAACACTCTCCGCTTTCTTTCTCCATCTCCAGAAAGTGCGTTCCCTGGTGTTCCAAGAACTCCTCTGGCGTCTGGAACAGCTGTGTGCATTCAGAACACTCGTATGGGTGCATTGCTACTGGCTCTGGGCCCTGCTCATACCTTTCCACGACAGGATTGTTCTCCTGCTTTACTTGCGCTGTGGATTGGATGTCCGCTCTCCCCTTCTGATCTTCACTTTGTAGTGCCTTATCTACAGGCACGGCCTGGGTCGTCTCACTTTGCCTATTTTGCAAGTAAATTTGAGTTGGCACAGTGAGTGATGCTGGTTGCGGTTCTAGCACAGCCTGTAATGTCCCACAAACATCCTTGCTCTCATACATATGGTCACCCACGACCACATTCTGCAAGTTGACAAGCCCGTTGCCCACCTGCAGGATGATGTTCTGTGCAACATCTTTTGTGTGAGCTCTCTGGTGAGCGAGCCACACCTCCGGTGATGTGAAGAGTGCTTTACACTCACAGCATTGGTAATGGATCTGGCTGCCAAGGGTACTGTGAGACTCTGTCCGATTGCTGTGCTGGGTGCTCACCCTTGTGTGGGACTCTTGATGTTGCAGCAGGTCATTGGGTGACAGCACAAACTCCCCACACTCTAGGCATTGGTAGTGGTTCTGTGTGGCCACGCCCTGGAGCTGGTCACTGCCTACACTGGGAGCCTCTGCTTCAGCTTCATTGTAGTTGTCTCCCATGTGGTCCTGCTGATGCACAAGGACTTCTGCCAGGGTGTTGTAGAGCGTACCACACTCGGAGCACATGTATTGATGCAAAAAAAGGGGGTCCTGCGTCTCCTCTGCCATGACTGCTCTGCTCTTCGCTGCATGCCCTCAAATGATGGCGACACTCACAAGCGGTCAAACGGCATGGATTCCTGGCAGAGAAAAAGACAAGTTACATTGGTAAAAGGAAATCACTCACCAAACATGCTAAGGCTGGAAAAACATGTTAAAGCCTAAGGGCCTGATTTTGATCTTGGCGGACGGGTTACTCCGTCACAACGGTGACAGATATCCCGTCCGCCGAAATATAAATCCCATAGGATATAATGGAATTTATATTTCAGCGGACGGGATATCCTTCACCGTTGTGACGGAGTAACCCGTCCGCCAAGATCTAAATCAGCTCCTAAGACATTCCGGACTTGTTTCCTCAGTGCATGGGCTATGTGCCAAAGTGGTTTATGCCACACTCCCAAACGTGCCCTCGAATACTCCACAGACATATTGAGCTGTTCTGCAGCAACCACTGCCTGCAGTTCAACGAATGATGCAGAGCAGCAAATACCCACTTTATCAAAACCTATGAATGTCTGAGTCCCAAAGTGCCCAGACCTTGTTGTAGTGCACACAGAACACTCTGAGACAGTCTCAAAAGAATAGTTATGAAAACTGGTAAGGCTGTAGAGTTTTCTAAGTATTTTAGTTAGCTTTATACTCTCAATCTGACAATGTCACACTAAAGACTGCGTTCAATTCAAATAAGGTTTAAGTACAACCTAACAAAAATAATCAGGAGGAGGGCAGTTGAAGGTCTAGATGAGTCACAGAGATACTCTGAAGTCAGTCGATGTTAAAAGCAGTTCGGGCCTCCGTCCTTCTTCTGTAGGTGTGGTGGGCTGAAGTTTATGCTGTCTATGCGGCACGACTTAATGCTAAGAAGTACTGATTACACAAGTATTACATCTTTCCACAAAGTTCTCCTTACATGATTGTCTCGGTTCTCAGTCTGGGAGTAGGATGTCTTCCCACTTTCACCAGCCTCTTCACATCTGGATGTCTCCTATGAGTGTCCACATGCCACCAGTATCTTAACCTTGGAGATTCATCCATGAGGGTCCACTTACTACCAGTCTCTTTACCTCTGGGTATCGCCTACGAATGTCCACCTACCCTGTCTCTTCACATCCAGGTGTCCACCTATAAGCGCCCATTTACCACTGGTCTTTTCATGTCCAGGCACCACCTATAAGCCTTCATCTCTCACCAGTTTCTTCATATCAAGGCATCACCTACGAGTGCCCACCTACCACTAGTCTTTTCATGTCCAGGTTCTGCCTTCATGCTGTCACCTACCACCACGATCTTTATCTCTGGGTGTCACTTACAAGTGTCCACTTAGCACCAGCATTTTCATATCCAGGAGTTGCCTAGGAGTATCCACCTACCACCAGTCTCTTCACCTTCGAACATCTCCTAAATTGCCACCTACTGACAGTCTTTTCACCTTCACCCCCTGGCGACGACTACAAATGTCCACTTAGCACCAGTCTAGTCACCGTTGGGCTTCGCCTATGCGTGTTCAGCTTCGACCAGTCTCATCACGTCCAGGCGTCGCCTATGAGCACCCACGTCCAGGTGTCGTCTATGACTGTCCACCTACCAGTCTCTTCACCTCTGGGCATTACTTAAGAGTGTGCACCTACAACCAGTCTTTTCACACCCAGCTTTTTCTATACTGTCTACTGAACTTTAGGTTGTAACTGGTGGCTACCCGTACTCCCCACTGTTAAATAGTTAACTCAGAGTAAATATACCAGGTGTCTCTCTTAGCTGATGGCAAGAGTGAAAAGTTTCTGTATGTTGTGAAATATCCATTTTTCAATGGATTGGGATTGTGAAGCTAAGATGGCGGACCCTGCTACACCTTCAAGTAGTAACTCTGCCTGTGTGGTCACTCAGTATGCTTGAGGATGTCTCAAAGTGAAGGAGGAGACAAACTAGATCTCGACCTCTAAGGTGACCCCACACAACTGAGATCGCTTTCCCAGAACCCTGGACACCAGTAATAACGGGTTGGGCAGTATCGCCCTAGGCACAGGCAACCAGGGACGCTGCCTAGATCACCTCCTAGAGACGATCACTGACCTTGGTCCTACGAGAGAGCTGATGCATGGGAGAAGCAAAGAGCAATAGTATGCACTGAGAGAAGGGAAACCAGAAGGGGGGTGCTGAGAAAGGAAGGACTGGACATAATGAGAATGGGCCTTCATGCTAACCAAAGACTCTGTGTGTGCCCAGGGGTCACTATATTCAAGTAGCTGAAGCAACAACCACCAAAGAATGCATATCCTAAGATATGTCCCCAAGGTGTAGGACGGGTCCACTCCACAGGGAGGGAAATGAAGTCCCTCCGTCATGGGAATGACCAAGTAGGTGCCCTTAAAAGAATGCTCCCAGCGCCCCTCACAAGATTTCGGAGGGTTTCCTGGTGCATGCGTAAAACACCACGACAGCAACCAAACTCTGTGGCTGAAGACAAGTGACTTCATGGAATACTGTGGATCCGTAGAGGGTGATGAACATCTACTCCGTGGCTTAAGACAAGTGACTGCATGAAATACTGTGGATTCCTAAAGGCTGAATGGAATACTGTGGATCTGTAGAGCGTGATGAACTTCTACTTTGTGAGTGAGACATGTGACTTCATGGAATACTGTGCATCCGAAGGGGTCATGACCTTCTACTTTGTGATTGAAGACAAATGACTGTATAGAATATTGTGGGTCTGTACAGGGTGATGAACTTCTACTTTGTGGCTGAAGACAAGTGACTTCATGGAATACTGTGGATCCGTAGAGAGTGATGAACCTCTCCTTTGTGGCTGAAGACAAGTGACTTCATGGAATACTGTGGATCCGTAGAGAGTGATGAACCTCTCCTTTGTGGCTGAAGACAAGTGACTTCATGGAATACTGTGGATCCGTAGAGAGTGATGAACTTCTCCTTTGTGGCTGAAGACAAGTGACTTCATGGAATACTGTGGATCCGTAGAGGGTGATGAACTTCTACATTGTGGCTGAAGACAAGTGGCTTCATGGAATACTGTGGATCAGTATGGATGATGTTCTTCTACTTTGTGGGTGAAGACAAGTGACTGCATGGAATACTGTGGATCTGTAGAGGTTGATGAACTTCTACATTGTGGCTGAAGACAAGTGACTTCATGGAATACTGTGGATCCGTAGAGAGTGATGAACTTCTCCTTTGTGGCTGAAGACAAGTGACTTCATGGAATACAGTGGATCCGTAGAGAGTGATGAACTTCTCCTTTGTGGCTGAAGACAAGTGACTTCATGGAATACTGTAGATCCATAGAGAGTGATGAACTTCTCCTTTGTGGCTGAAGACAAGTGACTTCATGGAATACTGTAGATCCATAGAGAGTGATGAACTTCTCCTTTGTGGCTGAAGACAAGTGACTTCATGGAATACTGTGGATCAGTTTGGATGATGTTCTTCTACTTTGTGGGTGAAGACAAGTGACTGTATGGAATACTGTGGATCTGTAGAGGGTGATGAACTTCTACTTTGTGGTTGAAGATAAGAGACTGCATGGAATACTGTGGATCCCTAAAGGCTGATTAACTTCTACTCTGTGGCTGAAGACAAGTGACTGCATGGAATACTGCGGATCTGTAGAAGGTGATGAATGTCTACTTTGTGTGTGAAGACAAGTGACTGCATGGAATACTGTGGATCCGCAGAGGGTGATAAACTTCTGCTTTGTGGCTTAAGACAAGTGGCTGTATGGAACACTGTGGATTCCTAGAGGCTGAATGGAATACTGTGGATCCATAGAGGGTGATGAACTTCTACTTTGTGGTTGAAGACAAATGACTGCATGGCATACTGTGGATCCGTACGCATGCTGTACTTCTACTTTATGGGAGAAGACATGTGACTGCATGGAATACTGTGGGCCTGTAGACGGTGATGAACTTTTACTTTGTGGCTGAAGACACATGACTTCATGGAATACTGTGGACCCTTAGAGGGTGATGAACTTCTACTTTGTGGGTGAAGCCAAGTGACGGCATGGAGTACTGTGGACCCGTAGGGGTGATGAAACTTCACTGTAGGAGGCTGAACCAGTGAAGACAAATGGCATGAGGCTATCAAGAAACCCGAACTATTATTTAGGAAGAAAGTATTTAGCATAGTTAAGGGCCGGAAAACTCCTTATTGTGGCCTTTTCACTGTTCCTACCTCTGAAAACGTTTGCTCAGAAATGGCAGACTTTCGGCTGCCAAATTGAGATGGACAGAGGTTCTTTTAGCCAACTCCTCTCCTTCTGCAACAACCCTTAAGGAAGAGTATCTGGCCCTAATATTCAGTACACTTGTGGCCTTTTCTCCTATCACTCCTCCTTGTACCGGTAATATGAACTATTTGATTAATTCTGGTTCGACCTGAACCAAGTACCATGAAATTCATTAAGCTAGCTTCTGATACCATTACCCCAGTTCTTATACACATTACATTTCTGGTTTGACATCCTGGTTGGTCCTTGAAGAATGGAAAATGAGGATGAAAGCCAATCACCAATTCCAAAGATTTAGTCAATTTTAATCCATTTTCCCTTTAGTTATTGAATTCAGAGTCACTCTAAAACTGTCACAATTCTTACAGATCACTGCGGTCTTGAGCACACAGAAGTTGGCTTCCAGCCACAAAGTGGAACAGAGTCCATGTTTGTAATTAAGCTTGACAATCTGCAAATGCATCTGAACAAGCGTGGCACAACTGCACTTGTACTCCTTGAGCTCTCAGGAATATTTTTGTTTCATCCCACAAAACTACACCGGCTCTCGAAAGTGGGGAGAAGAGGTAATGCTTTTGAACAGCCTTCATCGTGTTGGACTCAAGGGGTCTATACTCCCCCTTTTGTTCCACTATCAGAGATGTTTCTTGAGGATTTCCTCTTAGCCTTACCCTGTTCAATGCTTAGGTTTCCCAGTTTATGAATGTCATTCAATCTTATTATTTCCTTTTCTTTTGCTTTGCCTATGACAACCAACTCATCATCAAATGTCTGATTAATGAAGGGGCATATACATAGGTCAATTTGAAAGAATATCTACTTGTTGTTCCAAAGTGCATGTGCCTTAAATTACTGAAACTAAACTCCAAGAACACAAAGATTACTGTAATGGGAGGAATTACTATCTTGGTAGCCTACTGGAATGATTTCTGCTCCTGGACCCACTATGAACGTTGGCAAACTAGACTTTGGACCGGATTTAGATCTTGGTGGATGGGTTACTCAATCACAACGGTGGCGGATATCCCATCCGCCAAAATATAAATCCCTTTATGTGCTATGAGATTTATATTTCGGCTGACAGGATAGCAGTCACCGTTGTGACGGAGTAAACCATCCGCCAAGTTGTAAATCAGGCTCTTTGTCTTTAAGGGTTCTCTATCTCCAAAGCCACAGATTTATAAATGATATATACATTTACTTATAGACCCAGCATAAAATATTTCCACTTTTTCCTATCTGCTTAAGCAAGATAGTAGGCCACTGCCTAGATTATGGTAATTCACTATATCTAGGCATCACCAAATATCATACAGCCAAACTTAAATTGACACAAAATGTAGAGCCATACTTTATCAAGGTTCTTTCTCAAGTGGCATGGTGGACAAAAACTATGGACTGGATTGCAGCCATTATCAGTGTCTAAGATTAATTTAAGCAATCTACCCATTGTTTTTTTGTTTTTACTCAGTGCGACATCCTTAGTGCGACGGGTACGCCCAGATGTGGGTGCCGTGCTCATTATGCCATAGGACTCAAGCTGCACTCCAGCTGACGAAGCCTAAATAGGCTGAAACAGCTCTGGGGTCGCTTGAGTTCCAATTCAGAGGGGACCTTGTCTGGCAGTTCAGGCAAGATTGTTCTTACTGGAACAGGACAAAGGCTGATTCTCACCAGGCTGGCTCCAGCCTAAGGTGGCATGGTGGGCAAAGAAAAGATGGACTGGATAGTGGCCAAGAGTAACTGCCAATTGTAAATCTCTGCCAATGCAGGGTCATATACCAGAGGTAAAAAAATTTACTTTACGAATGGGGCCAATCATTTATTTTCCTGTTGTAAAAAAAGCATAGAATTTGCTGGATGAAATTGGAGGTCTCCAGGTTCCATTTCGTGTTGCGCCTCTACACCCAGTCAAACAATGGGGTATCGTTTTTAACGGGAGACGTGTGGAAACAGAGAATAGTAGCAAATTTGTCATTACCAATTGGATTTCTCTGTATTTTTGGCATCAAAATATAAGCCAGTGTGCAAGAAAGAAGACGTTTTGCAAAATGCCCTCGGAGTCACATGACAGCGTGGGTAACCCCAAATTCAGAGGTGTACAAATACCCACTGTTACTAAACTCAGTACCTTGTGCACCTTAAAAAAAATAAAGCTTTCCTTCATGACCATGTTGCATTCATTATATTTTACCATATGAACTGTTGAATGTTTGGAACACAATGAAAAGCCATAAGCTGCAGCTTAGTTGTTGGCTTCGGCTATTACTTACTTTTGGACCAACTGCAAACCTTATACATCCCCACGACACAAAGACGTAACAGTATATTGCTTTCGTAAATCTGTTATCGTGCCTAAAATCGGATGAAAAAGTTATCACCAATTGCTACTCATTTTCATAATTATTTTTATTTCAAAAATTAGTTTTTGGGGGATAACCTTGAGGTATCTACAAAAATGACCCCTTGCTGAATTCAGAATGTTGTCTGCTTTTTGGAAATATATAGCCTTCCGAAACAACCCATGGGCTTCAGACCTGTTTCCACCACAAACTGCAAGCAAGCTGAAACCATGAAAATTAGGGGGAAGGAATACATCTAGAAGAATGCAAAAACTGTGGTAATTTTGTAATTGCTTGTTCCTGAAACCTGGGAAGATTGTGATCATAGCACAAAAAAACCTTTCATTGATGCCATTTTTTACAACAACAAAAGTAAGTTCTCTTGCACAGCATCTTTTCTCCATTTATCCTTAAAAAAAAAAAAAACAACATTAGCCACATTTTGGTTCCAGGGGAAGCACAAACCCTGAATACTTTTAGGATTCATAGGATGTTGGGGAAAAAGGACAAATATATGGTGTGGATACCTCAAGTGGAAAATAGTTAATGTTTAAATGCGAACTACCCCAAACATCAATAAAAGAGCTTAGCACTGGGAGGGTGGGGGGGAGAAGGCTTAGTAGTCAAGTAGTTATACACCTTTTACTAAATGATTCTTCACAGGTATGATATCTATGTATTTATTTTTATTTCTAAAGCGCAACACTTATCGCCAAGGGGATATCACGGCGCTAAGTAGTTACCTCAACTAACAACTGAGAGAATACATCGAAAAATGGGCCTCATTACATCCATTAGCCTGGAAAAAGCCGGGTTTTCAACTCCTTTCTAAATTTGGTGTGATCTCCAAAGGTAAGGGATTCCACTGAGCAGCTACGTACAAGAAAGATCGGCCACCCGATCTAACTTTCCTCATACACTTGGTTTTCGCTAAGGCCATATTACGGGATCTTAAGTCACAAGAGAGTTCATAAAACTCCTCCCTGGCCTGAGGAATATCGGGGCCTTCATTGTGAAGAGCTTCTTGAGCGAAGCATAAGAGTTTGAAATTAGCTCGCTTATTCATAGGCAACCAATGCAAAGAGGCTAAGCATGCTGAAGCAGAGCCAAACCTGTCCGTCTTACATATTAGCTTGGCTCCTGCGTTTTGGGTAACCTGCAATCTAGTAAAAAGATAGTCAGCCATGCCTACAAATAATGCATTCTCATAGTCCATTCTACTTGTTATGAAGGCCTGAACTATGTTTTTTCCCCAGGCTGCAGGAATCCTTTTGAACATTCTTCTCAGCAACTTAAGAATGCCAAACCATTTACCACATGTAGCCCTGACATACTCTCACATGGAAAGTTGGTAATCAATAATGACTCCAAGGTTTTTTGCCGATTTCTTGGGTAAGGGTATCTCCACTAATGTCTCAGGCCACAGGAGGCATCCCAAATCAGATGTGACCTGCCGAACACCAGGATCTCAGTTTTCTCTGCATTGAGTTTTAAGCAGTGCTTCGTCATCCATCCTGCATCTTTGGTGAGGCAACCCTGTAAGTTGCAACGGGTCTCATTGCGATCCTCCCCCAGTGATATCATTAACTGGTTATCATCTGCGTAGGACGTAACCACAAAGCCCCAGTTCCTAATGATTTTTGCCAATGGAGCTACATAAACATAAAAAAGAGCGGGGCTCAACGAGGAGCCTTGGGAGACCCCACAATTAGAAATAGGGCGTGAGAATGTAAACCAATCTCGTGCAGCCTGCCTATCAGCAGTCTATGAGAGACTCTGTCAAAAGCTGCAGACAGGTCAAGTAGGATCAGGGCTGCAGCCCCGTCCTGATCAACTACTGACCTGATATCATCCAACACAGCTAAAAGTGGACTCAGTACTGTTATTAGCTGGAGAACCCGTCTGGGAAGGATCCAGCAAATTGTTGGTTTTCAGAAAATTAGTCAGTTGTTTGTTCACTAATTTTTCAAAATTTTTAGAAATAAAAGGAAGGAGAGATATCGGTTGATAATTAGAAAGAACCGATACATCAATGCCCCTTTGTTTTTTGCTAAGGGTAATAGTACTACTTCCTTCCAGATCTCTGGATATGTCCATTCTCTCAAGGATCGATTAAAGATTTGAGTAAAATGGGGACCTAAAGTCGTAGCTAATTGGGAGTAAAAGAAGTGAGGACAATGGTCAAACGGCGAACCAGATTTAACTTCCCTCGTCAACTGTACTACCTGTGTCTAGAGAGTATCTAAAGTTACATAACAGCTTAACAAAACATTTTTCCCTCCCAGGTTGCAATTTTGTGTGTACATTTTATCTTGAAAGCACAATCACCATCAATCTTGCTTATAGGCTTCTGCATTTATTTGCATCCAATCAGGGCGTATTCTTACAGCATTATAGGTAGCCTCAAATTGTTAAGTTTTGCAAATGTGTTTATACGTTTTTATACTGGAACCACTGTCAGTGATGCAAACTGAGCTCACAGCATTTCCTTAGAATTCTCAATCTAATAGTAAATGTTTTGCATTAAATTAACTTTATACAAAAATTCAAACAACTTCTTGATATACATTTTGCCTCAGTTGCAGACTGTCAGAATTCTGTACCGAGGGCCACGGTTTAAGCAGGAGATACAGGGCCCAACCATGGGAAGGGATTAAGCCTTTTAATCCTGTCGTCCTGGAGTCCGACCTACTATGGTGTCTGAGTAACTGGGCCAAGTAACCCTTCAGCACTTGACTCTCAGTAGCAGAGCAGGTCAAGCGGTTCAGGACTTCTCTGGGAGGAGGTAGGTATAGAGCGAACACAGGTTCACAAATGAAATACACCCAGCATCCTCAATAAACCATTGTCTAGTCAAATACTTGCTTTTATGTAAAAGGCAGTTTTTATCTACAGACACAAAGTATAATAAGGCACACCACAAACAATATGCACAGTCTTCTTATGGCAGGCCCACAGGCGTAACCCGGGTCAGCTTCTCAAGTCCCACCTCCCTATCTAAGGACCATTGTGATTTCCCAGTTATGTGAGGTGGCCGCCAGGCTAGGCCCTGCTAGTGAGTTCAAGTCGTAGAAGATCTACAGTGGCTTTGCAAAAGTTAAAGTGTTCCTACGCTGTTGCTGTGTCAGTCAGTGCAAGTTCACCCAGAGGCTCAGTGGCCCGGTATTCAGTGTTACCCGCTCTTGCTGTAATGGCTGCTCAGAGTGCTCGAGCAGACATCGGGGGCCTGGCACTGAGAAGAAGTCTGGATGCTGCGATCGAGGCAGTAGGCTTCCACAGCGCTTCTCCAGTCACGTGGTAAGTCTTTCTTTGAGTCTGGTGGCAGATCTTGGGTGCTCCTTGATTCGGGTAGTTGGTTTGTTGCTCTTCCTCCACGGGTCACAACCCACTCTGTCTCCACAGTTGCATGATGTACCAGGGCAATGGCCCTCTCACATTGCCATGGCCCCCTCCTGGCAATGGGGGAAGGAGGGGTATAACACACACACAGGGTGACTGCCCCTTTAGGTCACAGCATTGCAAAGGATGACTGACCTCTTCTTGATACAGTGATGTACCATGGTGGCGGCCCTCAATATTCACTGCAACCCCCACCTTGCATAAGGGGGTTGCGAGCAGCACAAAGTGAAGGCCCTCTTCAGGTCACAGGGTTGTACAGGGCGATGGCCCTTCTCTCATCAAAGAGCGGCACTGGAGCCTGCAGCCCTTATTCTTGAATAGGCTCCCACCTGGCATAAGGAGAGGACCATAGCACAGAGCACACAAGCAGAAAGCCCAATCGGTGCAGGGGTCTAATCTTCATTGCGGCCCCATTCTGGCATACGGAGGTTGCAAAAGCACACACAGGTAGCAAACCCAATCAGTGTGCTGATCCCGATGGACCGGAATACCATATTCTATCCCGGGGATCCATTCACGGGACCCCACTGGACCACGCTCTTCCAGGCAACATCCTTCTCCTCACAGGATCCACTGACCAGACAGAAGTTGGAACTCCAGGTGAGTTTTCTTGACTCTCCTCCCCGTGATGTCCCCTCACTCAGCAGGTAGACTGGCGGAATTTCAGGTCACAACAGGCAGAAGTCGTGCTGAGCTTCTCCACGCTGATGTACAGCTTCAGTCTGACAATTTGGGAGCCTCAAGCTCCACCTTTTATAATCCATTTCCAAACTCAAATGCGATTTAGTGCATTTGTCTTTGAAGTTCATGTTTTGGAGGGGCACACTCTTCTGTTCGGCTTATCCTCCGGAGCGCAGTCTATCACAGCAGGAGTGTTTCCAAGCCAGATAGCCCCAAACTCGAGGGTCACACCTGGATGCCAGCTTTGCTGATATATGTTTATCAAAAGGTCACAAACGCCCCACCCCTACTTTTTATGGTTCCCTGAACAGCCCCATCTCCTTTCTGAAATGCGTCCAGCCCCCTTTGACCAGGTATTTCTTCTAGAATCTAACAGACCTTCTGAAGAGTACCGAATAGTCTGGCTTTTCTTTTCTCCAATGTGTCTAGCCCACCAAGCCCTCAGGAAAGCAGCAATCCACAAATCTGCCTGGGGAAGGAGGGGGGCTCTTCTACCTCCACATGCTCCTCCAGCAAGCCATGGTTCTCCAAAAATGGAACCCAGAGACTTTCATGTACTGTGACTTTCAAACTTAGATGCACCCCTGCGCCATGCACACCACACACGCACAGGCTCTCATGTATTGTAACCCCTTCAAAGGCACACATACACCCTGGACGCACACACGTGCTCTGACTTTCTTATACTGCACCATTCATAGGTACGTATATATTCTAGTGTGCACATGCAGACACGTCCTGTTTTCAATGTATTTTTCTACTCCCAGGCGCACATACATCCCAGTACGCACACGCAGACATGCACGCACTGTCAGGCACTACATTCGATCAGATATAGACTCAAGGGAAGCTAAGCACATAGCAGCGGAACTTTAACTGAGTGGGCCACCAGGCCCCACTCCCATGACACAGGTAACAAGGCCAGGTCATACAACTGATTACTTATCACAAAACGGTATACTGCCACCACTGTGCTCATGCTACTTAGCTCTGGGTAAGGGTAGTAGCCCTGCACTTCTATGAGGGTAGCACGTTGTGTGCCCCTTCCCAGTCTTAACAAGACCACAGTCTATGAGACGGGCCTAGGTCATGGCGTATACGAATGATCTGTGTTCACCCATGACCAAAAATTATTACCAAGGATCCAGATATCACCGCAGCTAGGGCACTCAGTGCTGGGCTAACGCCTATTACCATGCAAGGGACGTTTCTGTCCCAACACGGACGATCCTGTTTTACAAATCCATACTGTGATTCAGTAGACTGGCATCCAAAGTGTTCGTTCTGCAGGCATGTATGAGTAGAGACCAAACAACAGGAGTACACCCGTCTATCCAGTTGAGACTTGGGTGATGAATGTATGTAACAAAACAATGTCTCAACAGGTAATATTTGGCAGGCTGTTAAATAAAACATGCACATATAGTTGCAAAAAGGAAGAACTGGGAGACACAAGGGTTAAGAGATGTGCCAGGGACACTCTATATTCAGAACTGTTGTAGAAAAACAACAGTATCAGCGCTATTTACACTGAATGTGGGCGTAACCCGAAAGAACTTTGTGCACATAAGTGCTCGTGACACACAAGGTGGACGGCGCAAGTGACAGGTGACACAGCGAAGAGTGGCACAGAGTGAACAATAGTAGACCCTAGCTTACTACGGGTCGAAACGCCGTTGACCTCCCAGCGCAACTTTTGGCGCTATTCTCTGGTTCACAAAATGTTAATCCTTTGTAATTCTTGTAAATAATTATTCGTGAACCTAAAGTACCTTGTAAATATCATCACTATTGTTCACTCCGCGCTGGAATTTTAAGCAAAACTTGTTATGCTCCTATGCTTGGTATCTTGTTGGCAGGTGTTGGGACATAAGGGCCCAGGATGTTATTGGCAGAATATTCTCTTCTGAAGGAGCACCATTTACCATTGCAAAAAAGACAAAGATCAATTTGTTGCATCTTGCTCTCGTGTCGTCGTGTTTCATGTGAGGGTTTATATTCTGGAGCGTGGGGAGACTTGGAGGCAGCTGGAGGAAATGAGTAGAGTGGTAAGCGGATGCAACCGTTGTGAATTCAGAATAAATCCTGACTCAGATGTACAACTCAACTGTGTGGTTCTTGATTTAATATTTGTTCAATTTCTTATTGGGCCTTTCTGTAGAGCCGCAAGCTCTGTGTGGTACAATCCATCGAGGCTTACAAGTAAGGCGACCAGATTATAAGAAGCAAAAACCGGGACAGGCCAGCCATAACACTAGGACTAGTGACTGACAATGATCAAAGGACTGGCCAGATTTATACCTTAATCATTGCCAGACATTAGTCCTACTTTTATACAGTCAAAGAGGGGGGGTAATAATTCTCACAGGTTTGCAAACGGCGCTTTACCAAATAGCGTGAATTTCGAAAAGAGAACAAACAGTTGAATGCGGTGCCATAGGTGAGGGAAAAACCCCTAAACCCTCAAACAAGGACCAGAAGGTCCGATTAAGTTTACACAACAAGTCCTATGCACACGCATATGAGTGAAAAAAACACAGTACAACACAATAATGTTGGTCACGAAAGAAGACAATGATGTCCTTTTGGAATGTTCGCTTTAATTGTTGCGTTTCATAGCAAGCCACCCAACACGTGTTTCGTCAAACGGGTTATAAACCCTTGACTTCTTCAGGGCTGGGAACAACATAGAGAACAATCTGTATTAAAATTGTGTTTACTAGGGTAAGAAACAGTACAGCAAACACCCTCTAGTGTGTTTGTATTCAAATGAGGTCACGGTGGTGAAAAGGAGCACCTAAGTTCAAATTTTGGTTTGTCTAAGATTAAGAAAGAAAGGCCAAATGTGAACCTCAAATCCAATATGGTGACATCGTGGACAATCATACCAGTGCAAGTGAAAAGAAAACCTAGTGGGGAGTAAGTGAAATTCTACATTCTTGGGGTGCGGGATTAAAAGTGATTACACGGTTACGAACGTGTCACCCTGGCCCGAGTACAGCAGATACATTTGTGAGGTGCAATCACAACCGGATTAAGGCACACACTTAACTGTACAGACGTGTCAAGCCTACCTGAAAAAATCAGGTATGCTGATATCTAGACCTGAAATGAAAAGAAGGCGCTCTAGTCAAAACCAACTTCTGTTTACAAATATACACTAATATTCAGAACTACAAACTAAATCTAAGAGGCAGGCACTGACATGTAGGCTCACCTTGAAACCGGTGATACTTCCGACCCGGTAGGTCATAAGTGTTCAAAGGGCTGGTCTCAGTGTGCCACCTTATCTTTTCTGTAGTGTGAGTCTGTGGAATAACAGCTCACATGAATGAAAGAGTCCACATTAATCCAGGAGACAAGAACTTGCTACTCTTTAAATACTAACAAAATGGTGTTACCATCCTGAATACAAAAGATATCTGGTGACCGACCTCCCTTATGTCCAGAAAATCTCTTACCTCAGGGTATCGCGTATAAATCACAACCAATTATGCGGAATACCTAAGTGCGGGTCTTAAATTCACGATTCCAGAAGATCCAAACCAATGTGTGGCATTTTCAATAAAGTAATTACGGCTTGATAGGCTGACGGCAAGTCTACAATAAGGTAAAAGAGAGAGAGTCCCAAATTAGTGATGGTAGTTGGCGCCACATAATATTGTGTCAGTAGACCGATAGAGTTACCGGAGTATTAAAACTGCTCCCCCTCTTACCTGTAGTGAGTGCGCCCGACGTTTCCCTAGTCTCCGGGATCGCGTTTCAACCGGATGTGGTGTGAAATGCGACCCGGAAGCGTATTAAATACTGACTGCAAAACGGAGAAAAACTAGACCGTTGACCTGCGGCCTGGCGTTCTAAAGGATCGTGAAGCTTCACGTCTGAAGCGTGATGGTGGCCATAATGTGACATGCAGTGCGTGCATTCTTTGAGATTCAAAATGGATTGAAGTGTTTTAAAAGGCTAGGATACCAACCAAAAATTATTAATATGATAGTAGAGAAATGGATACGATTCATTTAAAATGCAAAATATCTGTGATCCTAACTAAGATACGTAATGCATAGTATCTATGATCATGACTTAGATACATAATGCAAAGTAACTGTGATCATGACTTATTTTGAGTGTATATCTGCCAGCGTCAATATAAAATTAACAATAAAAAATATGAACGAACCCAAACAGTATTGGGGGGCGTTTCAGGAATAAAACCATTATCATACAGTCTTGAGTGTGTTGCTAAACAGAAAAGGGCAAACAGAGGTTAATCAGTGTAGAAGAATGGAATTATAGACATAAAAAGTACAGAGGAATAGAAAACAAACTGACTTGAGTATGATATTAAATATTGTCTTCTTATGTGTCAGCTGTCATAAAGTAAATGCGGCGGCGTAGATTAATTTTGGAGGACATAGTAGGAAAATAGAAATATTGCTGAGAAGTCGTTCATGCTGATGCAGTTAAAGCATAACTATTAGCTGTTTAAACAAAACAATATTGTACACAAGTGTTTCACAACCTTACATATTACTGACATGTGACATACATATAGGGCCATGACTTAATCAACAATTTAATTTTCAATTTCTTTAGGACGCAGCTAAATGTGTGATTTAGCGTGTGTTCCGTTGAGGTTCAGAAACCAACCGGATCATATTCTGTATGTTTGAAGGAGAGTATATATCGGTGTGTACAGCGCCGCTATTCAATTACCTAGGAAATAGTGCATTTCCCGGTCACTGTTGAGTCCTAGTTCGAATGTTCAAGCGCATTATCCAAGTGGCCTCGGCTCGTCTGAGTCGTAATTCCCTGTTCCCTCCCCTGGGGCTTGGTTCTATTGGGTCAATACCATAGAAGACAAACTGTTTGTGTGGACCCTGGGAGGGACATTCCCACACGTGAAGTGCCATTGGATATCTGGGGTCCTGTTGCTTCACAGCTCGAGCGTGTTCCCCAATTCTTTCTCTCAGGGGTCTGATGGAGCTTCCCACAGTCTGATGGAGCTTCCCACATATTTGCGTCCGCAAGTGCACTCAAGCACATAGACTGCAAATTTCGTGTTGCAATTTATGTTACATCTAATGTCATACATTTTGTTTGGACCGGAGAAATCTTTTTTGTGGTTGGATGCCCATCTACAGACACCACATGAACCACATTTGTGGAAACCCAAAGTGCGTGGTGTTAGCCAAGTATCCTTGTTTAGGGTTTCAGGATACGTAGGACTAAGCCTAGTCCTAAGTGTTCTGCCCCTCCTATATGTAATTTGTGGCTGTATGTTAATGTGTACAGCTAAGGAGGCGTCGCTTGTAAGAAGTTTCCAGTGTTTGTTGAGACTTTTGTATAAAGCGTCACTATAATCATTGAAGTCAGTGATAAGTCTCACTGTCTTGACCTGCTCTGTGTTATGCACCTTATCGTGAAGAGTCTCCTCGCGTTGAATATTCCTGAGCCTCCTTTCTGCTTTCACTAGATTCAAATGTGTGTACCCTCTCTGTTCAAACCTGGATTTCATAGCTGTTAAACATTTCTCAAACTCTTCATCACTGCTACAGTTTCTCATGGCCCTGGTGAATTCTCCAAAAGGGATAGCGCGGATCTGATGGGAGGGGTGAGCACTATTGGCATGCAGAATTAAGTTACAGGCAGTGTCTTTCCGAAAAAGGCGTGTGTGTAACATGTTATTGCTAATGTAAATCTCAAATGTCTAAGAAGGTGATGCTGGACTCACTACTCTGATGTGTAAATTGGATGTCATATGTGTTGGAATTCAAGTGAATGCAAAATTGTTCACGTTTTTTGTGTGTGCCAGACCAAATCAATAGGCAGTCGATGTAACGACCCCAGAAAATGATTGAATTATTAAAGTAGCTACCTTTGTGGCTCCACCCATAAAGAGGTTCGCAAAGCTGGGTGAAAATTTTGAACCCATGGCGACCCCTCTTTTCTGTCTATACCACTGTCTGTCAAATAGAAACACATTATTGTTGAGAATTAGTTCCATCATGATAAGAAGCATATCAGTATGTTGCCACTGTGTTGCCGATCTCCTGTGCAGAAGGTGTTGAATCGCCCTTAAACCCAACTCTGGTTTAATGCTCGTATAGAGCGATACGACGTCTAAAGTAGCTAGAGTCATACCTTGTTCCCATGAGAAGTCAGCTAGGGTGCTAAGTATGTGTTTAGTGTCCCTAATGTATGAAGGGAGATTCTGGACTAGAGGTCCAAGAAAGAGATCAACATATTCAGCTATTCGTTCTGTGGGACCCCCTATCCCTGAGACAATAGGTCTTCCGGGCGGGAAAGGTAAGTGTTTATGTACTTTAGGTAACGTGTAAAGACATGGATACTGAGGCCTGAACACTTTCATGTACATATGTTCATCGTCATTAATGAGACCATTCAGCAAGACATTTTTTGATTTTGATGGTTAATGGTCCTATGGGATTGTGAGTGAGACATTCGTAGCAAGTTACATCACGTAGTTGTGTTAGAATCTCGTGGTTATAGTCCTCCTTGTTCATCACTACAACGTTGCCTCCTTTGTCGGCCTCCCTGATGATTATGTCACTCTCTATGGTTAATTTCTTGAGGGCTGCGCGTTCTCCTGGTAGGAGATTGTCAATAGGTCTTGTTCTATTCTTGGTTCTCTTGTCACTAAACTTGTCTAAGTCCTCCAAGACTAG
This sequence comes from Calotriton arnoldi, assembly GCA_963921515.1. NCBI lineage: Eukaryota > Metazoa > Chordata > Amphibia > Caudata > Salamandridae > Calotriton > Calotriton arnoldi. The sequence goes on from CAWUFW010012245.1 coordinate 339,521, forward strand.
TTTGTTAAACATGTCAATTGAATTACCACCCGGTAGAATGTGTGTCCACTTGGATTTTGTTTTTAAACCACTGTCTAAGCTGTAGTCCGTCTCTACATTAAGTTCTTCTAGAAGTGTATCCATGTAGTATGGTGTGTATTCCGTATCGGTGAGGGATAAAAGTAAATGTGTATCATGCACATCTTGAAGGCTGAGAACATCCGATAGCGAGCCAGTTGGAATATTAACATTTATTTTATTAGGTGCTGGACATTCCCACACGTGAAGTGCCATTGGGTATCTGGGGCCCTGTTGCTTCACAGCTCGAGCGTGTTCCCCAATTCTTTCTCTCAGGGGTCTGATGGAGCTTCCCACATATTTGCATCCGCAAGTGCAGTCAAGCACATAGACTGCAAATTTCGTGTTGCAATTTATGTTACATCTAATGTCATACATTTTGTTTGGACCGGAGAAATCTTTTTTGTGGTTGGATGCCCATCTACAGACACCACATGAACCACATTTGTGGAAACCCAAAGTGCGTGGTGTTAGCCAAGTATCCTTGTTTAGGGTTTCGGGATACGTAGGACTAAGCCTAGTCCTAAGTGTTCTGCCCCTCCTATATGTAATTTGTGGCTGTATGTTAATGTGTACAGCTAAGGAGGCGTCGCTTGTAAGAAGTTTCCAGTGTTTGTTGAGACTTTTGTATAAAGCGTCACTATAATCATTGAAGTCAGTGATACGTCTCACTGTCTTGACCTGCTCTGTGTTATGCACCTTATCGCGAAGAGTCTCCTCGCGTCGAATATTCCTGATCCTCCTTTCTGCTTTCACTAGATTCAAATGTGTGTACCCTCTCTGTTCAAACCTGGATTTCATAGCTGTTAAACATTTCTCAAACTCTTCATCACTGCTACAGTTTCTCCTGGCCCTGGTGAATTCTCCAAAAGGGATAGCGTGGATCTGATGGGAGGGGTGAGCACTATTGGCATGCAGAATTGAGTTACAGGCAGTGTCTTTCCGAAAAAGGCATGTGTGTAACATGTTATTGCTAATGTAAATCTCAATGTCTAAGAAGGTGATGCTGGACTCACTACTCTGATGTGTAAATTGGATGTCATATGTGTTGGAATTCAAGTGAATGCAAAATTGTTCACGTTTTTTTTGTGTGCCAGACCAAATCAATAGGCAGTCGTTGATGTAACGACCCCAGAAAATGATTGAATTATTAAAGTAGCTACCTTTGTGGCCCCAGATCCATTCTTCTTCCAAGCGACCCATAAAGAGGTTCGCAAATCTGGGTGAAAATTTGGAACCCATGGCGTCCCCTCTTTTCTGTCTATACCACTGTCTGTCAAATAGAAACACATTATTGTTGAGAATTAGTTCCATCATGATAGGAAACGTCGGGCGCACTCACTACAGGTAAGAGGGGAGCAGTTTTCATACTCCGGTAACTCTATCGGTCTACTGACACGATATTATGTGACACCAACTGCCATCACTAATTTAGGACTCTCTCTCTTTTACCTTATGTAGACTTGCCGTCGGCCTATCGTGCCATAATTACTTTATTGAAAATGCCACACATTGGTTTGGATCTTCTGGAATCGTGAATTTAAGACCCGCACTTAGGTATTCCGCATAATTGGTTGTGATTTATACGCGATACCCTGAAGTAAGAGATTTTCTGGACATAAGGGAGATCGGTCACCAGATATCTTTTGTATTCAGGATGGTAACACCATTTTGTTAGTATTTAAAGGGAGATTGGTCACTAGATTTCTTTTGTATTCATGATGGATGGTAACACCATTTTGTTAGTATTTAAAGAGTAGCAAGTTCTTGTCTCCTGGATTAATGTGGACTCTTTCATTCATGTGAGCTGTTATTCCACAGACTCACCCTACAGAAAAGATAAGGTGTCACACTGAGACCAGCCCTTTGAACACTTATGACCTACCGGGTCGGAAGTATCACCGGTTTCAAGGTGAGCCTACATGTCAGTGCCTGCCTCTTAGATTTAGTTTGTAGTTCTGAATAATAGTGTATATTTGTAAACAGAAGTTGGTTTTGACTAGAGCGCCTTCCTTTCATTTCAGGTCTAGATATCAGCTTGCCTTTTTTCAGGTACTTGAGTGCACTTGCGGACGCAAATATGTGGGAAGCTCCATCAGACTGTGGGAAGCTCCATCAGACCCCTGAGAGAAAGAATTGGGGAACACGCTCGAGCTGTGAAGCAACAGGACCCCAGATACCCAATGGCACTTCACGTGTGGGAATGTCCCTCCCAGGGTCCACACAAACAGTTTGTCTTCTATGGTATTGACCCAATAGAACCAAGCCCCAGGGGAGGGAACAGGGAATTACGACTCAGACGAGCCGAGGCCACTTGGATAATGCGCTTGAGAACATTCGAACTAGGACTCAACAGTGACCGGGAAATGCACTATTTCCTAGGTAATTGAATAGCGGCGCTGTACACACCGATATATACTCTCCTTCAAACATACAGAATATGATCCGGTTGGTTTCTGAACCTCAACGGAACACACGCTAAATCACACATTTAGCTGCGTCCTAAAGAAATTGAAAATTAAATTGTTGATTAAGTCATGGCCCTATATGTATGTCACATGTCAGTAATATGTAATGTTGTGAAACACTTGTGTACAATATTGTTTTGTTTAAACAGCTAACAGTTATGCTTTAACTGCATCAGCATGAACGACTTCTCAGCAATATTTCTATTTTCCTACTATGTCCTCCAAAATTAATCTACGCCGCCGCATTTACTTTATGACAGCTGACATATAAGAAGACAATATTTAAGATCATACTCAAGTCAGTTTGTTTTCTATTCCTCTGTACTTTTTATGTCTATAATCCCATTCTTCTACACTGATTAACCTCTGTTTGCCCTTTTCTGTTTAGCAACACACTCAAGACTGTATGATAATGGTTTTATTCCTGAAACGCCCCCCAATACTGTTTGGGTTCGTTCATATTTTTTATTGTTAATTTTATATTGACGCTGGCAGATATACACTCAAAATAAGTCATGATCACAATTACTTTGCATTATGTATCGAAGTCATGATCATAGATACTATGCATTACGTATCTTAGTTAGGATCACAGATGTTTTGAATTTTAAATGAATCATATCCATTTCTCTACTATATGCTTATATACTTCTGTGTCTCATATTAATAATTTTTGGTTGGTATCCCAGCCTTTTAAAACACTTCAATCCATTTTGAATCTCAAAGAATGCACGCACTGCATGCCACATTATGGCCACCATCACGCTTCAGACGTGAAGCTTCACGATCCTTTAGAACGCCAGGCCGCAGGTCAACGGTCTAGTTTTGTAGTCAGTATTTAATACGCTTCCGGGTCGCGTTTCACACCACATCCGGTTGAAACGCGATCCCAGAGACTAGGGAAACGTCGGGCGCACTCGCTACAGGTAAGAGGGGAGCAGTTTTCATACTCCGGTAACTATCGGTCTACTGACACGATATTATGTGGCGCCAACTACCATCACTAATTTGGGACTCTCTCTTTTACCTTATTGTAGACTTGCCTTCGGCCTATCATGCCGTAATTACTTTATTGAAAATGCCACACATTGGCTTGGACCTTCTGGAATCGTGAATTTAAGGCCCGCACTCGGGTGTTCCGCATAATTGGTTGTGATTTATACGCGATACCCTGAGGTAAGAGATTTTCTGGACATAAGGGAGATCGGTCACCAGATATCTTTTGTATTCAGGATGGTAACACCATTTTGTTAGTATTTAAAGGGAAATTGGTCACTAGATTTCTTTTGTATTCATGATGGATGGTAACACCATTTTGTTAGTATTTAAAGAGTTGCAAGTTCTTGTCTCCTGGATTAATGTGGACTCTTTCATTCATGTGAGCTGTTATTCCACAGACTCACCCTACAGAAAAGATAAGGTGGCACACTGAGACCAGCCCTTTGAACACTTATGACCTACCGGGTCGGAAGTATCACCGGTTTCAAGGTGAGCCTACATGTCAGTGCCTGCCTCTTAGATTTAGTTTGTAGTTCTGAATAATAGTGTATATTTGTAAACAGAAGTTGGTTTTGACTAGAGCGCCTTCCTTTCATTTCAGGTCTAGATATCAGCTTGCCTTTTTTCAGGTAGGCTTGACACACGTCTGTACAGTTAAGTGTGTGCCTTAATCCGGTTGTGATTGCACCTCACAAATGTATCCGCTGTACTCGGGCCAGGGTGACACGTTCGTAACCGTGTAATCACTTTTAATCCCGCACCCCAAGAATGTAGAATTTCACTTACTCCCCACTAGGTTTTCTTTTCACTTGCACTGGTATGATTGTCCACGATGTCACCATATTGGATTTGAGGTTCACATTTGGCCTTTCTTTCTTAATCTTAGACAAACCAAAATTTGAACTTAGGTGCTCCTTTTCACCACTGTGACCTCATTTGAATACAAACACACTAGAGGGTGTTTGCTGTACTGTTTCTTACCCTAGTAAACACAATTTTAATACAGATTGTTCTCTATGTTGTTCCCAGCCCTGAAGAAGTCAAGGGTTTATAACCCGTTTGACGAAACACGTGTTGGCTGGCTTGCTATGAAACTCGACAATTAAAGCGAACATTCCAAAAGGACATCTTTTTCATTCATTTGCGTGTGCATAGGACTTGTGTAGTCCTACTTTTATGTCTGGCCTGTCCCGGTATGTATGTATGTATGTATGTATGCATGTATGTGTGTATGTATATATACAGACACACAAATATACACACTCATCCTGCAAGGCAGAGTTGAAAGGTATGCTTTCTGTTTCCATAGGTGCCTATAAGATCTGAAGTAGCTTTTGTGGTTTGTCTTTTTCTTGTGGGCATGTGAATGTTGCCTTGTAAAGGTGTGTCTGAATACATGGGCGCAGATTTGCAGGCCTGCATTTGTATAATATTAGCTATGGCAGGATCTCAGGACCTCTACTTTGAGCACCTCTAAACTCTTCCCCACTCTGTCTCACCTCTGCTGGGCACATGCAGCTGACCTCCTCCTGCTGCCTGAGGAAAGAAGGTGGATTGCACTGGTTGTTTCAGAGTTTAGACAGATCCCCCAGTATGCTGCTGCACAGATTAGCAAATTTTGTGGCACAAATAAGGAAATTTTGCAGCATTTTTGTGGCACTTTATTTTGCAATAATAGAGCTTTGGATCAGCAATTCCATTTTTCGCCCTCTCAGGGCCACCCATGTGCCCCGTGGGCAGCGGACCCTTTGTAATTACATTTGTGCCCCCTCAGGGCCCTCAGCGTGCCCCGTGGGCAGTGCGTAAATACATTTTTGGCCTGTCAGGGCGCGCCACAAGCCCCGTGGGCGGCAAGTCCTGTGTAATTATATGTTTAGCCCTTCAGGGCCATTTGGCAGGGTATGCCCAGACGTGGGTCCCTTGCTCACTTTGCCACTGGATTCAAGCTAGCCTGGCTGATGACGGCTGAATAGCCAGAAACCGGTCCCAGGATGCTTGTTTCCGGTCCAGGGAAGACATGGCTTGGCAGTTCGGGCTGGACTGTTCCCATGAGGCACAGGGTCAGACTGATTTGCATATGGCCATGTCTGAACTGGGGTGGTTGAGTGAGCTAAAGAATGATGATGGATTAAACCCATATCAGTTGACTGGGGGTGAGTGTTTGATTTGCTCAAACGTTCCGTCCATCATCCCCTTTGGTATCCATTTGCAGTCAGCCCTGTGTAATTATATTTCTGTGCCCACAGGACCCGCCGCGTGTTCAGTGGGTTGCGGGCCCTGAACCAATAACATTTTTGTCCCCTCAGAGCCCGCTGCATAACCTGTTGGCGCGGGCCCTCTGCTAATTTAATTTTGCCCCCTCTGGGCCCGCCGCGTCACCCGTGGGTGGCGAGCCCAATTCTCATTTTTTGGGGGGGGTCCAAAGCCTACCCCTGACTCCCCCACCTTCCAACCTCCACCCGCCCCATGGGCAGCAGGACCATATAGGTCCATGCCCACTTCCATTTCCACACCTTACGTGCCCTGAAAGCCGGGTGAGAAAATGGAAGGGGGCGCACAGGCAGGCTGGAGGAGTCAGAGCATACTGCAAGAGGCCATGGGAGTAACTTACCTTATCTTCTGTTCCGGTCTCTGAGCAGTCTTCCGTCTGTCTTCCAGTCTGGTGAAGGCTCAGCAAGTCCTATTCTCCAGCGGGCGGCAGGTGTCAGAAAGATGGCATTCCAGAGAACAGCGAGGCAGGAGACGAGGAATATATATATAAACAAACACCTTGCCTGCCTACCTGCTGACTCTCTTTTTGATGGCCTAGCGGTGATCACTGGGCCAATAAAAGAAGGTCATATTTTTTTCATTTCCTAGGCACTTTTGCGAAAAGTGGCACATTTTTACAAAAGAACAAATTTAGCAATTTTTTTGCTAATCACTAAATTGTGAAATCCTGCACGGTCTGTTTGGAGGCGCTGCACATGCATTTCAATACTCTTTTGTAGGATGTGTTGACATTTGTCCCAAAAACTGGGACATGTATTCAAAATTAGGAAAAGGTTCGGGATGCCGGGACAGTCCTCTGAAAACTGGGATTGTCTGGGGAAAACCAGGACATTTGGTCACCCTAATTATGAGGAAATTACTGCAGATCTTAGTCTAGCAGGGGGAGCAGCAGCTGTTGATTACACTCAAGAAGCCTTTCACAAGGCAGTTTCTTTACCATCCATCGCTAGCGGGATACATGAGCTATGCAAGAAACTTGGAATGATTGTATCAGGTTTGAGCACACATTCAGCCAGGAGAGTAAGGACGCCCAAAGCCTTTTCTTACGGGGGCTAAAAGATATAATGAATGGTCTTCAGAAATGTTACTTCAATCTGATCACTGGGAAGGGTTTACTAGTAGCTAGCAAGCTTTAAACATGCATAATCCTCGCCTATGATCCTGACGTAGAATGTAAAATGTCCAACCTATTGAGAAGGAATTTTTAAATCCTATTAGGAATACAGAGTCAAGAATTATCCCATGCATGCCAATAGACTTGATTCAAGCAAGAAAAACGATTTTAGAAGCGAAAATTTGTTTTCTTTTAGGTGTCTGTCGTCTAAAATTGCCTGTTCTTCAATATAAGTCAATGGGGAAAATACATTCCTCCGATTTTTTTCCAAAATCTACCACTTTCCAGTTAAACTGTAGGCAAGTGTGTTATCCCACCCGGTATTCATTAATTTTAAGGAGATCTAATTCCACCCATGAAGAGCTTCATTGATTAAATACACTGGATTAGAATGTGACTTGGGGTATAGATGATTTGCATTTGAGCAGTTAAAATGTTTTTTCAGGAAAGTATTGAATGAAATAGGTGATAAGGTGACATATTTACCCTATTTTGGCACAGAAGCACGAGTAAATAGGACAAACATGTGGCCAAGGGACTTTGCACGAAGAAAGAAGCATCACTTAAGTTCGTAGATTGTGGAAGAAAGGGATTGGTGGACTACTGTTTTGACATTTTCCCTGTGTTCACAGCTTATGTTGGGGTTTATGTGATAACTTGGTAACTAGATGACTAGCAATAAAGGTTAAGACACCTCTTCGCCCTTAATAGAACCGAAACTATCCTTCTCAGTAGTTAGCACATTTTAAATGTCCATACTATAGAAAAAAACGGACTTTAAATCGTAACATCCACATCACTGCACATGATACTATCATACTATCATATACCTTGCATTTTGTCCGATGCCCGGTGGAGCTACCTTGATAGCTATAGAGAAGATGGGCCGTGGACTTCCCCCTCGGCCGTCACCTACCCAGGCAGACTTTCCTTCGTCTCTCCGCCGTATCTCCCTCCTACCCTTTTACCTCACCCCCTTACCCTCTACGCTCCATTTATCTCGTCCTCTATGCTTCTTAAATGTTTCTAGCAACAGATGTAACTTGTAACTGATGTAACTTTGTAACAATGTGGAACCTCATGTAAAGCGCTCTGATACCTCCGGGTCTAGCCAGCGCTATATAAAACTCAAATAAATAAAATAGATAGCTGCCAAGTTTCCTGGATTCATGCGTGACTAGTTAGGCCAGTTCCATTTTTTTTCTTAGAATTCTGGGACTTGTAGTCATATTAAACCCAGTATAAAACCAGGACAAGTTTATGAATTCCAAAGGAAAAAAAACTGACAAAGTGTCTAACTAGGCAGCATGGGTCAAAATCATGTATTGCCTGATTAATTAAAATTGTTGTGAATTTATAAGATCCAAAAGAACTACAAGGGAAACTGCAGCAATGGCCCAAAAAAGCAGAACGGTTCGGTACTGATGCTAGGTTCCACAGCTGCTGATCTCTCCAGCATGGCGCCCGAGCTGTCATATTCTATAACTAAAGTTAGCGTTCTAGATCAATACTACTGCGTCTTCCCTACTGAGCGCTCCAGCCTGCACCGTGCGTCGTCTGACATAGACGAAGGACCCTATCGAGGCGCTGCAGCTCGCGGCTCTGCCTGCAGGTGGCGCTGCGCCGCCTGCTCTCCCCTCCCCCGCAGCAGGCGCCGCTCTCATCCCGGCTCTCTCGGGCGCCTGCCCCGCTCCTCGGCGTCCGGCTCCTCCCACTGTGGTCTCTCTGGGCCGCCGAGGGACCGGTGCGAGAATACTAAGCCCTCGGAGCCACGGCCGCGCGCGCCGGACACTTACCGGCCTCCCTCCGCTCGCCGCTGCCTGGATCGGTCCACACCACCTTCCAGGCCCCGATTGGAAGAATGTGAGCGGCCAATGCGCGGGCGGGAGGGACAGACTGGCTATGGACGTAGAAAGAGGACAGTATTTCGCATTGCACGTCGCCATGCTGGAGTGGGCTACACGCCTAACTGCTCTAGAGCTGCGCTCTCGGAGGGAGACGGGACCCACGCTGGTGCTTCCGCTTTTGATGCCATCTTGGATCGGGGTAGACCGCGCTACCGTATGAGGTCGATGAGCCGGTATAGCCATTTTGTATCGGGCACAGCTCATGCAGACCGGTTGGTGCAATGTATAGCGCTTAGATCACATCAGCCTCACCCTGGGCACGGGCAGCGCCGAGACTACCACACAGCGAAGGGCGGGCGTTGTGATTGTCATCATTAAACGCCTCTCTACGGTTCAACACCTGTACCTGTTGCTTTACCGATAAAAAAAGCACAGGGACCTGTTCAGTCTCGTGTAACTGCAGAACATCTGTATCTCCCCAGCTGCCAGGTGTAAGATGAGCACGAGCTTTGGGATAGGAAAGGAGAGACAGTTTGTCAAGCTCCTTACAGGCAAACAGTTGTCAACATAAGAGGGAGGACTGGGAGTATTTAATTTACCATAAATTGACACAGGCACGGAAGACGTTTTATAAGGAAAATCATTTCTGCTTTACATTTTTGGAGTCGCCCATCTCAATTTGAAGTGTTGATACGAATGCTTGGGTAATTGGTCAGTCTTTGTGACCAGTATTGCTGCTGTTCCTGGATCCACAGGAGCCAGCACCACTGAAAGCAATGACTTCTAAAGGACCTCCTCTTAAAACATTGAATATTAACAGTTAAAACATTAAATAGTACCAAGGCTTTAAGTGGGGCAGGTCCTTCCAGGTCTGGGTCCAGCAGTAATTCGTTATCCTTACGCCCCTTTTCCTCGTCACAGTCATTAATTGTGAGATGAACTCCACCTCAGGCCACAAGAGAAAAACAGAAAGTGGTGGGGTAACCCGATCCAGGGATGGTATATACATCCCTCTTACTCGCATCACATCCTGTTTTTAGGTCGAGCCTAGCACAGCGCGAATGCGCTGCTCTAGGAGAGGGCCTCTTGGACATTCAGAAAGCTTTCAGAAAACTCGTGCATGTGGATGTCACATCAATTGGCCTTTGCGTGTGGCTTTCAAGAAATGAAAGCACGCAATTGGCCAAAGGCGGTGCATGCCCCACCTCTTCTTAAAATGTTCACTCCCATGGCGTTTTGCTGTCGGGAGCGAGCAGGCTGGCAGATGCATTCCTCCTTGGTCACATGCTTTCGCTTCGCTTTTGCTTGTTATCTGCTAAAGCAATTTATTGCCTTTAGCAGATTGCTAGATATTTAAACACTGTCCTCGTGAGTTATTTTGTTTATTTGTAACTCTTGAGGAGGGCGGTAAAGCATGTTGGCTACTGATGCTGTGCTGGATGTGTTTTTGGTAGCAGACAGTAGCTATTGTTCAGTGGGGCACACACTTGCCTTTGGTCTTGCATACTCCTTCAGGACAAGGGTTCAGATCCTGCCATGGGAGTTAACAGCAACTATATCTCACCTTAATTCTGAAGACATTTAATACAAATCTGAGTGTTTTCAGGCTGCCTAAACGCTCTACAAAAAGAAACCATTTGGATTCTTCTTCAAGTTCCTCTCCTCTATACTGTCTAAAATGCCTAGACATGAGGACAGTATTAGGGGAATTGTTTTAGAGGCCTTCTCCACTGTTAGGTTCCTCCTGTTAAACTTGTTGAAGACCAATGTTCCTCCATTTCCGGTTCTGAAGAGGAGGAGGGTTTGGAGATAGTGCCTCCTGAATTTAAGACAAAAAAAACACAAAAAGATGATGGACTGAATGTTGAACATTGTCAAACATTCACCCCCAGTCACAGATCTGGGTTTGATCCATTGTTATTTTGCTCACCATGCCATTCTAGTTTGGACCCAGCCATATGAAAATCATCCATGACCCTATTCCCCATGGGAACTGTCCAGCCCGAACTGCTAGGCAAGGTCCTCCTTGGACCGGAAGACAAGCATCCTGGGACCAGTTTCGGAGCATCACCCCTTTATGAGGGTGACTGGGGGTGAATGTTTACATTGTTCAGCATTCCATCAATTGTTCCTTTTGCTGCCCTAAGTGGGAAGGGTATGCCCACGCGTGGGTCCTGTGTTCACTATGCCACTAGATTCAAGCGGGAGGCTGGAGTTGGAATAGTAAATGTAAACTACTCCTAAGTCCAGCGCCCTCCAACGCAAGTCGGTGTAACGACTTGCGTTGTTAAAACCGCGATCTAATGGCATGCGATGTAATGCATGCGTGATATCGTCATACATCCAATTCAAGCTAGCCTGGCTGATGAGGGGTGATGCCCCGAAACCGGTCCCAGGATGCTTGTTTCCGGTCCAGGGAGGACCTGACTTGGCAGTTCGGGCTGGACTGTCCCATGAGGAACAGGTTCAAGACGGATTTGCATATGGCTGAGTCCAAACTGGGTTGGGATGGTGACCAAAAGAACAATGGATTAAACCCAGATCTTTGTGACTGGTGGTGAATGTTTGCACTGTTCAGCATTCCGTCCATCAATTGTTCCTTTTTTTTTTGTCCCTATTGTGCAATAACTTGGAGTGGGAGGTGTCAGGGGCCCCTGGCCAGTTTGTTCCGATTTGGGTCCACCCCTTGAGGAGACGCCTGGAGGAAAAGGGGGTTTCCCAATTTTTCCACTCGTCGGGGCCCCTTTATTTCCGGTTCCAATATTAACCACTTACGGGGGGAGCTAGCCATTATGGCTACTCGTTCAAGCCCTTTGCTTGATGGTTATTGCTATTGCCTAATCATAGGACATCCACGGTGCATTCAAAAGGTCATTGTTGTAATCTGCAAAACACACAAGATGATGGACGGAATGTTGCACTGGGGTGAATGTATGACATTGTTCTGCATTCTGTCCATCAACTGTTGTTTTTGCATTCGTCACCCCGAGTGGGACGGGTATGCCCAGACGTGGGTCCCGTGCTCTCCATGCCACTGGAATCAAGCTATCCTGGCTGAAGAGGGGTGAAACCCCGAAACCGGTCCTAGGATGCTTGTTTCCAGTCCAGGGAGGACCTGGCTTGGCAGTTCGGGCTGGACTGTTCCCATGAGGCACAGGGTCAAGACTGATTTGCATATGGCTGGGTTCAAACTGGAATGGCATGGTGAGCAAAAAAACAATGGATTTAGGCCCAGATGACTGTACTGGGGTGAATGTATGACATTGTTCTGCATTCTGTCCATCAACTGTTGTTTTTGCATTCGTCACCCCGAGTGGGACGGGTATGCCCAGACGTGGGTCCCGTGCTCTCCATGCCACTGGAATCAAGCTATCCTGGCTGAAGAGGGGTGAAACCCCGAAACCGGTCCTAGGATGCTTGTTTCCAGTCCAGGGAGGACCTGGCTTGGCAGTTCGGGCTGGACTGTTCCCATGAGGCACAGGGTCAAGACTGATTTGCATATGGCTGGGTTCAAACTGGAATGGCATGGTGAGCAAAAAACGATGGATTTAGGCCCAGATCTCTGTACTGGGGTGAATGTATGACATTGTTCTGCATTCTGTCCATCAACTGTTGTTTTTGCATTCGTGACCCCGAGTGGGACGGGTATGCCCAGACGTGGGTCCCGTGCTCTCCATGCCACTGGAATCAAGCTATCCTGGCTGAAGAGGGGTGAAACCCCGAAACCGGTCCTAGGATGCTTGTTTCCAGTCCAGGGAGCACCTGGCTTGGCAGTTCGGGCGGGACTGTTCCCATGAGGCACAGGGTCAAGACTGATTTGCATATGGCTGGGTTCAAACTGGAATGGCATGGTGAGCAAAAAAACGATGGATTTAGGCCCAGATCTCTGTACTGGGGTGAATGTATGACATTGTTCTGCATTCTGTCCATCAACTGTTGTTTTTGCATTCGTGACCCCGAGTGGGACGGGTATGCCCAGACGTGGGTCCCGTGCTCTCCATGCCACTGGAATCAAGCTATCCTGGCTGAAGAGGGTGAAACCCCGAAACCGGTCCTAGGATGCTTGTTTCCAGTCCAGGGAGGACCTGGCTTGGCAGTTCGGGCTGGACTGTTCCCATGAGGCACAGGGTCAAGACTGATTTGCATATGGCTGGGTTCAAACTGGAATGGCATGGTGAGCAAAAAAACGATGGATTTAGGCCCAGATCTCTGTACTGGGGTGAATGTATGACATTGTTCTGCATTCTGTCCATCAACTGTTGTTTTTGCATTGTTGTAATCTACCTAGTTATAGGCTGTACACACCCTTTCCTCTCCTTGGTTTATTCCTCCCCTCTCTCCTTTCCCTCCGTGGAACGTTCCGCAGAAGCTTACAATAGAATGTTGACATTGAGTCAGTTAGGAGAGTGGATGATCAGAATAAAGGAAGCTTTCAACTTACCTGCGGTGAATTTCTTTCATTTCATAATTATTACACTGGCGTCGATCCTGCGCAGGGGGCAGCTGATCATCTCCCCTTTCAGTTCTCTCTCCAGATCCTTCAAGAGACTTTTCCTGTTCAAATGTTACGCTGACTTGTGCCTGTGAAGTCCGCTGTCTCCCTGATTTCTACTTCTCTCAGCATTGGCTAACCCATATTTACAGAAGTTGAAGTCCTGCTTTTCACCCCGCCTGTGGTGTTTACTTATCTTGAACTTCGGACGTCGTTTTCTGGGTCAAGCCTACTAGCTGTGCAAGCCTACGCTCCGTCAATCCCAGTGAGTCTACGGGTCCGGACGGTGTTAAAGCTGGGCTACTTTCTGGTGAGTTCAGCCTTCAGCTCCTGCCTGGCTCCTCCGGTCACGTAGACTGTGTGGTGGGTGAGCGTGTTCTCCTTGAGTGCTACCGCCTATCCCTCCTGGCGGTACTCATTATGTGACAATTTTAGTACTGTTTGTACTCCAGCTTTTCACCGGTGTTCCCTTCGACCACAGTGTTTCTGGGACGACGCCTCCTTGTCCCCTCGAAGTGACAGTTACATCCTGCCTGAATGCCAGTGCCTGTGAAGTTCAGGGTTCGACGCTCCAGCCTCCTTTGTGCCGGTTCCTGTGACGACGCTGCTCCTCAGCAACAACCAACAACGTCTTTTCGTCTCCTCAGAGCAGCGCTTCAGTTTCAAGCCAGCGCACCAGCGTCTTTCAAGTTCAGAGTTCGTCACACCAGCCCCTCTTGTGCCGGTTCCTGTGACGACATTTCACACTTCAGAGACCTGTTATCAATCTTCGGCGCTCCAGTTCCTTTCGCTGGTCCTGTCATTGTCTCCTCACAGCAGGACAAATCTCCTCAGATTCCACTGCTGTTTTCTACGTATAGGAGGTTTGTTTTCTTACCGGCATCCTCGTCACAACTTTAACCGTCAAGTAAGAGTTTTATCCTTTCCACTGTATATTATCCCTCCATTACCAGTTGTGGTTGGGAACATCAGTATTCGGTGACACACTCACCTTGAGCTTTTCTCTGCAGTATAGTTCTGTGTGTTATTCTTCAGCGGTGATACACACACCATCTTATATTGTGCACTTTTCTAGTACTCATATCCTTCTGTCAACGGTGACACACACCTCACAGCGTCATATTTACATTGTTAGTGTGTGTGTCAGCCTCCTCGGTGATATACACAGCATCTCTTCTGTATTTCCACTTTGTTTGGCCTCTTGTTCAACCATTGCTAGGTGCTTACGCCTTTTGTTACTTACCTCTCTCCTGCCTCTCACACCATGGGCACCCCTGGTATAAGCCAACCTCCATCCTTCCTAAACGATAGTGGAGACCCTGATATTCACTGGAAGGATTGGACCAAATTATTCAAATCATACCTAATTGCCATGGGGGGAGAGAAATTTTCAGCAATGCGCAAACAACCCATCCTGTTGCATAACTTAGGAGTCCATGGTGACAAAGTGTACGAAACACTGCCGGAACCAGATTTGGAAGATGATGATGACTCAGATGTATATGATATCATTCTCATGAAACTTGAGACACATTTTGGGGACAAAGTCAATGTAGTCCTTGAACGCCACAAGTTCTTTAGCAGAGTGCAAGGGAAAAATGAGTCTATCAACAACTACATTGCGGCGTTGAGAGGGCTCACATAGTTATGTGAGTTCGGTGAACTTAATGATTCCCTAATAAGGGATCAACTAGTCAGGTGCACGAATAGTACCAGAGTACAGGAAAAACTACTTGCCAAGAACCTCACACTGAGAGAGGCAATTTCTTTAGCACAGTCCATTGAACATACAGCCAAATGCATAAAAGAAATGAAAGTTACGGAAGAAGTAGTTGCTTCTGTCCAAGTAGATGATTCACACAGTGAAGTGCTCAAAGTAAGAACCAAAGTAGTGACAAAGGATGTACCTGTCACTAAACCTATCAGAGAAGGGCAATGTCTTAAATGTTATAGGTGTGGCAGCAGTAATCATTTAGCCAACAGTCCTTTCTGTTCCGCACGAGGTGTCACATGTAAGAAGTGCAACAGAAGAGGACACTTCACCAAAGTTTGTAGAGATGGAGAAAATACCACTATAAAAATGGTAAACATGGAAAATGATCAACCTGCAAAATTTGTTTTTCAGTTAAAAGATGAAGATGGGTCTTCCAAACCTAACTATCCCAAATGCATAGTTCAATTAGACAATAAGCCAGTAGAAATGTATGCTGACTCCTGCTCCCCATTCACGCTACTTAATCTTATGGACTTTGAAAAATCCCTGAGAGGTACAAAATTAGAGCTCAGCAAACCTGATATTTCACCTGAAGGGTACACCAAAGACCCCATTCCCCTTGTAGGCATGATAAAGGCACACATAAGCTTCAAGGGTAGATCTACAGTGGGTAAGGTGTATGTGGTTGAGTGTAGAGCGAATCTCCTTGGCTGGCAACACCAGAAAGAGTTGGGTATCATAATTGACCCCAACAACAAAGACCAAGTCATTCTAGTGGAAACTTCCAACAGCAACAGTGTTCTACGTGATGCATTTCCTGATCTTTTTGCGGATAAGTTAGGTAGGTTGAGGGATTTCCAACACAAGATTAAAGTCAGACAGGGAGCCAAACCTGTTGTTCATAGAACCCGCCCAGTCCCTTTCCTTATGAGAGAGCCCCTCAAGAAGGAATTAGATAAATTATGTGAAATGGGGGTCATCCAACCCATAGATTCTCCAGAGTGGTTGGCGCCTTTAGTCATAGCGTCCAAAGCTAATGGACAAGGTATCCGCCTCTGTGTGGATCTACGAAGCCTCAACGAGAATATATGGGTAGAGAGGTTTCCCCTTCCCAATATAAATTAGATGCTAAGCACAATGGGTAGGGCAAAGTTCTTCTCGCTCATCCACTTATCGATGGCTTACCACCAGGTGGAGTTGCACCCGGAGTCTAGACCGTTGACAGCATTTACTTCTCCATTTGGAGCTTACATGTTTGTCAGGATTCCGTTCGGACTTGCCTCTGCGGCGGCAATTTTTCAAAAGATAATGCAACAAATTCTCAGTGGCATCACAAACACCTTATGCTTCTAAAATGATATACTTATGTATGGATCATCCGCTGAAGAACATGATACTATCCTTAACTCAGTGTGCAAGAGACTCACAGATGCAGGGTTAACTGCGAAATTAGATAAGTGTAAGATCAAGGTAAGCTCTGTAGACTACCTGGGGCACACTATTTCCCAAGAAGGATTCAGACCTAAGTACAGTTTGATGCAAGCGGTCAAGGATGCTCCATACCCAATTAACAAAGAGGAACTCAAGTCTTTTTTAGGTTTGGTTGAGTACATGGCCAAGTTTGTAAAGAACTTTTCTGAAAAGTGTGATGGCCTGCGTGATCTTCTAAAAAAAAAAAAACAAGGAATTTGTGTGGGAAGAGAAACACAACAAAATGATAGACACGGTCAAGAAAGAAATCATCGAATCGCCAGCCTTAGGATCATTTGACCCCAAAAAGAAAACTATGCTAACCACGGATGCATCCAATAAAGGGCTAGGAGCATCCTTATCTCAAAGAAGTGAGAATGGGGAAACTGTTACAGCTTTTGCTTCCCAGTCCCTCGGAACGCAACTACTCGGTCATCGAGAGAGAGGCTTTGGCGTGCTTCTGGGCCGTTAATCATTTAAAAATTTTCTTATGGGGAATTAAATTCACTATACACACAGACCACAAGCCTTTGACATTCATGTTCTTGTCCAAAAACATTCAAAACAATTCTCCACGCATAGCCAAATGGGTGCTGGGATTAGAGAACTATTGCTTCAGAGTAGAATACTTACCTGGACCAGAAAATGTGGTGGCTGATTACTTGTCGAGTTCTCCCCTCAATATCAGTCCTAGTGAAGACCAATTAGATATTCCCATCTTAGCTGTACATCTTCCATCTCTTACCAAGGAAGAATGGGAAGAGAGCATGAGAAAAGACAGTGACATGAAGGTTCTCAAAGAGTTGATTGTCAGTGGCTGGCCAGAGAACCGTTCTGGAGTCCCGGAAGCCATCAAAGACTTTTGGGAAGTGAGATTCGAACTAACTCTCATGGCAGACAAAGTATATCGCAATGAAAAAATTGTTCCACCAGTAGACCTCAGAAATAAAATAATTGATCTGGCCCATGAAGGGCACTTAGGAAGGAGCCTTACAAAGAACAAGGTTAGAAGTTGCTTTTGGTTTCCCAAAATGGACTCAATGGTAGAGCTGAAGGTTAAAGAATGCACCAGCTGTGCCAAAAGTGACAAAAGCAAAATCTTACGGAAGGTTGCCCTATCTCCAGTCGAAGTTCCAGGGGTGCCATGGACCAAATTAGCCATTGATATCATTGGGCCCATGAAGTCTTGGGTCCCCAGAAAAGGTTTATGTTTGTCCTCATAGACTACACCTCCCACTGGATCAATTTCAAATTTACGCCTTCCACCACGACAAGCAACCTTGTCTCTTTCCTAAAAAACATATTTTTCAACGAAGGTATACCAGCGATTTTAGTGACGGACAATGGAGTGCAGTTCACGTCGGAGGAAATGAGGGAGTTCCTGGTGGAGTTTAATATTAAACATGAGAAAACTGCACTCTATTGTCCAAAAGCCAATGGACTGGTGGAGAGAGCAAATCGCATGGTAAAAGAACACATCCAACTGGCCATCACTAATGGCCATTAAATTGAAGACTCTCTTAAAGAATGCGTCTGGGCATACCATACTACACCCAATCTCATCACAGGGATCTCTCCCTTTGTGGCCCTCAGAGGGAGGGAACCCAGCACTAAAATGAATCCCCAGTGTTTGGAGGGAGGTAAGAGGGTCTCGCCCGACCAAGGGAAGAGCCAAATGAAAATCCAGCAACACCAAAAGAGATATAAAAGTTGGTATGACCAGAAACATGGCGTTAAAGATCTCAACTGTAAAGTTAACACTCCTATAGTAGTAAGGAAACCCACCCATGTACAAATAGGACAGAGTAAATACCAACTTCCCCAACGGGTGATGAAAGAAAGCAGGAACGTGGTCCGCTTGGAAAATGGACAGACATGGAGTGGTGATAGACTTGTTAATGTAACATAAATGTTTTCTTTCTCCCTTATGTAAGGAGATGTGTTGTAATCTACCTAGTTATAGGCTGTACACACCCTTTCCTCTCCTTGGTTTATTCCTCCCCTCTCTCCTTTCCCTTCGTGGAATGTTCCGCTGAAGCTTACAATAGAATGTTGACATTGAGTCAGTTAGGAGAGTGGATGATCAGAATAAAGGAAGCTTTCAACTTACCTGCGGTGAATTTCTTTCATTTCATAATTATTACAGTCATCATGTGGACTTATTGTCTTGTTCCCAGATATCCCAAAATTTGTATCTCTTGCTTTTCCTCCCGTTTCTATCTAGCTTATTCACCCTCCGAATTGAGGCCAACCATTCCCTTTGTGTTGGAGGTATAGGTTTAACCCACTTAATGCATATTTCTCTTCTAGCCAACAATATCAGCAGGAAAAGTAAGTTTTCCTGGTCCTTGCTTAGTTTCGGATAACCCTCACTAATATGACCAACCCTGAAAACAACAAGATCTATGCTTACCTCTACTGGTTGGCCAAGTAGCCTCCTTCCAGAATTCCTTGAGCTGGGGGCACTGCCGAAACGTGTAGATCGTCTGCTCTTTCTTCTCCGCATTTTGGGCAGCTTCTCACCTTCTGCTTGCTGAGTTTGGATAGCCTCTTTGGTGACCAGTACGCTCTATGTGTGGTAAACAGATGGTTTTTTCTTAGGGGGGCAGATTTTACAATACGCCAACATGTAGCCATAGATACTTGCCATCTGTGTTGTACATCTAGCGTCGGCAGTTCTTTCCCCCAGATCGTACTCGGAATTGTGAAATCCTCTTCCCTGCCTCTATAAAGGCCCAATGCCAGCATGAGATTTCTTTTTTAGGTGTCCTGTTTCCCTGAGATTTCTTCTCGATTCCCCTGGTTCCTGTTTCCTCTTCTCCGAGGCTCTTGACCCAGCTCGATAGTTGGTAATATTTAAATTTTGCTAGGGTACCGTTGGTCTTAGTTGCAAGGACTTCCCAGTCAATTGGGGCGAGGACTTGGCCTAACGGCTAGGGCGGTCGACCGCAAATCTGGAGAATTGGGTTCGAGTCTCAGCAATGACGCTGAACATCCTGTGATTCTGGGCAAATCACTTAATCTCCCTGTGCCTAACAAAAATGAATGTGTCCTCATGTAATGCAACTGGTGCTATGTAAAGCGCTCTGATACCCGATTCTGGTCAAGTTCGCGCTATATAAAACTCTGTAAAATAAAAAGAAAGAATAGAGTTTTTCTCTATGAGTTGGCCCCATTTGATTATACCTCCTTCCCTCAGTGGCGAGCTTATCCCTGAGGCATTCAGGGGTTCCAGGAGATTCCCAGATAGGGGTGAGGTCGCCGTAATAGGGTATTTTCAGAGTTCTTCTTATCTGGTACCATAGATTTGCGGGTGAACAGAGTGTCTTCAACTTTATCTTTTTTAAGTCCTTTGGATGTCCAAATTGGTACAGAAAGTGGCTTCCTTCTGTATTAACCAGTGCCTGTAAGTATGCGGGGTAGACCTCGTATCTGTCCAGTAATATCCTCGTATATTTAAATTGGAATGCTCTGCAGTATTCCAACAGGTCAGGGCTTGCTATCCCCCCCTGTTCTTTTTTCCTTCTGAGTTTCTTCCAGGCAATTCTTGTCCCCTTGGCGGCCCAAATGAAACTACTTAATTCTCCTTGCAGTTTTTTCATCCACTCTTTTTTAAATTCCAGTGGTATAGCACTGAAAATGTATGTGAATTTAGGTAAGATTGTCATTTTGATTATGTTCGATTTTCTCATGAACGTCAGCGGGAGGCCCCCCCCAGACTTTAAGAAGCTTCCTGACCTCTCCAAGAATTCTGTTAAAATTTGTGCTGGCTATTTTCCGAATGTCTTTTACTAGGTCCACACCAAGGTACCTTATTTTTTCCTTCACTAAAGCATTTTTGCAGTCATTGTTCCATTCTAGGATTTCGAATTTTGATTGGTTGATCATATAGCCTGAGACCTTACCGTACTAATCCATGATATCTTTTATCACTGGGAGTGCTCTTGCCAGGTTGTTGGTAAATAACATCAGATCATCGGCGTACAACGCCACTTTTTTCTCCCAGCCTTCATAAGTAAAGGGGGTTATCTCCTGATTACGTCTGAGCATACATGCCAAAGGTTCAATGAATAAGTTGAAAAGGAGGGGGGATAGGGGACAGCCCTGCCTGGTACCTCTCATGATTGTTATCTTATCCGTGAGGCTGTCATTAACCAGGACCCTCGCTGATGTTTTTTTATAGAGTGATTTTATGGCATCCTGGAAGGTATCCCCAAGTGAGTATATTTTTCTAACGTTGTATTCAGGAATGGCCAACTGACTATCAAAAGCTTTGGCAGCATCGAACGTAATAATTGATAACTGAGTTTTCTGGTGTGTTGCTATATCTATTGCGCTTATTAGCTCGTAGGTTAATTCTTGTATTTGCCTCCTTCTAATGAAGCCTTTTTGATTTGGATGTACTAAGGGACCAGCTACTCTTCCTAACCTTTTGGCCATTATTTGTGTATAGATCTTATAGTCACAATTTAAGAGTGAGATGGGCCTATAGGATTCACATTTGGCTGGGTTTTTCCCGGGTTTTAATAATATGCTGATGATTGCATCATTCCATGAGTCTGGGAGATTCTTTTTGGCTAGAAAGATATCATTTAGAAGCTCCGTCGGGGGGACCAATACTTCTCGTAGTCTGACATATAATTAGTTGGGAAGTGCGTCAGGGCCAGCAGCTTTCCCCTTTTTTAGGCCTGTGATTGTTTCAGCCACCTCTTCCGTTGCGATTTCTTGATTGAGTTCCTCTCTTTGTTCCTGGGACAAGGAGGGGAGGGTTATCTTTTCTAGGAGGCTGTTTATTTGTTCTTATGTTGCAAAGGTATCTTCAGAGTAAAGGTTTTCAAAGAAATTTACGAAAGCCTCTTTGATCACAAAATCCTCAGAACTATGAGTGGGCTGATTACCTATTTGAATGTTTGCTACCTTATTACGGGGTTGATCTGTTTTTCTTTTCCAGGCAAGCAACTTGCCACAGCCCTCTCCGTATTCGTAGTGCAAAAGTTTGCTTGCCTCCCACTTACTTCTTACTATTGCTTCTAGTGTGTCTGAGAGAGCCTCCTTCTTTGCTTTCTTCTCTTCTTCCAGCCTAGCCACTTCCTGGGGGACCTTTCCCTTTGCTAATGCTGTTTCCAGTGTTTTTATTTCTTCTTCCAGTTGACTAATGCTGATCTTTGTACTCTTATATTTATATGCCGCAAGGTTTAGTATTTTCCCTCTGATAACTGCCTTATATGTATCCCAGGCTACTTGTCTTGAGGTTCCTTCCATATTCAATAGGAAGAATGGCTCTGTCTCTTTAGCTAGTGCTTCTATCTTAAGGGGATCAGTGAAAATACCACGATCCACTGTCCACCTTGGGGGGATGGGTGGGGGGTGGTTCTAGGCAGGAGTTGTAATAAGACTGCCGAGTGGTTGGACAGATGTGCTGGTAAATGCTCCACCTTTTGTGTAATATTGATCAATCCCCTATCTATCAGGAAGAAGTCTATTCTGGAGGTGTGTCCGAATTTTGTATTCTGAAATGTGAACCGATGGGCCTTGTCCCCCTTCTCTTTCCAAATGTCTGTTAACCCCAGATCTCTAATACATAATCCAACCCATTCTCTCATTCTAGGCAAATTAATAGTATTCCTAGCTGGGAGACGGTCCTCTTTCGGATTTAAGATTATATTAAATTCCACCCCCCTAATTATGGGAGACTGGGCGGCCAGTAACTGTGAGTAAACCTTTTGGAGTGGGTGGGGTCATCTGTGTTCGGCCCGTAATATCCCACTATTGTATACAGATTGTTGTGTATTCTTGCTTTCGCAATTGCCCATCTCCCCTTCTTATCTACTTTTGATGATTCGATCCTTGCTTTGAGCGATTTTTTTAAACAGAATCGCCACTCCCTTAGTACAGCAGTCTTGGTTTGTACATACATAGGCATCCACCCACTTCTGAGACTTAATTATGTTTGCCCATTCCTCTTTTAAGAGGTGGGTTTCCTGTAGTATTACTATTTCGCTGTCAATAGCCTTCAGATATTCCATGATTTTTTTGCCTGCGTCTCTTTATTCTGAGGCCGTTTATGTTCCATGAGAGGATATTAACTGTCATTAAATCTTTTTATCCATTGATTTTCCGGGGTGGTCCCTAGCTTACCTCGCTTCATCCAGGGCCCCTTCCTCCTCAGTATTGCATTACTTGGACTATTTTTTTGCTTTTTCCCTAGTTTGCTCCCCACCCAGTGTATCTTTTTTTTGTGTGAATTTGCTCTGTGAAGAGCGCTTTTCTTGTTCTTCCATCCCCCTCCCCTCCCCTCCTCCTCCCAGGAGAAGCCTCCCTTTTACCTTTACTGGGCAGGATTCCACCCTTTTGAGCTCTTTGCCCTCCAGGTAATAAAAATGATTTTAGGTGTGGTCTTTTTGTTGTGTTTTTATTCGTTCGATTAAGCACTCCACCTCTTTAGGGTCTCTTATGTCATGCATTTTGTTTTCCCACATGATTCGTAATGAGGCAGAGAAACGCATCTGGACCGTTGCACCTAGGGACTTCAGCTGCTGCATTAGCTGACCTAGTTCCCATTGCCTGTCTTGTGTTGCCTTGGAGATGTCGGGTCTAATTCTGAATGTCCAGCCGTCCTTTGTGAAGGAGCCCGTCTTTAGGGCCTCATTTAGGCTTCTTTCTTTGAGGACATAAGTTTTGAGGTTTATTAATATTTTCCTTGGGTTCTTCCTCATCTTCCCCTTTCCAAAAGGGTCACGATGTATCCTTTGGATATCTTCCGGGAGGTTGACTGCTTTTGCCCAGGGGAATTTTTCTTCTAATAGCATGATCATGAATTTTTTGATATCCTCTCCTTCCAGTCCTTCAGGGACATTTAGCACTCCTAGATTGTTCCTCTTGCCTTGATTTTCCAGGGATTCTTTTTTGTCCCTGAGGTAGACTTCTTTTGTCCTTAACAGCTTTATTTCTTTTGGTTTGCTTCTACCTCTTTATTTAGAACTTCTACTGTGGTCTCGACTTACGATGCTCTCTCCATTAAGGCATTGATCTTTTGGTCCAGTGCTTCGCAAGTCCCTTGTATTTTTATTTGGTTCTTTTCCAACGTTGCAAAGTTTGTCCTCATTTCCAATAGCATGGCTTCCATTAATTTCTCTGTAGTGCTCTGAGGGTTCTGACTATATTGTTCCTCTGGCTGTGGCCCGCTTGTGGCCGGGACCAGGCTTTCCATGCTTGCTTCCGAAAGCTCAGTTGTTGCAAGGACTTGGTACCTATTACTGTCCATTTTTCCTAGGGTCTCTACCTCCTTTCCCCTTCTTCTCTGGCCCCCCCCTTCGTTCGGAATTAAGGATCTCTTGCTTTTCCTGGACTTTGAAGTATGACCTCAAACAAGGGGTGATTTTTAACTTGGGACCGGGACCTCCTGACTTAGCCTGGCTTGCCCTGGACAAAGGGGCAAGCAGTTGTCCTGAGGGGTAAGTTTTCTTCTTCTTTTTAGAGCTTTTGGGGGCTATATTGCTCTGTTCCTTAAGGAGCTCGTGGGGGTTTTTGACAATCAGCAGCCTATTTCTTAAGCAGTAGCTAATACCTTTGATCTGCGTCTGGCCTTGGTCTGTTATGTTGGGAGGGTGGGAAAGGGCAGTCTTTTCTTTCCCTCCTCCCTCACAGTCCTATCCACCCATCAGTATATTTGAGCTTTGCGGGGGTTTTGCTTGCAAAGTACCTCCCTCAAACCCAACCTCAGCCTCACCCTCCCCCTCACTTACCTTCTGCATACATTGACCGCATTGTCCTCTTCTTTATTTCCCGATCGAAGGGTGCAGCCTCCAAGATGCTTTTCTCGGTGCTCGAGAGGTGCCGAGTGTCTCTGCTCCTTGCTGCTGACACAGAGATTTTCCCCCGGAAGGAGACTCTCGTGGCGGCACTCCTGTTGCTGCGGCACGCCACTACTGCTTCCGCCCATAAGCCGACCGGCCAAATCGTGCCGCAGCTCGCCGCCGCCTCCTCCTCCTGCTGCCCCGCTCCACTGTCACGATCCCCGCTGCTCTTCCCCGTTCTCTTGCCGCCGACTTACGTCCGCAGGGCTCTGCTTCGATTGTAGAGGTATGGAGACTAAGTGTACGATGGTGGAAACTGTCTCCTCCACTTATAGCACTTTTAAATATCTCAGCACTACTATACGGATGAAAAATAATAAAATAACGAATTGCCACCTCCTTTACCACCCTCATGGCAACACTCGCTCCTTCCACAAACACCTATCAGACCTGGTAACACATTGCTCACTCTTAGATGCCAACAATATAATCCTAGGCGACTTCAACCTCCATTGGAATGATGAGAAAAACACTCTAATCCAATCCTTAAATGAACTCTTACTTGAGCACAACCTTGTCCAACAATGCAAAGAACAAACCCACAACAGAGGCTCAACCCTTGATGCCATTATAGCCCAGGAGAAGGCGATAACCATTAATAACATCCTCCCAGTCGACTGGTCGGACCACCGCATCATCCTGTTCCACTTAAACCTGGAAGAGCCATACCCCATTCATACTAAGAAAACCCTCCAGTGGTCCAGAAACTTAAGCCAGGTTCCCCTAGCTGATCTGGAAGAAATAATGATCTCTAGCCTTCCCCCAAAAACAGACAACCTCTCAACGATTGAACTCACAACCCACTTTAACTCTATGATGCCAGCCGTCCTAGATCAAGTAGCCCCTCTGAAACTAAAAAGGATTAGAGACATCCCTTCGAGATCCTGGTTTAACAAAGACCTCAACACTGAAAGAAGGCAACTCAGAGCTTCAGAAAGACTCTGGCGAGCAAACCCTTCCTTAACTCACCTCCACCAACTCAGAGCAGAACGCAGAACATATAAAAATCACATCATCAAAGAAAAAGCTGCCTTTTTCCGCCGCGCCCTTGACAATGCAATAAATCGCCTGAAAAACCTTTTCAACATCATAAAAAACCAGACTTCTAAACCACCCGCTAAAGCCCCTCAGGGCTCTAAAGAACGCTGTGATAAATTCGCTAAATTCTTTGATGAGAAATTCACGATGATCGAGTCCTCTCTTGAATGCCTTGTTATGTCCCGTATAGAGGCCCTAATGTAGACCCGTTCATACATGCCCTAAAATGGACGTATTCATATTTGCCCTAATACGGTCATATTCGTACTTGCCCTATTATGGTCAAAGCCGCATATGCCCTATTACGGTCATAACTGTACATGTCCTATTATAGTCATGATTCCTTATATAGGCATGATCTTTCACCTACAATGGTCCTCGCTAGTACACAACGTGCTCTGAGGGCTGAACGTTATCTATTCTGTGGTTTTGAATACAGCAGGGTTTTTCCCAAACACAGGCCCACACTGTACTCCTCAATTATGCATGACTCTCTAGGAATACACCACCTGCATAATATGTATGTACAAAGTTCACCCCTGACGTGTTCCTCAAGTCTAACAAGGGCCAATACAAACCATACGAAGCAACTAGAGTCTTCAGGGTATAAATACACCACATCTTACCCCGGTAAGACAGAGGGAACCGAGACTTCCATGCTGACACACTGACCAGAGACGCTGAGGCTCCTGCATGCAGTCGCTCCAGCTGACAGCGGTCTGACACAGCCCTTGCGGGGTGTCCAACTCGAGACCAGGACGGGGTCCC
Organism: Calotriton arnoldi; assembly: GCA_963921515.1. Classification (NCBI taxonomy): domain Eukaryota; kingdom Metazoa; phylum Chordata; class Amphibia; order Caudata; family Salamandridae; genus Calotriton; species Calotriton arnoldi. The sequence continues at coordinate 365,615 of CAWUFW010012245.1, forward strand.
ACACTCTCTCTATTCAGGTATGGGGGTTCGACTAAATCCTAGAAGGATTCTTGGCTCTTAGGCTTTTAGACCTACACATATGCTAGGTACATCTAGTTAGGCATCGTAGGAGTACGCGCATTTTCCATAATGCTTTTTATATTCATGTATGTATTCATGATTATTGCAATATGGTAGAACTGTTCTATCCCTTTGCTTTTATCGTACTGCTGATAATATATCTCTGCTATTGTCTGCTGGTTTCTGCAGCACATATATTTTACACTAGAATAACAACTGTTCAATAAATACTTATTGAAACGCCCAGACTGTTTATTCTGTGTAACTCTCTGAGACAAACCGAATAAGTAAGCACGAGTGACTGAGCGTAAAGTAGTATATTGTTTCCACGATTCTGAGGAATTAGGGTTGTCATGATCTAAGGTTGCCAGGAACTAATCTCTCCCAGATAAGAGGAGATTCTAGTGGCACTGTGAGCTAGCTAATGCAAATCAGGCTAACATACGTGGTGGGGGTGCACAGAGCCAGTCAGTCACCAAGCCCACAGTTTATGTTATCCAAACGCGCAGGTCCTGCAGGGGTACTATAGGAACTACACGACAGCCTCACACAAGCATCTACCGTTATCTCCCTCCACCCCAACGATTAAAAAAATCCCACCCTTCTCTCCCCTGACTCCGGAATAGGGATCCCCCATCCTGAGACAAATGAGGACAACCAAATCCTAGGATCCCCCTCTACCCTTAATTGCTGGAAAGCATTTAACCCACTCATAGAAATGGACACCTCCAAACTAATTGCAAATTCAAAACCCTCCTCCCAATTCGCAGACCCCCTTCCGGACTCTGTGGCAATAAATCTAAATCACGTCATTACCCCCCTCTGGACGATGATAATAAACAGCTCCTTAAGCATGGGGGTCATGCCAGACTGCCTAAAACTTGGCCAAGTCTCTCCACTACTAAAAAAACGGGCTTAGACCCTGAGGACCTTAACAACTTCAGGCCAATCTCAAACCTGCACTTCCTGGCCAAAATCCTCGAGAAATGTGTCCTACTCCAACTCAACCAGCACATCGACACCAACAATCTCTTGGATTCTCACCAATCAGGCTTTAGAAAGGGCTGCAGCACAGAAACAGCCTTACTAAATATAGCAGATGACATCCACAAATGTATGGATGCCGGTCGTTGCTGCCGGCTCATCCTCCTAGACCTATCTACGGCCTTCGACACGGTGGACCATAAACTTTTTCTTAACACCCATACACATCGGATCGGAGCAGACGGCATGGTGCTGAAATGGTTCACATCTTTTTTTCATAACCGTTCTCAACAAATAAACAATGCAACTTCTGATACCTCCACTATAACCAGAGGTGTCCCACAGGGCTCAGTCCTCTCACCTACTCTCTTCAATATCTACATGGAGCCCCTCACTACCATAATCAAACAAGCCAACATCACCGTCCACCTCTATGCAGACGACATCCAGCTCTACCTGAAAGTTTCCTCCCCAGAAGACATACGCCGTCTGAACGATACTCTAAAAAAAATTATCCAAAACTGGCTATCACACAACCACTTAAAACTTTAACAAGACAAAACTGAAATTCTTCTCCTCTCAAACGACGGACAAACCCACCAGGTCCAAGAATGGATAAAGCTTATGGACTCCCTAAACTTCAACCAAACCCTGGCCGGCTCCGCCAAGTCGCTGGGAATCATACTGGACCCCAACCTGAACATGGGCTCACACATTAAGGCTACCGCAAGGAGTGCCCACTACAAATTAAAACTACTTAACAAAATCAAGCCCTTCCTCCCGCCTAATGATCTCAAAACCGCAACGCAAGCCCTGGTTCTATCCAGACTAGACTATTGGAACGCTACCCTCACCGGCACAGCAAAATACCACCTAGCCCCCATGAGAACAACTCTAAATGCAGCAGCAAGGATGGTCACTGGAGCTAAAAGGCATGATCATATCTCCCCCTCCTTGAAAGATCTCAAGTGGCTCCCAATTGAAGCTCGTTGCCATTTCAAAACTGGCTGTCTCACCCACAAAGTCCTTCACACTGTTAAACCAGTCTACCTGGCAGCCAAGCTCACCAAGGCAGGCCAGGCAAGAAACCTGAGGAGCACCAACAACCTACTTCTCATTCCCCCAAAGAGGCATAAACAAAAAGCCCTGGCTTGCTCCTTTTCGGGCAATGCCCCCAAAATCTGGAACTCCCTACCAGCAGATCTCAGAACCAACCCCTCCTTCGTGACCTTCAAGAGAAAACTAAAGGATCTCCTCCTCGCTCGGCACCTTTAACCTTCTGAACAATACAGCGTAGTTACAATCTAGTAACTCTCGACTCTTTTACCTGTCTTCCGAACGGCTGTCCATTTTGTTCTGTCTGTCTGTTCTTCTTATTACCTATGTACATGTTGTAAAGGGCTCTGATACCCATGGTACCTGCCAGCGCTATATAAAACTCTCTAAATAAATAAATAAATACTATATTTTCCTTAAATTGGAAGAGTGCTTCCCTCCTGCATGCCACACGTCCTTGGTTCGCTTGACTTCAGTACATAGCTACCTGGGGGGCTCAGAGCTCCCGACCGAGCTCACTAGCCGGCCGCCATCTTCTCCCTTGAATAAAGCATGTTAAAGGTAGTTGAAGAACAGACATCAATTGTTCCTTTTGCTTTTGTTGCCCTAAGTGGGAAGGGTATGCAGAGACGTGGGTCCCGTGCTCACTGCACCACTGGATTCAAGCGAGCCTGGCTGATGAGGGTGATTCCCCGAAACCAGTCCCAGGATGCTTGTTTCCGGTCCAGGGAGGACCTGGCTTGGCAGTTTGGACTGGACTGTTTCCATGAGGAACAGGGTCAAGACTGATTTGCATATGGCTGGGTCCAAACTGGGGCGGCGTGGTGAGCAAAAGAATGATGGATTAAACCCAGATCCTTGTGATTGGGGTGAATGTTTGCATTGTTCAGTATTCCATCCAACATTTATTCCTTTTGCTTCTGAATTTAAGAGAACGTACATTGATCTGAGCAGGGTCAGACTTAATGAGATTCCCTCTTGAAGAGCTTCCTAGTACTTCTCTAGAACCTGTTTTACAGCACTTTCATCAACCTAAGCCTTTGGGTCTTCCTATACATCAACATGTTTCTGATGTTAAAAGAGAGTGGAAGGTTCCAGACCAGATATCTGTCCCATGGTTTATGTCTCGAGTGTATCCTTTGGAGGATGTGGATAAATCATTTCCTTAGTCAGTTGCAGGGGACTCTTTCGTTGGCAGCCTGGTTGGCAGAACCTTTATGGCAAAGGAGACCATTCTTAAGGATCAAATGGGAAAAATATTGATTCTGCTTTAAAGAAATATGTGGGTGCTAATCTATCTTTGAGGGCTGGAATTTATTGCACTTATGTTTCTCAGTCTCTTCTCTCGGATTTTAAGATTATTTACAAGGTAGTTCAGGGCAGCTCAGAATGTTCAGAACTTGAAGTTATGGAGAAAAAGTGGAGTTTCCGTCAGACATCTCATTTGACGTTGTGCGAGCTTCTGCACTTGCTGGAGGTGCAATCATCTCTGCTAGAAGAAACCTGTTTTTAAAATAGCGGCACACTGATACAGCCCAAAAGGATGTCACCTTACTGGTGCCTTTTGAAGGACTTGGGTTGTTTGGCACTGATCTGGAGGAGAACTTAAATAGGATTTCTAAAGAAAGGAAACATTCTCAATCATTTTTTAAGAGTGGATGTACCTCTAGCTCTCACTCGTATTCCATCTCCTCTTTTCACCAACCGTCAAGCAGGGCGGGACAACAATAACAGCAGCAGCAGTTCTCTTTCTATAAGACGCAGAAAGGGAAGGGTTCTAAGAATCAAGGAGACCAAGCGGGGAAAGCCTCTTCTCCTTACCGGCCTGGGAGGAATCTAGTTCAGGTGCTTGGGTTCGTCAAGTGGTGAAAAGGGGATAGCTTATAGAGCTCTGGAAAATCCTGTATGCTCGGGGATCCTTCCTGTGCCAGATCCTCCAGACAAGAAAAGGCGATCAATTTTGAGAGAGGCAATTCTCAATCTCGTTTAGAAGGGTGCGGTGGTACCTGTCCCCAGATCAGGAAGGGTCAAGGGAGTGTACTTGAGGATTTTCCTGGTTCCCAAACCTTCAGATTGATTATAGACTTGAGAGGGGTCAACAAGTGGATTCAGAAATTGCAGTTAAAAATGGAGAATGTACAGAGAGTTATGCCTTTGATTCCAAACAAAGCCTTCATGATTACCATGGATCTAACGGCTCATATTTCCATAGTCCAATTCAGAATGTTCATCAACAATATCTCTCGGTTTTCGTTCTGAAGGAGCACTTTCAGTTCTAGGTACTGCCCATAGGCATCAAATCTGCCCCAAGGGTATTTATCAAGATGATGGCACCTTTGGTGATGCTCCTACATCTTCAGGGTTGGAGTGTCTTCCCATACCTGAATGACTGGATTCTTCATGCCCCATCAGCGAGGGAGGCATTGAGAGGTTGGGAGGTTCGGAGAAATTACCTTATCATGGTCTCCACATCAACCTAGAGAAGTGCAAACTAAGCGCCTTGAGACCCTCATGGGTGAGTAGCGCACTTACAATTCCCTGATTGATTGATTGATTGATCCTTCTCAGGACAGGATTTTAATCGGATCCCATTTCAGGACGGATTTGAGCATGGTCTTTCTTCTAAAGGAGAGAGCGGTGAGATTGAAGGAAATTCTCGTCACAGACTCGATCAAGACACAACTGCAATGGTAGCTGAAGGAGGATTCCTGGAGCTCAGGGATTCCTCCTCATGCTCCACCAGAGAGGATTATAACCTCGGATGCCTGTCCCTTAGGCTGGGGTGCAACATTACAGACTAAGGATGCTCAAGGGAGATGGTCTTTCAGGGACAGAGCAGAAACTTTGAACTGGAAGGAGTTATCAGTAATCATCCAAGCTCTCTTGGATTTCTGACCTCTTATTATGAATCAGCATGTGTTGATCAGAACTGACAACACTATGGCAGTGTCATATGTGTACCGACAGTGGGGGACAAGGTTTGCCTCTCTCAATCTAGTGGCCTTGAGGATTGGGGTTTTGGGCAGAAACATCCCCTTTCCCTGAAGGCAATCCACATCAAGAGAGAGGACAATTCAGTGGCAGACAGACTAAGCAGGGTCTTCTCCTCGTCTCAAATCCTGTCCCTCTCTCCACTGATATGCTCCCAAATATGTCTCATATTCGAAGAACCTTTTTTAGACCTGTTTGCTTCTTCAGAAGGCACACAACTCCCTAGGTTCCACTCCTGATATCAGGATCCAGAAGCGTGAGGAGTAGATGCTTCGTCTTCACCCTGGCCTCCTCAGCTTCTGTAGGCATTACCACCTATTCCTCTCATTCATTGCCTTCTCTTTAGGGTCCAGAGACATAGTGTGGATGTCATAGTAGTGATCGCAGAGACGCTCTTGGGTTCCTCTCATGAGGAGCTTGGCGGATCTTCTGCCTTTGAAAATGCTGTTGTCCCTCCCCCCCCCCTCCCTCTCAGATCAGTGGGGTGTCTATCTCTGCAGAGACTAGCTCTGTCAGTCTGGACATTGAGAGGATTGGGCTCCAGAGAAGAGGGGTGCCACAGCACTTAGAGGAGATTATTCAGGGTTCTATACGCCCCTCCATGCTAAAATCTTACGCTGACCATTGGAGGAATTTTGAGGTTTGGTGTGCCTCCAAATCTATTGTGAAATCTCCTCTACAGTTTCTTCAGGAAGGGTATCAGAAGCAATTGGCAGTGATTGCTCGAAGAGCCAAATAGGCTGCGAAAAGGCCTTTTAGAGAACCTTGGCCCAACTCCTGCACTGATTTTGATTTGGCAGTCCAACTCTTGAAGAGTTTTTTCATTTCTAGACTTGTTTGTAGACCTTCAGTCTCTCCCTGGGATTGACATTTAGTGCTTAAGGGCTGCAAGTTGTACCTTTCATGTCACTTATTTCAGTAGATTTAAAATACTTGTCTTTTAAGGTGGCATTCCTATTGGCGGCTACATCTGCTACGAGGTTTTGGGAGCCGGGGGCATTGTTATGCAAATCTCTTATAAGGATTTTGGAGGATGGAGTTTTTTTTTTAATCACAATCTGGCTTTCCTTATTATGGTGGAGTCAGAGTTACACAGGGGACAAGAAATATTGCTTCCGGTGTTTTTTCCTTCTTCTCGCGTGGAGGAGGATCTTTTTCATGTGTTAGATATCAGAGGAGCGGTTAAAATCTACCCTCAGAGATCTGAGAGTTATAGAAAATCTGAACATTTCTTTATAACCTTTGGGTCATCCAATCAGGGTCGCAAGGTTTCTAATGTTACTTTGAGTAGATGGATTAGATCTACTATTGTGTTTTCTTAGTCTTTGTCTAATATACCTCTTACCTGAAGGGATCCGAGGTAGATCTACAAGAGGAGTTGGAGTCTTTTGGGCTTAGGAGGGGGAGGTGGGGGGCGTTTCCCTGGCAGAAATCTGTAGAGCGGCCACTTGGGCCTCTGCTCATACATTTTTAAAACATTACCGTAGTGAAAATATTTTGAAGGGCAAATCATTTGTGGAAAATGTTTGGAAAGCTGTGTTTCTTCATGATTTTATTTCTTCTGTTAATACACTGATTAAAACTGTGAAGAACATGATTGGTGTATGATGTCCGTAATCTTTCTGGAGTTAGGTTTGGCCATGAAGGCCAGCTTTTTGCTTGGGTACATACAGAATTAATGACTGGGACGAGTACATGGAATGGAGCGATAATACACAGTTACTTACTGGTAAATCTCATTATCTCCATATCCTTACTCCCTAATGTCCTCGTCACAGTCGTTATGGCCCACCCAGGCGGCTAGTGTTCGTGTGGCTTGGTGTAGCCAGGAAGTGATGTGGGTAAGGGAGATGTATATACCATCCCTGGGTGGGTGGGGTAACCCCATCACTTCTTGTTTTTCTCTCCTGACCTGAGGTAGTGTTTACCTCAAAAGTAATTAATGTGACGAGGACATTAGGGACTAAGGATAATGAGATGAACTGGTAAGTAACCAGGTATGTCCTTCAACAATGACTACAAAAGCTGTTAAGGTAATCTCTGGTAGTAATGCAGTGTCTTTTCACATTTCATCTTACGTTCCATAAGACTTGCTATATTAAGATTTTGTGTGTTTTTTGTAATTTTTTTAGCAACATACATCTCCAGTGTAGTGCATACAATGAGGTGAGTCATCTTTAACTGTCTGGGTGGGTGTTTATGACTTGGCACGATTGAGAGCTCTGAAGGTGAGGATGAAGGCTGTGAAAGTTTCTCACTGTGCCTGTCATTGGGTCATAAAGGTGTTCAGACTACATGCACATCCAATCATGGGCCTCTCTGCAGAGTGTTGGTCATGTGTACCACTTGTAATTGTGGGAAAGGGTTTGAAGGAGGCACAGAGCTTTTGAAATATGGGAAGTGTCAAAGGAAATGCAGTGCTTACTGGTGAGTGGGTGGGCTGTGTGTGGGGATGCTGAAGTTTAGAAATAAATAAGAACATGCAGATGAGAGAGTGAAGCGATTTGTCCAAAGACTACCATAACCTTGGGGAAGGGTTTGGGAGCTGAGAACGCAAACTTATGAATGGTCACCCCACTACCCCACAAACCTGGACTGTGTTACAATTGGGGATATGAATGTGGATGTTGTCCTTTCCCTGATTTTCACAAGTAGACCTTCTCTTCCACTCTTTTCTTCTCCCACCCGCATGAGACTCCATGAATAAAGCCAGGTCAACCATTTCAAAGCTCCCTAGTGGGGGAAAAGAGAAGTGAAAAATATCAGGACTATGAGACTAACCGCCCCTACCAGATAAAGTCCCGTTCTCCTCTCCTCCCCCATCCAAGTTTGAATCCCCTTGGATGAGTCTCTGCCAGTTAGAGGTATGTACTGGAGGTGTGATGTGTAGGAGAGAAGAGGATGGTGGAAGGGCCCACCCAGAATCCCAGTGCTGCTTTATGCTTTCGCCCTTATAGCCCATTATATCCCCCCCCCTCGTTTCCTTAGATAGTCACAGCAGCTTGGCACAGATCCTGGTCCCCATAAGGATACAGCCCAGAGTGGTGCAGCCTGGATTGGTAGGGCAGGAGAGGGTCAAGTAATGGACGATCTGTGCTGTGCCCCTATTCACCCAATACAGTGACGTGCCTCCACCTGATGTTTTGCTTGTCCAAGAGCTGGATGACAATACGTCTTCTGTCCCCCAAAGCACCACAGACACAGCAAAGCTTGGACTAAACAATCCTTTACTCCAGGGACTAGAGTATGTGGTTGTGAGCTTACCGGGGACCCCATAGTAGGAAGAAGCTCACACAGACATCTTGAAAAATGGCAATGTATCACTCTCCGCACATTCACACAAACACACACATTCACATGCGCACCCACACACAGAGACACACACCACCCCTTCCCACATCCCACACTCGCTCCGGACCAGAGACGCACGACTTTCCAGCACACATGAGGTACCTGCGAATAGGCACAGTGTGCCACTACTTGCTGGGCCCATCCGGCTACCCAGCTGCATAATCAGCATGACATAGGAGCTTGTCTAACTCTGGCTGCACCCACCAGTTAGAGGAAACAAGGCCAGTCTCGTAGGAGGGCATCACACTCATATTTTCTTTCTTTGTTGTAGCGCCTTTGTTCTGAGGAATATTTAAACCTTTTCTAAAATCATATCTTCCTCTAAACTCCTCCGAAACACGAGGATGTCATGCTGAAATGCTGCTCTTTGGTGACCTCTTCAGATGCCCCATACATGATTCTTTGACATCTCAAAGCCAGAGAGGTTAACCCCAATGGCAGCCGCCATGTTGGAAAGAGCCCAGAGGAGACAGAAAGGCAGCACATGACACGACTTGTTCTGGTTCACTGTCACTTTAAGCTTTTTCTTAGTGCATAATTTAGTCAATAGCGTCGCAGGCTTCAGTCCTCCATTGCTGTGTACCTCAGTGGCCTGGCTATGATCATTGGTCCCCATCGAGGCAAGAATGAAGTTTACACTACAGGGCCGCCTCAACAAGCCAGGTCATCCCAACTCGCCCCTACCCTGCCCGCCTCCTCAAACGGTCAGGTGGCTGACAGGCCTCGGGAGTGAAGACCACTGTAGCTGCATCAGTCCCTTGGAACTCTCTCCAGCGGATCTCACACCCACCTCACAGTCACTCCTTCTGCACCCAGACTCATCTCTTCAAACTCCACTTAACTCAAGAACCAGAGTTCACTGTCCTGTCTCTCTCCTGATCCGTCACTGCACCATGGGTGTACCTCAGTCTTCCTTCTGCCCACCTTATCTTCTGAGGCTACGATCGAGGGCAGTATCCCCTGGGCCTGCGTGGTGTCTCCCACTCTACCTATCCTTACACTCTCCCTCTCTGCCCTCTAAACTGCCTCACGCTATCCTCTTCTCTGTTCCTTATCAGCCCCTCACTTCCGCCTCCTAACTTGTCAAGCATGGTTTGGGTTTGTTGACTTGTATCCCACAGCTGGCTGTCAATACAGGAACCTCTTTTCCTCAAATTTATTCTTTCAATGTATATTCAGTTTTTACAGTTCAGTTTACAGCACACACATGCCTCACATCGAATGGACACTAAAGAAAACTGACAAATGAATATAACTCTACCCAGGTTGTCTGGATCTGTGGTGATGTGATGCTTGGGAATGGTGTTCAGGAATGCTCATTGTAGGTTCCATATTCTTGTATGGAGCGTATGGGTTTGAGTTGTTGGCAGTTTATTCCTTGTGCTGTAATGATCTAACATGAATAACCCACAGCTGCTGCGTATACCCAAGATGCGTGTGATTTCCTGACATCTACAGGGGCCTCCCTGCTACATGGTCTGAGACCCCAGAGTAATGACCTGAAATTGAGTGGCTACTGCCCCGTATACCTTGGCTCTGTGGGACTGGTGGTGGACAAGCTCTATATCTAGTCACGGGGCAGGCCTTTTTTCCAGTCTCCCTCAGGGGTCCTGCCCCTTGCTAAAGGTATTGCATGTCTCCCTCAACTGGGGTCTTTCACTTTTATACATGTAGACATGTATGGAGTGACTGTACATGTTTAATTATGTCAGGAGTTAGTCTGAGGTTTATGTGTGCATTGGCTAGAGTGCATAATGGAATCCATTTTGTTCTCTACGTGTGTGTCTCAACTAAATAGGGTGGAGGGCTTTGTGCGAGCCTGCCCAGGCCTGTGCTGACCTGTTTTCTGTTTAGTTTGTGGCTCTGCTGACCTGGAAGCCTGCCTTTTACATTCCTTTTCAGTCTTTCAGCCATATAAAGTGATACAGTGCTCTGGTATGGCCCGGCCGTGTCCAAGACATTTCTGATTGGAGAAGCCCGCAGAATTTGAAAGTTGTTGGCCGACTGACACTTGTGCTCCAGGGACAGAACTCTGCAAGGAGCTGTCTCATATCCAAGCGAGCGTAAACGTGGACCCAAGAACCTGAGAAGATGCTGGCTTGTGCCTTTGCAGATGTACTGCCAAGCAGGGCATCCAGAGAATGACTGCAGCGAGAAGAAAGACTGTGGGAGCCATTGTGGAGCTCCACCTGTCCAAGAGCACGAGGTCCCCTCTTCGAGCTGCTTGAGGGCATAAGTTCACACCATCTGGGTTCCAGGGGAGGAACCATCGTCATCTGCTGCTGCTGAGGATGAGGCTCCATTATCCTTGAACTTCCATAGAAGAGCATTGGCCATAGACTCCAACGTTAATGGAAACATAGCACTTAATACATGAGCACTGGATTAATATTTGGGGCCGGATCTCGGCCAGGAAGGAGCTAGAGAGTTCTGGTTTGTCTTGTGTTGCAGATGACCCTTCTTGGGGAATTTCCCTAAAACCTTTTGCTTTTTCTCCTCCTGGATTTTGCTGACTCTCTTTTTGTGGCCTTAGGACTCTGGGCGCTTTCCCACTGTAATACAATGTGAATGCACACGCACCCTTCCTACACATGGTAGGAAGTGATGCTTATTTGATTGGTTTGGGTGTTGTACTTGTGAGTGCCCTGTAAAAAGGTATACCACATACCCAGGGCAGGTACTGCACTGGCTAATGGTGGGATGCAGCAGTGATTGTGCCACGCACCAGAATAGCCTCTCAAACATCTATCAAGCCTGCCATTGCAGGCCTCTGGGTGCGCAGTTGCGCCTATGCACAGGTTGGCATTTCTAACTCATTAGCCAACTCTTAGTGGTCCTTCCACTACCACTAGAGCAGCCCTAGGGTAAGCCCTGAGGGGCGGAGCAAGTGTTAGGATTAAGACTGGGCAGGTACACATGGGTGTTTCCTGTCCAGGTAGTGAAGATCCCCCATGTGGGTTTTCCCTGCTTAGGAGGTCGGTTCTTCCCATGAGATAACAACGGGGTTTTGCTGATTGTCTTTTTGTGGCCTAGGGGCTCTGGGCACTATCCCACTGTGTGCACACCCTTCCAACACATGCTAGGAAGTGGTGCTTACCTGATGTTTTTAAACAGGTCTCAAGCCTGCCATTGCAGGCCTGTGGGTGCGCACTTGCAGCTTTGAGGTTTTTAAACATATGTCAAGCCTGCCATTGCAGGCCTGTGGGTGCGCACTTGCAGCTTTGAGGTTTTTAAACATATGTCAAGCCTGCCATTGCAGGCCTGTGGGTGCGCACTTGCAGCTTTGAGGTTTTTAAACATATGTCAAGCCTGCCTTTGCAGGCCTGTGTGTGCGTACTTACACTTACGCTCAGATTGGCCTTTCTAAACCACTGGCCAATCCTGAGGGAACCTTTCACTACCACTAGAGCACCCCTAGGGGTACGTCTTAAGGGGTGAAGCAAGAGGTTGGTGAAAGGCAGGGCAGGCACACGTGTGTTCCCTGCCCAGGTAGTGAAGAATACCCATGTGTGTTTTCACTGCCTATGAGGTTTGCTCTTCCCATATGCGATTGGTTGAAATTACTTCAAGCTGTAATCGTGGCTTATAGTGGAGCAGCCTCACAATGTTTCCTATCATTGGATTCACAATGACAAACTAACTCCTGTGGTAAAGAGGGATTTGTCAATAATAGCTTAGAAATACCACTTCTAGAAAGTGGGCATTTATCTGCTCTAAAACTCTTTGTGTACCTTTTAGTTTTACTCCAGTCCACACTGGAGGCTGAGGGAGAACATCCGCGCATTCCCCAGCGACAGCTATAAACATTGGGCATGCATCTGGAACAACAGACCTCTGCCATTTGAGGGCCTGGTTGGATAGATTGGAGGCAGAGGTTTTGATACTTGGCCTCTGGGAGCCAGATCATGGCCCCAATAAAGATGAGGATCTGCATTCCACAGCCTCATGACAAACCTGACTGAAATGTAGGGGAGACATCTGTGGTTCAAAGGGAAACCCTCTGAACCACCCCAACTTCAAAGGCACACTAGAGTATAACTACTGGTGTCATACTTCAGCAGGGTAGTGATACACTTGTGGGGACGTTCTACTGAAGGTCCTGGAACTGCGTGGTGCATAATGCCAGAGGAATCTGTTTTGCACAAGGAGGAGTACTACCATTGGAAGGGACCATGCACCCTTCCTGAATAGTGTGTGGCCTGTGCTGACTACCTGCTGCTGTGTGGCACTCTCAAGTGTGCTCTCCAAGGGATTGTTGGCTTGTTCCCTGTTCTCTTGTGGAGGTCTCAGGGACATCAAAGACCTCCCACAAGGGACCCACACCATCTACTTGTGACAGCTGGAGAGTGGTGCCCTTGCAAGTGCCCACATCGTCTGCTGGATCCCAACTGGTAGGGCAGCGTGGTACTAAGACTTGTCCCTGGAGACCGGATTGCCTTGTGTGCATTCCCAAAAGTACCGCCCGCATCTAAGGATTGTGGCCCCTGCATTGTGGGGCCTCAACACGCATTAGCATCTTGGTGGTGGTGAGCGGATTCCCTGGTTGTTGGACCCTGCGTGGCCCGCTTCGTTGATCGTGCTGCATCTCTCTTGTGCGGCACACCGGCTGCATGCTCATTGCGTGCAGTGCCCGATTCACAGGTTGCGACCCTCGGAGCTGAAGGCGTACCGGTAGTAGTGCCTCATTCTACCTTGTGCAGCACTGCTGAACTTGCAAAAAGAACAATTGATGGACAGAATGCAGAACAATGTCATACATTCACCCCAGTACAGAGATCTGGGCCTAAATCCATCGTTTTTTTGCTCACCATGCCATTCCAGTTTGGACCCAGCCATATGCAAATCAGTCTTGACCCTGCGCCCAATGGGAACAGTCCAGCCCGAACTGCCAGGCCAGGTCCTCCCTAGACTGGAAACAAGCATCCTAGGACCGGTTTCGGGCTTTCAGCCCTCATCAGCCAGGATAGCTTGACTCCAGTGGCATGGAGAGCACGGGACCCACGTCTGGGTATACCCGTCCCGCTCGGGGTGACAAATGCAAAAAGAACAATTGATGGACAGAAGGCAGAACAATGTCATACATTCACCCCAGTGTGTGTGACTGGAATTGTCTGATGCGACCTGTATCAACACGCACCAGACGTTGTGCCTCGTTTCCAGGGAGGTACGTAATTTGCAACTCTTTATTGTGTGTGACAGGAACTGTCTGGTGCGACTCGTATCAATGCTCACCGGATGTTGTGGCAAATTTCCAGGGAGGTGCAGAGGATGGGATTTGTGTTTCGTGGAGTCCGGATTGCCTGGGTGCTACTTTGGTTTATGTGTGTCTGACAAGGAGCCTCTTTTTTTACCTTGATGCTACCCTGCTTCATCCCCCATTCATCGATTGTTCCTTTTGTGTCCTCAGTGCGGCAGAACAACTGCCCTCTCCTCATCTGGCCCGATGACCCTGTGTTGCCAGGTGATATTGCCCGGATCGGGCCTGACTGGTGAGAGTAATTGACTGGGCTAAGGAACGCTACAAGAGAGCGATCTGTAGCTGGTCAAGAGACTGCGTGACCCCCGTGCTTCTATCGTCCTGAACCCGCTTTTGCTCCGCATCCCTTAGGTGAACTTCCCATGTAGTGGCCAAACCCTCATTTGTCGACTGCTGCCTAATTAGCCCTGCTATCAACCCCCACCTTCTTCCCTGGGGCCCTGACTAAGTGTGACTTCAGCGGCCATCGGGCTTGTATCAGGGGGAAGGTTTTCTTTATCTCCAGCCTGTGGTTGTAGGGTAGTCGGGGTTAGCTGAATAGTGGAGGAGGGCTTGGGCCATGGGGTCTGAATGTGCATTATCAACTGACCAGCCGGATATCAGTTGCACCGCATTACAGTGCTGTGCACGTGTGGGTGCGAATGCGCTCCATATGGACCGGCCTGATATCCGTGGCACCGCTTATCGGTGCTGAGTGAGTGTGTAGGAGTGACTGCCTGTTGTTAATTACACCGGACAGCGGTGTTGCTTTGCAAGTTGATTCCCTGCCAAAAGAATACTACTTTTGACCTTGGTTTTACCCGTGCAGCCTTGGCCCACTGTGCTGTTTAAAAGTGTTGTAATTATCTGTATGTATACATTTCTGATATCGTTGTGAAATGAGGTGCACCCTATAACTGTGTGGTATTGAATTATAATAATTGCCAGGGTTGGCTTTGTTCTGACAATGTTTTGCAGCGCATAACGGTGCTGGGGGGGGAGGGTAAAGTAGGATCTTTCTCAAGTGTGCATATTACTGATGTGTTTTTAACACGGATGGGCCTAGTACTGCTAGTGATATTTCCAAGTGTGATTTAAGCCCAGAAATACATGATATTCATGTTGTGTTAATTAATGTGTGTTGAATAGAAACTTTATTTACATACACCATGGAGCATATTTACAAGAAGTGACGCATCAGCATTGATGCGTTAGGTTTCTTGCGCCTGCCTCAAATGCCCTAACGACGCCATAGATGCGCTGTATTTACAAAACAGGGCTCCATGGCGCAGGAATTCACGGATGCATCAGAAATTCAGCTGCATCTTTTGGCGCTACAGGTGAGTCCCATGTTAAAAGCCCTGCGTCTATCCTTGCGCCTGGTTAGAGAAGGCGTATGGATTTTGACGCAGGCAAGTCATAGCATGACATAGTGAAAAGTTGTAAATTTCACTGCATCAGTTCTATGTGGCTTTTAATGTGTGAACGCCTATCCTGTATCCATTATACCTGGTGCAGGCATAATGTAATGCAGGCCTCTACAAACTGACGCACTGATTGCGCCGCCGCTGCATCAAATAAAACGACACTCCGGCAGCTCTAGCTCCTTGTAAATATGCCCCCAAGTATGAAGTCTCTTTTGTGACGCTCAGTGTATTTATTGTGTGACAGTGCTGTGCCAATGCTTTACACATTGCCTCTGTGATAAGCCTGACTGCTCAGTGCCAAGCTACCCAAGGGTGTGCGCAAGTTATACAATGAGTGTAATCGCCCACTCCTGCCGGGAGTGGTAGGTTCTGCCTGGCGAGGGCCTCGCCTCAGCCAACCAGAACGTGCCAGTTCCAACATCTTGTGTATCGTTATTATATGTGTATTAAAGTACCTTTCTTTGTCTGAAGTAAAGCACTGACTGGACCTTCA
Organism: Calotriton arnoldi; assembly: GCA_963921515.1. Lineage (NCBI taxonomy): Eukaryota > Metazoa > Chordata > Amphibia > Caudata > Salamandridae > Calotriton > Calotriton arnoldi. The sequence continues at coordinate 381,213 of CAWUFW010012245.1, forward strand.
GGTGTGAGTATTTAGCCCTCATCAGCTCCATGAATAAGCCATGGGCCACTTTGGTAATTCAGTTTGGGATCTATCAGTAGTGTGGGCCCAGGATATCAGTGGTACACAAGTAAATGTGTCAAGAGTAGAGCCCTCTAATCCCTGATTGCACTGAGGACACCCGTATCTGTCCTTCTTCTCTCCCAATAGCTAAATCCCCATTCTGGTTTAATAAGCTTTTACTTCAGTAATTTGTACCTTGACTTCTAATTTGTTTTTACAATCCAAAATAATGCACCTTCTGCCCTTAGATGCCACTGATGGCACCTAGAGACCCACATGGGGTTGGTCGGCGCTTTAAAAATGCCGTCACTCACTGATGCCCAGACCGAGGGTTGGAAACGTGCCATGTGAAATCATGGTGATCCTTTGTCCCGAATCAGCCAATGAGTGTGCTCTTCAGAGACTTCAATCAGACCAGGATCCTCGCACTCAACAGACTCATCACTAAATTGTGCGCTGCCTTCCCAGTCTCTTCGGTCTCCTTGTCCTTCACTGCATTATCTTTCATTTGTTGTCTTCCACACCTTCCCACAATGGCCTCGTGCTCCTCACACTGCTCTCTGCAGGACGCCCTCTATCTGTGAACTGCGACCAGGATAATCTCGCCTCAAGCATTCAACTTTTTTCTGATAACTGAATTTTCCCAACCCCTTTGGCACTCTGTGTTTTGGTCCCTGAAGTCCATTTATTCCCCTTATGCCTGGATCCTTGTACCACACACACATCGGTGGTGCTCTTCTGATATAATTCCTTAGATGAATTGTCTCATTCAATGTGGAATTCTTCATGGACAATGGTCTTTGTTTTTTGTTTTTTATCCCAGCATCCACTCAACTTGATCTCTGATTGTTTGTGTCATGGGAGCTGTTCTGAACAAGTAAATAGATTCCTGCTACTGCCGGATGTACTGAACAGGTTGTGTCACTTTAGTACTAACCTGGGCTGGACATGGGGAACTCTTCGGTTCCCCTCACATCCTTTTAATCGTCTAACCTCTTGCCTTAAGCTGGTTCCATGACAGGCAGGTGTTTTTAAAACCCCTTGGCCCACCCACGCATGAAGTGTTTCCCCTCTGCCCTGGACCTAGGCCCACCGGTGCACACAAATAAGTTGGCAATACACTGTGCCAGGCTTTCTGCTTAGCCAGTGGGTCACCTGAGGGCAGAAGAGGTGGTGTTGTCGGATTTACTCTCTGCACCCTGACTGCGACACAGAAACTAGTGCTGTTACAGGAGTGGCTGTATCTCCGCTCTCTGCACAACAGCGTCACACGTGTGGCACACAGCTGAAACCTCTAAAGGAATGTGTGGTCACGAGTTCCAACTATAACCCTTGGCAAATAATTTGATACACAGTTATATCCACCATCTTGGATCACTAAATTAAAAACCAAAGCAAATGGCACCGCAGGGCTTTAAGTGGGCCTGGTCCTGTGGGTGCTCAGCACCGGCAGTTCTAAAAAGCAGGTGCCGAGACGGGTCCCCATCGGGCTCTTCATTTTTGCCATCATCCTCAGGGTGAAAAAAAAATCTCAACTCTACAGCAGAACCAACCTTCACTTCCTTTGAGATAACTTCAAAGGGACTCGTTATAGTTCTTTCACAGCCTCATCATTTCAAAACTGAAGCATTTTCACTATTCTATACAAGGAAGCCATAGTTGTTGCTTATTTATCTTACGCAACAAACAACCATTGACAAAGTCAATAGCTCTGGCTTGTTGTGGGTGTAATGTTACTTGTGTATATATATCTGGATGCAATGACTGAAGCAGCAAAATACCAGTCGGGCTAAGAGCAGATGTTTAGCTCACACGTTTTTAAGCCACACCCTTAATTACATCGGCCACACTCCTTGGAGAGACCCCCCAGTTTTTTCATTTCACTTAAAGCCCTGGGCACCCTTATCATTCCACTGGTGTGCATACATGATCGCGCAAGTGCCCGGCAATGCCGCAACCGCTGCGGTCACGTCACCCCGCCTTTTTCTTTTTTATTTAAATGTTTTTGCTGATGCTGCACAGCATCAGGATAAAACATTTTGCTTTTCCCCAATGCTGTACAGCATTGTCAAAAAGCACTGGCAAAGCCAATAGGTTCCAAAGGCAAGGCCTACTGGCTTTGTCGATCCTTGTTGATCTTGTCCACTATCACGATAGACTGTTTGAAGAATCATTACCATAACATCCCTCACTGAGCACTTTCACAGCACTCTGCATGGTCTTCACTATCATCCCAGCTGCAAAATGACTGCAGTGCTGGACAGCATCTCCTCTGCTGCAAGAGGGGTCGGAGAGTAGGACAGGAAGGGGTTGAACTGAGGTTACAGGGTGGGCATCAGAATCCAGCTGTTTTAGCTTAAGGGTCAAAGAGGACCTGGATGTAAGGCATCTGGCTCGAGCCTTAAGTGGCTCATCCACCTGTATGGTTCTACCATTGTTGCCGTTGCTCCACTGAAGCAACGAGTTTACAGGCTGAGCTTGTGGATCAGGTGTGGACTAGCAGACCGAGGTGCAGCACCTAGACATTCGAGTATTAGAGCGCTTTATAAAGTTTCATTTCATTACACAACTTTCACAAACTAGATGTCAGGCTATATCCTTGAACAACCCAATGATCTGGAACTAGATCCCTGTCAAGGTCTTCCAGGCCTTGTCCAGATGTAAAGACCACCCTCTTCAAGCACCATCTCTAGTTTAGCCTCACATTGTGAAGGGCGCTCCCTTTCCACCCTCTACATCCACCCATTCCTAACCTCAACTTCTCCGTGAACACCACTTCTGCAACCCCGCTCCATCTTGTTACGCCGGTTTCCCTCGACAGCCACAGGGTCCACATTCCCTGTCGCCTACATACCCTGGTGCTCGGTCTCTATGCACACCTCCAGTCCTCTACACTCTTGTAATGCCCTTTCTCATGTAACGTGTTCCATTGCTATGTAGCCACATTTGTGTTCTATAAATGGACATACCATGCAGACCCAATGAGAGCACAACTCTGTTCATGAAACACAACACTGTAACACTTGTCATAGATGCCACCTGGCCCGGTTCTAAAGGCTGGGCCGGGTGGGCCATCCCCACCCATACATCACCCATGGCCCTCCAAGTCACGGCATAAAACCAATTGTAAAATGCACATGTTAAATTCCTCTTTCTCTGTGTCATCTGTTGTGGTGTTCTTGAGCTGCTGTGGGCTCGGCTGGGTAGTGTCTGGCATCCTATCTCAGCCGCACACGACTTTTTCAAAGGTCTTTAAAAGACCATTTAGATGCCTTTGTGAACTGGTTAACAAGGCTTTGTCTTCTTTTTACTGGTCCCAGAACCTCCTGGGTCCCCACTCTGCCTATTCCTTACATTTGTAGTTTACTTTTACTGCCACAGAGGGAGAATGGGGAGAGGATGTGGCCTAACGGCTGAAGCGGTCGACCTCGGAGTGCGGGAACCGGGTTTGAGTCTCGGCAGGACGCTCAACATCCTGTGATTCTGGGAAAATCACTTTATCTCCTCGTGCCTAATAAAAATTAATGTGTCTGTCTGTAACGCAACTGGTGCTCATGTAAAGCGGCCTGATACCTTTGGGTCTAGTTCGCGCTATATAAAACTCCCTAAAAAAAAAATCCATTTAGTGAAAAGGCATATCAGAAGTAGGGTTGCCACCTTTCCAGGAGAAAAATATGGTCCATTTGTTGTTTAAGGAGTCTGCAAAGTCCTGGCTGTGATACTAAATAGGGCTATAAATAAAATCATATGTTTTTATTTTTAACATGACTTTTCTGTCTTTGTTTCGTTTAATTATTAGTCATCGATCATTAATGCATCTCTAGAACAAATTTAAAAGTATCTTCTATTTATATGTGCTGTTTGTAGTATGCACAGATAAGGGCTAAAAATACCGGCTTTAGGTGCTTTTTGTACGGGCCGGGACATCAAATTACCAGTGGTACCAAGAAGAAATCCGGTCAGCTGGCAACCCTAATCATGACTTTGTTTGTTGCAGGTTATTTATTTCCTTTGCCTCCATCCCTGATTGATGCCATAATAGCAATAGTTTAACTTACTTGAAACCCTACTCACCAACCATCAATAACATGCTGAGTTTCTCCAAGTGTCTGGGAATACATCCTGCATTCAGACAACGGACTCCTCATTCTCACCGCTCACCCTGCACTCACAGCAATCACACTGCTCACCATGCACTCATGCTGTTACCCTGTACTCACACCATTCATCCTCCTCTTACTCTGCACTCACGAGCACACTGGTCACCCTGCACTCACAGAGACCACACTGCACTCACGCCACTCGCCATGAACTCATGCCGTTCTCCCTCCACTTACCCTGCGGTCACATGAGCACACTGCTCACTCTGCACTCACAGCGATCACATTGCACTCACACCACTCACCATGCACTCATACTGTTCAACCTGCACTCACACTGGCACACTACTCACCCTGCACTCATGTGACAGTCACCTACTTGTCACTGTCACTGCTCACCCTTCAATCTCACTCAAAAAAGCACATCACTCACCATGCATTCATTCCTCCCACTCTGCACTTTCACCCACACCCAAACTCATAAGGTCATATCACTCACCCTGCAGTTACTCCTCTCACCCTGGCACATCGCTCACCATGCACTCACATAAGCACTCCCACAGCTAACCTTTCACCCTCATGGGCACACCACTCACCCTGCACCCAAACCACGCAAACAAGCACATCACTCACCCTGGAGTCACAGTACTCACCCTACACTCCATCCTCTCACCCTACACTCAAACAGACACACCTCTCCGCCTGCACTCATGCAGGCACTATGTTCACCCTACCTGCACACAGACACAATAGTCTGCCAGAACTCATAGGGACACACCACTCACCCTGCACTAACTCCTCTCACCATGCACTTACTAGTCACTATAAAAGCTCACCCTTCACTCTTGCCGCTCACACATAGGCACACCACTCATCCTGCATTTACACTGTTCACACCACTCTGCACTTACTCCTCTCACTCTGCACACACTCCTCTCATCTGACACTCACTTGGGCCCTCCTCTAGTATTGCATTCATGCACCTCACTTGACACTTACATCGGCACAGTTTTCACCCTGAACTCGCACCACTCATGCTGCACTCTCTCACACTATTCACTATCACGCAGCCGAAGACAAAAGATACCAGGGTGCAGCAGGTGCAGTGGCACCAGAGGATGGAGGGGGCTACTGAAACCTGATTAAACCTGATTAAAGACTGCAGTGGGGTCGGCAGATTGGTATGGTGGGATCGCCTGGACCCTGATGGAGCCAGATCATTCCCAATTAAAAAGATTGGGCCCCCTGGCAGAATGTGATGAGCGACCCCTGAGGTAATCATATCTCACAGATATTCATTGACCTTGGGATGACCGGGGCCCTCTAAAAGGTTGAGGATCCCCCTAGAGGGTCGGGGGGCCCCCCTCCACTGAAAGGCTGCAGAGGTCTGCTTACACCCCTGAGCATTCTATTCTAAACTATAGCCAGTGTAGAAATATGCAGAATTAAGGTGCTCTGGAACATAGCTCTTAAATGTAAATTACAAAAGGAAAATTGGAGTTTATCAATGAAAAGCTTAACGTGCTTCATAAGTACAACAGACACATTTTAATCAGTTTGATCGCAAGGATATTTTTCTCCACTTCTTCATTTTTTGAGTCTCTGCTTTGCCACCATTTCTTATAGATTTCTGTTATGTTCACCTACTCTTGCTTATCTTCCTTACTCAGTTGTCTTGAGTTGGTGAAACTGCGGTTTTAACAATTCCACGTGATATGGCGTCCCCAAACTCCTGTGCAAAGGAAATGAGGATTGCAGCCTGGAGAGCTGGTGATTTCAATACCAATTCCAGCAGGTCTGTCTAGGCGTCATTCCATTTAGGAAGCTTTCTGGAGGTACGAGAAGCATTCACCTGTGTGTGTAGGATGACAACTTCCCTCCATGTTAACATGGACATTGTTTCCAGTCGTACACTTCAAACGCACAAATCATTGGTATTCGGTGTTTGTCTAATTAATTGGATAGAAGCAAGCTAAGACTACAACACAAAAAATGCTTACATCCCTGTACCACTACCCACCCCTAAACCCTGAAATGAACCTTTGATCAATTTACCACTTCTCTACACTCTATATGCTCTGTATATACACAGAATCTGATGTTTGTATCATGGTGCCTGTTTGGAAATAGATATGATGTAATCTAAGGCTTGTAGGCTACCTCCAGAAGGACCAAAAATTGGGCCCACCCGAAGGCACCCTTGGCCCATTCAGATGAAAATTCCCGTAGCCGGGCCTAGATGCCACCCACTGAACCTACACTTTTCCAACAAGTACTACCCAGGCAGTATGGGGCGACTAGTCCATGAAGGCTATGAGGAGCTTTATAAATAAAATGCAATACATCACGGTCCACATCCCAGACTGGTAACTCACAGGCCTGTGTTTTAACATCAATGTCCCAAAGAGATGTTCGATCGCTGAAGTCTGCAGTTAGAAAAGGGAGTTTGCTCAGGGTTTTGCAGTAACACAACCTGGAGTTACATTTTGTGGAGTTATCCAGGCTGACGAGATTGTACTCTAGAATATCAAGTACAAGACAAGAAAATTGTCACACACTAATGTCATGGAAATAACATTGCGGAACAGAATATCGAAAGGTAAGTGCATATAGTGAAGTATAGGTTTACTATTCATAGCTCCTCATCTATGAACCTTGAAGATGATTATATATATATATATATATATATATATATATATTCACTGAAAAAACCATAGGTTTCAGGGACGTTATTTCACTCGTACAAAACCAGAGAAATTCGGCCGTTATAGTTAGTTGAGCTAACTATAACTCGCGCCCCTGCAATGCACTGCTGATGACGTCACATATTACATCATTCATGACATGGTCAGTGACATCACTGATGAAATCATCCAGTGAATGTGTGTTTCTGTAAGTTTAAATATGTTTTATATATATATATATATATGCCAAGGTGTATTGAAGAATGAGTGGGTGTATAAGTGTCTGAATGGATGATTTAGTAGGTGCATGACTGACTGTATAAGTGAGTGATTAATCGTGTCTTACTGAATGCATGGGTTAGTGACTAAACTGTGTGAATGTCTGTATTAGTCTGTCAGTTGGTGTGTAAGCGGCTGCATGGGATGGAGAGTAGCTACAATGTGTCTATATGAGTTATTGATTGGTTGTCTGAGTATCTGTATGGGTGCCCGAGTGTCTGTGTGGGTGGGTGGGGGGTGTGTGACTCTGTGCATAGATGTGTGAGTGGGTAATTCACTGGGTGTATGGGATCAAGAGGGCATCTGTGAAGGGCTGTAGGGGTGGGTGAGTGTGTGTATGGGTGTGTTGGTGAGTGAATGGTTGTCTCAGTAGTACATGTGTGAGTAACTATATATGTGAAAGGCAGTATATGTGAGTGTTGGGGTATATAAATCACAATATGTGAGAGTGAGTGATTGTGAGAGTGGCTATATGGATGAGTGTGTGCTTGTATCAGTGATTGTATAAGAGAGTAAGTATGTGTTAGTATCTGTATGAATAAGTGAGGTGGTGTGTGTATAACTGTATAGGTGAGTAAATGGGAGTGTGAATGATTCTTTGCATGATTGACTAGGTGTGTGAGTAACTCTATGGATGAGTGGCGATGTGTGAGTGTCTGTATAGGTGTATGAGTGCAAATGATAGTGCTGTATTGATAAGTGACTGCATGTATGAGTGACTGTATGAGTGAATGAGTGGACATGTGTGTAGACCTAGGAATCAGTGAGTGGGTATGTAGTAACTGGTATTGGTGTGTCTATGGTTTCAAAAATGGTAGTCTGTATTTTAGAGTGGGTGTATCAAAGGTTATTTTAGGGTGTGAGGAGGTGCATCAGATTATCATGTGGATGATGTAATCAGTGATGTCATCAGTGATGTCACTGACCATGTCATGAATGATGTAATATGTGACGTCATCAGCAGTGCATTGCGGGGGCGTGAATTATAGTTAGCTCAACTAACTATAACGGCCGAATTTCTCTGGTTTTGTACGAGTGAAATGTCCAACTGACTATAACGTCCCTGAAACCTATGGTTTTTTCAGTGAATTTCTATGGTTTTTTAAATGCTAATTTCTAACTATTCCTACAGAGGTAGGACATGTGCAGAAAGAGGAAGAAACGCGCAGAAAGAAGCAAAAGAAATGCAGAAAGATGCAACAGAAGTCCAGAAAGACGAAGAAAGGTGCAGAAAGAAGCAAGAGATACGCACAAAGAACCAACAGAGGTGCAGAAAGAGGCCTTGTTGCAAAGTCATCCTGTGCCCACAACATTTTGCTGATTGGTACTGGTGGTAACTGACTCTGACTAACCAGGCACAGAGCCAGTGCTATCCTGAAAGACACTTAGAATACAGTGAAAACACCTACATACACTAGGATACACTATGGGTTGGGGTACCCCTGTGATTGGCATGACCTCCCCTGTAAGGCCCTAGTACATAATAGGGCAGGGGGATTAAAACTACCTCTAAGTCAGAGGTGCAGAAAGAGGCAAGAGAAGTGCAGAAAGAAGCAACAGAGGTGCCGAAAAAGGCAAGCGAGGTGCAGAAACAGGCCAGAAAGGTACAGAAAGAGGTGTTTGTACCCTGCCCCCTTTTCTTGTTTTTCACCTTTTTATTTACTCTTTTGATGGCTGCCAACTCTTCCTGGTTTGGAGTGTTGGCAGCCAATCAGAGTGAAGCTCGTGCCCGGGAGGTTTCGCGAACCCTCCTCGGTGCTCAGATATCGAAACTTTTCTTTTTCTAATTTCTCAGGAACTACTGAACGGATTTACACCATTTAAAAAAAGGGCTCTTTCTGAACCAAGACCTACCTTTTGACAAATTTGGTGTAATTCCGTTCAGCAGTTCGGGCTGTAGCTTTGTCTAAAGTTCCTATGGAAATTAACATGGGGAAAACGCGTTTTCGGGCCCCCCTTTTTTCTCGGCCCCCGCTTGACGAATCACCCCGAAACTTTCAAGACAGGAGCTGACTGGAGCTCCCCATTAGTTTTGAAAATTTCGCGAAGATTAGTCAACCGGCGCCAAAGGTATTAGCAAAAGAAAAAACGCTTTTTGAATAGAACCGAGGTCCTAACTATAACTACCTACTGGCGACCGCCAGTAGGTAATATATATATATATACACAAACCAAAAAAAACAAAGGTTACAGGGACGTTATAGTTAGGTTCTGAATTTACTCACACAAAACCATAGAAATTCAGCAGTTATAGTTAGAGTTATTTCAGGTAACTATAACTTGCGCCCTAAGGTAACCCCCCCCCAGGCCCCGGGGAGGTGGTGATCCATAATTAAAAAAGTTAGGGTGGGCCACGAGGACCACCCCTGGGTCCCGGAGAAAACCACCTCCCCGGTACAAAATGAAATAAATATATGGGCGGGGTCTGCATGGACCCCCGGGGACAACCACCGCCTCAGGACTACATTAAATAAATATAAGGGGGGCCACATGGACCCCCCGGGCCCCTGGGACCCCCACCTCCCCAGGGCAACATAACTAAAAAAGTTGGGGGGGAAGCACACAGACCCCCCTGGGTCCCAGGGACCACCACCTCCCCAGGACAACATGAAATAAACGTATGGGGGGTCCGCATGGACTCCCTGGCCCGGGGGACCACTTCTTTTCCAGGGCTACATTAAATAAATATAAGTGGAGGCCATGCGGGCACTCCGGACCACGGGGACCACAACCTCTCCAGGGCAACATAATTAAAATAGTTAGGGGGGCCACGCAGACCCCCTCCCCCCGGGTCCCGGAGACCACCACCTCCCCGGGACAACATAAAATTAATATATGGGTGCCGCATGGACCCCCTTCACCCCATTGACCACCACCTCCCCGGGGCTCCATTAACGAAATAAAAGGGGGCCACATGGACCCCCGGGCCCCACATTTTATCACCTCCCCGGGGACAAATAATTATTTTTTAATGGAGGGGGCTATGTGGCTCCCTCCCTAGGCCCACCCATGTTTTTCTGGATGCCCTGGAGCCTAACCACGGCACCCAGTATGCAATGGGATCCGAGGAGAGCCTCAATGCCCCCACGGTCTCAGCCTGCTCCCCAATCCTGCGAGTGCCGGCATTGCTCCAGCAAGCAGGGAGTTGCTTTAAATAGCAGCTCCCTGCTTGCTGGAGCAATGTTTTCATCTGTTTCCCTGCAGTCCCCAGGGCCATTTATGGCCCCCTTGCAGCATTTGTTTTAGCCCCGGGGAAGCGGTGGTCCCCGGGGCCGGCGGTATGCAATGGACACCCTTCATTATTTGATTGTAGCCCTGGGTAGGTGGCGATCCCTGGGGTATGGGGGCTGCGCGCCCCTATACAATTTAATGATTGCCCCTGAGAGGTGGCGGGTGGGGGGGTGTGTGGGCTCTCCGCATTCTTTTATCTTTAGCCCCGGGAAGTTGGCGATGGGCGGGGCTGTGGGGGAGCTGCGCAGGCTCCCACAGTTATTTAAACAGTGCCCCAAAGAGGTGGTGGTCCCCAGGACTGCTGGGGGGGCGCGCGCCCCGCATTACTTGACATTTATTGCCCCAGGGAGGTGGTGGTCCCCGGGGCACAGGGAGGCTACGCGCCCCCCTACCATATAATGATTGCCCCAGGAAGGTGGCGGTCCCCAGGGCTGCAGGGGCTAAGCGGGCCCCTCGCCTTCTTTGATCTTTAGCTGCAGGGAGGTGGTGGTCCCTGGGGCTGCGTGGGGGCCATGAAGGCCCCCGCATTTATTTAGTATTAAATCTTTTTATTGAAAGATTTGAAGCATATACGAAACCAATATACAAGCAGGTATGGCCATCACATCCTTTAACAGTGCTAAATCCAGAATTCGAAAAGGACAAGCTAGGTCCATCAGTGTTAAAGTGGGCTTATGCTACTGTAAAAGAGCCTGGTACATGCTATAAATGACAAAAAACAAAAAAACAATATAAAAAACCCTAAACCCTTCCCTTCCCCTTCCCACCCACCACCCATGTTCCAAGTCCACCACCTAAACTATCTAAGCCATTCACAACCCCTAGTCTTACGTCATCTGTTCCGTATCAGAGAGGCGCAATAAGCGGAGGTATCGAGGGCAAGTGACCTCCCGAAATTCAGAGGCCAACAAGGACAAGAAGGGCTGCCACAACTCGACATACCGGGATCCCTCCCCTGCCATAGTCAGCGTAAGCTTTTCCATACCAAGTACCTGCCATAAGCGGTGGAGCCAGCTGGTGAATGTCGGGACATGCGCGGTCCGCCAATGTGAGAGTATATTTTGCATTGCTGTGCCCAGCGCAATCGCTATCAAGCGGCCTCTGCGAGAGCGCAATGGATAGGTCAATGGATTTGGGAGGCCCAGGAGGACATATGAGGGGAGTCGTGGGATTTCTGTGTCAAAGTGTGCATCCACTTCGTCCAGTATCTGTTTCCAATAGGCTTGGAGGTGAACGCAGTCCCAAAGTAGGTGTACCAATGTGCCCACCTGTCCACAGCCCCGCCAACATGTCGCTTCTCTAGTGTGGTCCATGGCATGGATATGGTCAGGGGTATAATACCAGTAGGTTGCTATCTTAGTAAGGGTGTCAGTGAGTCCCATGTGGTATGCGGAATGCCGAGCTCTATAGTATATGCCTTCCCTCTCCTTATGACTGAGTGTCCTGCCTAGGTCCCTCTCCCATCGTGCCCTACCAGAGCTGTAAGTGTGAGCAAATCTGGCCAGTAGCATTTTGTATAAATCGGATATTAGTTTTTGGTCTGTCTTGCGCGTAATAAGCCAGTGTTCATAGGGAAGGAGGTGTCTATCAGCCACCAGGCGAACTTGATCGCTGAGCGCCCAATGTCGCGCTTGCAGATATCGAAGTCTCTCCGACTCCGGCATCCCATATTCTTGTTGAAGTTGGGAGAAAGGGAGAACTCCCTCTGTGGTATACATATGATAGAGGTATCGACACCCAGAGGGTCGCCACCTCGCAAAAGCCGTCGTGTCCATACCCGGAGTGAAATCTGGGTTGTCCAGCAGTGGTGTTAACGGGGACGGGAAAGTGGTAAGTTCGTGTAGAACATTAGTTTGGTCCCATATCTCCATGGGGACCCTTGTGATATATGAGGCATATAAGTTAGGGGGACGGTGTTGTTTGCGCAGAAATGGGACTTCCTGCAGGGGTCTGCCGGCCACCGCCTGGTCCTGGAATAACCAATGTTTCTCTGACTCCCATCTGCTCCACTCCAGGAAACGCAATTGTGCAGCTTGGAAGTAGAGCAGTAAATCAGGGAGTCCGAGACCCCCCCCTCCCCTCCGGGGGAAGCGTTGCCAACCTCTGTTTCAGGCGTGGCTTCCGACCATTCCATATAAACTGAGCCAATTCTGATTGCGTTTGCTTTATCCAGCCAGAAGGTGGCCTGAGAGGGATGGTACGAAACAGATATAGGATCTGTGGAAGAATGGTCATCTTGACAGCGGCAATTCTGCCTAGCCACGACAAAGGGTAATGTTTCCATCGCCCCAGTTCCCGCCAAAGTTTCCGTCGCAGTAGAGTGTAGTTAGTGATAGCCGTCTCCGAAAGCGAGGGGGCTAACTGAATCCCCAAATATGGGATCGAGTCTGCTGCCCATTGGATGGGGAGCAAACTTTGCAAGTGATCCCGAGTGGATTTCTCCAAAGACAAGTCTAGGGCCACCAACTTGTCCATATTTACTTTGAACCCGGCAGTTCGTGCAAAAAGATCAAGGTCCTCAAAGCACGCAGGCAGCGCATCTCGCGGGTTAGATAACGAAATCAAGACGTCATCAGCATAGAGACTAATCGTGTGGACGTAACCGCCAAATTTGATCCCCGTAACCAACGGGTTGAGCCGCAACCTCTGCGCCAGTGGCTCCATATAAAGAGCGAAAAGGAGAGGCGACAAAGGGCACCCCTGCCTTGTACCTCTCTCAATAGTGAACCAGGGAGATGTGTATCCGTTGACTCGAACCGTGGCCGTCGGATACTTGTAGCAATTCAAGACATATGTGCGAAACTTCACGCCCAACCCCACTCTTTCCAGGACTTGTTCTAGATGGGGCCAGTGGACCCTATCGAACGCCTTTTCGGCGTCAATAACCAGCATCATATATTCTCCCTGGGTGCGTGTGGCTTTTTCGATAAGGTGCAAGGCCCGCTTAGTATTGTCTGAGGTTTGGCGTCCCGGGATGAAGCCCGCCTGATCCGGATCAACTAGGCCATTCATGTGAGGTGCAAGGCGGGCAGTCAAGATCCCAGTGTATAATTTAAGATCTACGTTGAGAAGGGAGATAGGGCGGTATGCCCCACACTGTGACTTGTCTTTCCCTGTTTAGGGATGACCGCTATGGAAGCCTCTAGAAGGTCTCCTGGTATCGCCCCAGGTTCCGAGAAGGAATTAAAAAGGCGAGTAAGGAGAGGGGCAACTTGGGCACAGAATGTCTTATAAAAGACCGCAGAAAAGCCATCTGGCCCAGGCGTTTTCGCTAGCTTGAGACGTGATATGGCAGCGATAACTTCCTCTGGCCGAATGTCCCTATCAAGATGGTCAGCTTGTTCCCTATTGAGAGCTGGTAGGGGGATGGAGTCAAGAAAGGCCTCCCCAATGGAGCTCTCCAATAGAGAGCTAGCATATAGGTCGGCGTAAAAGTCACGAAATGCACCAGCGATGTCGCTGTCCTCCGAGACGCGTCTACCGTCCTGCCGGAGAATCTCCTGCACTTTCTGCTGTTGTCTAGTCTCGCGCAATTTATGGGCAAGCAGGCGCCCGCACCTGTCTCCCCCGTGTAATAAGCGTGTCTTAGCCGCAAGGCCGCAAACTCTGCCCTGTCTTGGTCAATGGCGGCAAGTTGTTGACGCACAGCTTTAAATTGCCTCCACACCCGAGGAGCTCCTGTTCTCTGGTGCATTTGCTCCAGTTCCCTAGTTTGTTGGGTGAGTTCGTCCCGCTTGCTCCTGCGTTCGACATTGTCTGCGGCTGAGACGGCTATTAACTCCCCCCTTATGACTGCCTTCAGTGCCGCCCACTGCGTAGCAAGAGTGGTGTCAGTGTTACTGTTGTGAGGGAGATAGTCACTGATGACGTGCTATATCCGTGTAACCACTTCTTTGCGGTGCAGTAGTGTCTCTCTGAGACGCCATGTCCGAATGGGGTGATGGGTTGGTGGCAGGGAAAGAACAACTGTCACTGGGGCATGATCAGAGAGGGAGGCAACCCCCATCTCCACCTCCGTCGCCAGTGCGTGTTCGGGCGTCGTTGCCAGCAAGTAATCCAGCCGAGCATATGTTTTGTGCGCATTGGAATAGTATGAGTATTCACGTCTTTGGGGGTGAAAGCTACGCCACAGGTCCCTAAATCCTAAGTCATGTAGGCGGGTCAGTCCCTCTGTGGAAAGGGTGCCTGCTTGGTGTGTGCGTTGACATGACCTATCTAAGGTGTTGTCTAGAACCAGGTTTAGATCTCCCCCCAGAAGGATGTGGTGATCCGGTGTGGCGGAAGCCTCCGTAAGAGCCGAGTGGAAGAATCTCTCCTGGCCTTCATTAGGACCATACAGTGAGCCAATAGTGAACGTAGAGTCGCCTATGGCAAATCTGTAAGCCAACAGCCTGCCTTTTATCTCAGCTTCTTTGTGTATGACCCTTCCCTTAAACCGCTGAGCCACTAGAATAGCAACCCCGGCCGTTTTAGTATTGCCTGAAGAAATAAACTGAAGTGGAAACTTCCGGGACCGGAGGCGGTGGCAATCTTTCGACAAGAGATGCGTCTCCTGCAGTAAACAGATATCTGCTTGGGTTTGCTCTAGACACAAAAGGACCGCTGTGCGCTTCACCGGGTTATTAAGACCTCTCACATTTAAGGTGAGTACTTTAAGCTCCGGAGCCGGCATTCACTCTGTGAAAAATACTAAAAGCCATGGTGGCGCGTTAATGATGGAACTATCAAGGCACAGTGTGTGTCTCCACGTGAGAGAGCCTATATGGTGTGGACCTATGCGAGCCCTGAAAGGCAGGTGGAAGAGGAACACTGGAACCCCCCCCAGAACAACCCCCCCCCCAAAAAAAAACCCAAGTCAGAAAAAAGAGAACAAAGACATATTGTCCATCATCCGCAGGTGATTGGAAATGTAGTGGTTTGGGGTAGTCCGTCCAGGTCACAAAAGCCCCCCTCCCGCCAACGGCCCGGGGGAAAAAACAAACAAGGAATTGGCCTTATAATGTCATGAGGTTCAACTAGGTTGGGACGAGGTCAGCTCCGTCGATACTGCCTCCAAAGCGGCTTGCTGGCCCTTCATGATTTCTGCTGCAGGAGGTTTCCGCGCACTGCGCCTTCCCCGCATTTATTTAAACAGTGCCTGGGGTAGGTGGCGGTCCCCGGGTGTGCATGGGGGCAGCACAGGACCCCCACATTCATTTTGTTTATTTAGCCCCGGGGAGGAGGCGTCCCCGGGTCTGCAAGGGGGGACGCGCAGCCCCCCACATTATTTTACAAGCATTTGCCCTGGGGAGGTGGTGGTCCCTTGGTCTTTTATTAAGCCTAGGAAGGAGGCTCCATGATCCTCCTCCTAAAGTCATAAACAGCAGTTATGTTCCCGTGATTTGGCCCACCCGTGGGCTTTCTTAAAAAGAAGCACAGAGTCGGTGCTTCTTTTTTCAATTTTGCCACAGATCAACCGGCGAATTTGCAGCAAACTTGAAAAAATAATCTTTTTAAACCCCAGCGGGGTCACTCACTGTGGGACCCCCACACCAGATCTGGGGGGTCAGGGTATTCCTACCCTGCCCCCTTTTCTTTATTTTGTGCATTTTTGTGGGACTCGGCTTCATGTCGAGTCCCAAGATGGCTGCCAACACTTCCTGGTTGAAGTGTTGGCAGCCAATCAAATTTCAGGACGGGGACTGTGGATCTGCAAGTCCACTGCAAGGATCTGCGCCCCTAGATATCTATATTTTTTTAACCTTGAATATCTAAAACTAACGAACAGATTTATGCCAAATCACAAAAAGCACGCTTTCTGGGCCAAGATCTAGCTTTATGACAAATTTGGTGTAATTCCAATCAGCGATTTGGGCTGTAGTTGTGTTCAAAATCCCTATGGGAAAATGCATGGGGAAAACGTGTTTTGGGACCCCCCCTTTTTTCTCGGCCTCTACCAGACGGATCACCCCAAAACTTTCAACACAGCAGCTGAACTGACTAAAGTATACATTTTGAAAATTTTGTGAAGATTTGTCAACATGCCTCGTAGCTCATGATTCTGAGGTTGCTGTGAGTGTAGTCTGGCATTTTTAATGGCTGATACGGAGTTTCATAGGTTGGAATGGAGGATAATGTCATATGTCAAGTGCAGGTCATTGTCGTTTTCCCTATGTTAGCATGAGCACGTTGCAGACTGCCCTCTGCTTTGTGCACGATACTATACAAACTTATTTTGCTTTGTGCCACACTGTACTTTCACACAGAACTTGAAGTTGTTTTCGCGTTCTGTTGTTTCCTGGGATTTCGTTGGAACACTGTAGACAAGTTCAAACAACAATGCCCCTTGTTATTCTGTTCTGGTTTGGTCCTAGCACCTAGACAAAACGCGCAAATGCCGCTGCTCTTTGGGAACACGTACTTTTGTCATATAGGTATGCACGGATAGGTAATAACATACTTGGAGAGGAATCTTTCCAGGGAAGAGATTGTGACAGCACCTGAGATGTAGAACTTTCATTTGTGAACCCCTGGATCTCCGACCACGCACCGCTACGACTCAGCTGCCCTCCTCGCACTCAACCCAGGGAGGAACAACAACTGCCAGCTGTCCACTCTGAACACCACCCACGGCCAGTTCTTCTGCCGCCACTGCCCCTAGACCTTCGCCTCCGACCATACCCCCATGGACACCGCCCCCACTATGAACGCCAACACCTCCAGAGCCTTAAATTGCATCCTCCTCAATGTGCGCTCCCTGCACAGACCTACTGTAGAGACCTGGGACCTCCTCGACACCCTCTCGCCAGACATCGCCTTCTTCACGGAAACCTGGACCAACGCCTCCTCTGCCCTGGACATTGCCACCACCATCCCCGATGGATACAAGATCCAGAGGAAGGACCGCCCGTACCGCCCAGGTGGAGGACTCGCCATCGCACACAAGAGCTCCCTCCTACTCTCCACCTCCACCACGAGCGACTCCCCCGCCACCACTGAACACCTTCACTTCCAGATTAAAGGAAGTGACCCGTAATGGGCCACCCAGGTCACTCGCGACCACCTCTCGGCCTTCCCAGAAATGAAGAGTCGGGACGACAGTGGAGAATACAATCTAACTCTTTTATTAGTAAGTTCACTGCAGTGGAGTCCGGTCTGACCAGCCTCATGGGATAGCTGTCGAGGGACTGACTTCAGAACACTTGGTAAAACATAATATGCATTTCCAACACCCCTAAAGACCCGCCCAGACTGGAATTTTCCAGCTCGGGCACGGATGAACAAAGGAGGTACAGAAGGATGGGCTACCACCTGCAGAACGGGTACATGTTATCACATTTTTAATGTTGTCTTGTTCAAGCTCAACGCTCTCTAGTGTGGGAGCAGGGCTACGGTAGAGGAAAGGCATGCGAAGGCAGAATAGGCTATTCATTAGTACATTAGGATTCAACCTTGAATACGATAAGAGGAACTAACTGGACAGCAGCTTTCTGCTGAGGCAAGCGGAGAGGGGCACAGAGGCCGGGTTTCAATCACAGCGCAACATGGCGGTAACGTGAAGGAAAATGGCGTCTCAGATGCTAACTTAAACCCGCATGGAGTTAGAAGGGACTGGTCACATGCATTTGCAATAGCGATCAATATAAAATACCTACATGAATGCTAACATAACACAGTATACAGTATGAGTGATGGGGCAATGACACATTCAATTCTAACAGACCCTCCTTTTAGCATTCATAGCTAAATTTTGTATTATTGCTTTCAGGTAAGGGTCTTTACAATTCCAATGGAGGGGGAAGCAGAATCGTGTCTACATGAACAGCAGTTAATCGTTCGGTTGATCATCAGCAAGATCAGATGGATACGCATATCAGTATTCAAAAATGCCCTCATCTATACACATCAAATCATGAACAGCTTGTACCATCATGGCGGAGGGCTTAGCAGTTTGTTCTGGGACTCTGGGTTGGGGTGTTAACTTTTGTATACAATAAGTACAACAGGCGGGAAGGCAATTAATACACAGGAAACAAGTGAAAACAACACCTGCTATAGCTACTAAGAATAGGAGTATTTTCCAGCCCCAGGACGCTATCAGACCCCAAAACCATCCAGACAAAGACCAAGTGCCATTTTCCTGGTGGGTATCAGATGCTAGTCTGTGTAACTTTTGTATTGCTGCATAGACATTCAGGGCATGGTCCGGTATGTACACACAACAACTGCTACCGATGACGCAACAAGCCCCACCCCGATCGGCAAGGATGACGTCTAACACCATCCTGTTTTGAAGGGCAACAAGTCTCGTAGCCTGAAGCTCAGCTGTGATGTTGGTCAGTATTCCTGCTGTGGTGTTGATAACTCCTTCTACAACCCTTGTGAGTCGGCGTATACTGCGGCTATTGTGCATAGGACCCCAAAATGGCAAAATACCCTTCATGGCATCCGTAAATTGCTGCAGGGTAGTGTCTGTCTGATCTATATCCTTCGTGTCAATAACCCTTCTCATTCGGGACAGATACAAACTCCTGCGTTGTAACCTGTGTTCTCTGTGATAATTGGATGGTGCTATATATATGGGGGCAAAAGGACAGACACATAACATACACCAGACCACCCCCTAAGAAGCCATACATAAGCCTGGGACCCACAAACGAAGTACACATTATGGGGCGGAAGCAGCAGTGGACTATTAGTGGTGTTCAAATCATAAGTATAGTTACAAGTACTCTCTCCTACCGGAACCTTTCCAAAACCTTAGACACAGAAACTAGCTGTTTTATTAATTACTGGTAC
Organism: Calotriton arnoldi; assembly: GCA_963921515.1. NCBI lineage: Eukaryota > Metazoa > Chordata > Amphibia > Caudata > Salamandridae > Calotriton > Calotriton arnoldi. The sequence continues at coordinate 400,327 of CAWUFW010012245.1, forward strand.
TGGCATTGCCTTATCCTGGGTAATATTGCGCAATTTAAAAGACCTGAAATATTCAGTGACGTTAACGTCCTGGAAGTCCATCATCTCATTCTGGAGCCATGTTACATTCTTTTTGGCCTCATAGACGTTCATACAGGCATCTGGGTGCAGAGTACCAGTAGTCCCATCCCTCCCCGGGTAAATCCTTGGTGAGTCACTATATATCCCAATACAGCCAGGTATGTCATGTTCATTGCATCAGCGTGATAATGGATATACACCATGGTGAACAACTGGAACAGGCCTTACAACTGGCAAGATAAGTAAAGGGCAGTGACAGTAACAGATCATTCTTATGCATTACAGAAGGGAGTAAGCCACAAACCCAACAATTAGTGACATTCGTAGTATGGTGAGCCTGATGGAGCATCTGCAGAAAAACGTTGTCGACATAAGTCTGTTGGTGCCTTTCCTTATGAGGGGCCAAAGTGAAAAATACATGTTCAGGGGGAACAGGAGTAGTAGCGATCAGGGAATGCACAGGATGTTTTTCTTCAAGGAACCATATGATCCCAAACACTGCTACTAAAGTGACAATAACTATTACTAGGAACACTGTCTTAGTTTTAGCATACCAGCTCGACCAAGTTGGGCTATTTTGCTCAAAATGGGGTGTTGCTAAAGGCTGTTCTTCTTCCATAACAATGCGGCCAAAGGGGTACATTTAGATATATCAAACTACCAGAGGAAGGTCCGTACTATGGAGCTAGGTATATATGAAAAAAAATTAAAATAAAAACACACAGTTCAGTGTCCTTGGTCTCTTATTGTTCATCAACGATGGTGCTATTGAGCACTTCATGGTGGGGCTGTACTGTCACAACCCTTTTCTGTCTCTTCGCTCAGGATAGGGCACCCTCCCTCCTGGGAAGACAGCCCCCAACTTATCCTGTCCAGTGTCTCAGACAATGCACCAATCTCCCTTTCCCTGATCTATAGTTGGTACTACAGACAAGGTACATATACCCTATTCTTCATCCATGAAGTCCATCCCTACTAATCTGACTTTTCCTTTAGTGCACTGTCCCTTGGCCGGGGACGCAAATTGTGCCTAGCCACTCCAGGCACTGTCTCGTCACGAAAAAGAGTCTTAAATTCAGAGGGGGCAGGGGACTGAGACTCAAGCTCCTGTGGGCCAGGTGGAGGAGAAACCTGGGCAGCTCTTATTTCTGGGGGGACTACCTCATTCAAAGCAGCGTCTTTCTCCTCCTCCGTCTGTGCCCAGGTCAGTCGGGCATCAGAAAAAGGAACAAAGCGTGGCACCTTCTCTGTCTTGTGGTCCCCTATGCCATCAAGGACCCACCGGTCGTAGGGGAGAGGCAGCGGGACTCGCCGGCAGTGCGATGAGTGAATCCAGTGCTTCCGGCCATCCACCTTCACCGCCGTCCTCGTGGCAAGCAGGACCTGCAGAGGCCCTTTCCACCTTGGCTCCTAGCACCCCTTCCTCTGATAATTTCGGATCAGCACAAAGTCACCGGGCTGAATGCTGTGCCCGGGCCCCTCAGGTGTTGGCGGCAAAGCTTCATGTATCTGTTGATGAATAGAAAGCACATTTTTAGTCAACTCACATAAGTAATCTACAAGTAATGGGTATTCAATTTCAGAAAAGTGACGGGGCCTGGGGACGCCCCAAACATTTGCAGGGCGGCTAAAAACAACTTCATACAGGGATAATCCTATTCTAGAATGAGCTGTCACCCTCGTGGACAATAGGGCAAGGGGTAGCGCGTCTGGCCATTGCAATCCTGTGCTCTCCTTATTCTTGGCCAGCTTCAACTTGAGAGTACCATTGTACTTCTCAACCAAACCTGCTGACTGGGGGTGGTGTGCTGCATGAAACTTTTGCTTAATGTGCAGACCGTCACACACCAGCTGAATGACTTTCGAATTGAAGTGACTCCCGTTGTCACTCCAAATCAAACGGGGCAAGCCGAAGCGCGGGAAAACTCCTTTAAAAGGGCCTTCGCCGTCGCCATGGCTGTGTTCTCTTTAGTGGGGTAAGCCTCGATCCATTTACTGAATGCACAAACAACTACCAGCACATATTTCAAGTTCTTAACTCATTCCATTTCGATGTAATCCATCTGGAGAACCTCGAAAGGGAAGGAAGGTGGTGCAAAATTACCAGAAGGTGTAGGGGTACCCTTCCCAGGATTTTGCATTAGGCAAACCATACAGTTCTTCACTAGATGGGCAGCTACCTTAGGTATATTGTCATTCCGCCATACGGGATCCAGTAATTTACATATCCCCTTCGCACTAATGTGGGCTGGGCCATGTGCCATTGTAACTACAGGGAATACATATGCATCTGGTAACATCCATCTTTGCTTTACCGATTTATCGGTCCAGCACCCCTCCTCATCTAAGTGTCCTGTACTCTCCTGCCACATTGCCAACTCCTCAATTGTTGCCTCACTCTGTATTTGCTTCACGTTTTCCAGTGTGTCCTCAAGCATCCCATTTTCAGGCACCCATCTAGCTGGTCCCGCCACAAACATTCTCTTCATCTTAGACATGGCTGTCTCTTTAGCTGTCTGATCTGCAAACGCATTTCCCTTCCCCACATCATCAGTAATCGCCTTATGGGCACTACACTTCACTATTGCCAATCTTTTGGGAAGTGTCAGAGCTGATAAAAGCCTGTGTATCAAGGGGCCGTGTTATATTTTCGTACCATGGGAAGTCAGGAATCCCCTCTCCGCCGAGAGCCGCCCAAAATTATGGGCTACCCCAAATGCATATTGGCTGTCAGTATAAAATATTGATAGCCAATCCCTCGCTTAACTCACATGCTTGCAAAAGAGCAACCAGCTCTGCAGCTTGCGCTGATTGGTAGAGAACGCGTGATGTCTCAACTACAGTGCGCAGCGTAGTGATAGCATATGCTGCAGTAGTGGTGCCATCTGACAATTTGAAACAAGAACCATCGACATATAGTTCCCCTTGAGGGTCAGATAAGGGAACGTCAGTCAAGTCTACCCGTCCCTTCGTCTCCTCTTCCGTGCGAAATAAACAATCATGGGCATCTCTGTCCTCATCTTCCGGAGGGAGGGGTAGTAATATGGCTGGGTTCAGAGTGGCACATCTTTTAATGGTGATGTGTGGCGCAAACAGAGTCAATTCATAGCCAGTCAGATGAGCACTGGTAAGGTGCTGCATCTTTGTCTTGTTCAGGAGTGTGTCCACAGCATGGGGTACCATTACTGTGAGATCAGTATTGAGGACGAGCCCTGCCAATTGACGAATAGAGACAGCCACGGCCGCGGCTGCTCTTAAACAGCTCGGGAGGGCTCTGGCGACAGTGTCAAGAAGGGCAGAGAAATAAGCACACGGCCTCTGCTTATCTCCAAAGGCTTGTGTTAACACAGAAAGCGCACATCCAGCCCTTTCGTGTACGTACAACACTAAAGGCTTCTGATAATCAGGTGTACCAAGCACAGGTGCAGAGCAAAGCGCGACTTTTAATTGCTCAAAAGCTTGCTGACATTCATGCTTCCATGGTAAAGGTTCATGCACATCTTTAGCTGTTAGGCGTAGCAAAGGCTTCGTTATTAAAGAATAACCAGGTATCCAATGACGACAATACAAGGTGATGCCTATGAAAGCACGCACATCCCTCTGAGTCACAGGGACGGGCATCTCAACAATGGCATCAACTCGTTCAGGTGATAGCCTCCTTCCCTCCTTCGACAGTAGGTGACCTAAATAGGTGACCTCCTGTCAACAATATTGGAACTTTGAAAGGGACACTTTATGTCCGTGCTGTGCCAAATGAAGTAATAAGACTGTGGCCTCCCTGCAACCCTCTTCAGTACCGGAGGCCGTCAGAAGGTCATCCACATACTGTAGCAATACATTACCTGAGGGAAGAGAGAGGGAATCCAACTGACTTTTCAAGGCTTGACTATATATATACTAGGACTTTCAGTATACCCCTGAGGAGCTAGACAGAATTGGAAACTCCTGCCCGCCAAGGCGAAACCGAAAAGGTACCTGCTGTCTGGATGAATGGGAATGCTAAAGAAAGCATTTTTTAGGTCAACCACGGAAAAGAATTTGGCTGTGGAGGGAATCATCGTTAAGAGAGCAGTAATGTCAGGGACCACCGGAAACTGTGGGACCACTATCTTGTTAACCTCCAGCAAATCAATCACAAAGCGGTAGACATCGGGATGAGCATCAGAGGAATCCAAGGGTGCCTTTTTAAGGATGGGGAGAATAGGGCTTTGCACACATTCGCTACTGTCTCCTCAACCACCCCCGATTTGATCAGGTCCTGTATAATCTGCAACAAAGCCCGTTCCCCTGCCTGTGGTATTTTGTACTGAGGGATACGAGGCAACACAGCGTTGTCTTTAATCGTAATAGAGACTGGTGGTATCTGCAACAACCCTACGTCCGTATCTCCTGTTGCCCACAACGTGGGCGGCACATCCTTAAACTCAGCAGGAAGCGGCGCATCTTTTGAAAAACACTGTTTGGTACTGAATACATCCGGTCCTATTGTCATATAAACGCCATCTGGAGAACATGAAATTGTAGCATGCAACTTTTTCAGCAAATCTAATCCCATTAAGTTTTCTCCGCAATTCGTTGTCAACAAGAATGGCGAGTCCACAGTGAAAGGGCAATAGTCAAAGCAAGGGGTTCGGAAATAGGGCTCACAACCGGTACGCCTGAAAAACCTACTGAGACATTGTTATGGCCAGACAGAGCTGCCCCGGGGACCAGTGAATGAGAAACAGAGCTATTCATTGCACCTGTATCCACCAATTTTATTTTAGCCGAACCATTCAAATCTGCTATGACATAAGGACCACGCTGATCTACAGGTATTTGAACTGGTCCCTCACCCTGTTCCTGGCTGTCCTAGTTGTAGGACATCCCCGCCACCTCGTCCAGATCATAATCTTCGTGATAATACTGCCTTCCCGGGGGTCATCAAAATAGTTCTGATCAGAGCGACCCCCTGAGGATGCACCAGCCGGGGCCTCATCACGACCACTCTCGCCACGACCCCGGCCACTAGAACCCCGACCTCTGGGGGCCGCGACCTTCTGCAACAACTCCGGACACTCACTCCACCAGTGTCCCTCCTTTTTACAATACACACACTGGTTCGGCCCCACAGGAACGCCGCTTCTGCCAGCGCCACGCGACTGCTGGGCCGGACCAGTGCCACATCCCCTGCAGGACCCCCTTGCTGCCTGCTGCATTAATACCTTAGTCTTCAACTCCTTATTCTTCTTCTCCACCTTTTCCTTCTCCTCATTTTCCGTATGCTCATAGTACTGAGCCATACTCAATATCACCGAAGGGAAGGAGGTAGTCCAGGTGCTCTCAGAAGCCTGCAACCAAGCCGCGATCTCGGGAAGCAGGTTCGTAACAAATCTATTAATGAACAACCGGACACCTCCTTCTAACGACAGATCTTGTCCACTGAAATCCAGAAACACCCCTTCAAACCGAGTGAAAAAATCGGACACACTTCATCTTTCTTCTGACGACATGCTGCTAACTTATCCCAATATACTCGTCTGGGTGGGATGAGAGAATGCATGTAAGTAATGATGCGACTCGGCAAAGCTAGTATCTCAGCCTTAGGCTTTTCACCAGGCTTTCGCTCTTTATCCCATGCCCTAATCTCATTCCAAGTGCCACCCAACTTTACAACATGGTCCTGCGTATGCACCTGCCTCCATATGTCCACTGGTACCAACAACCCGAAAAACATCTCAATGTCAGCCAGCGTCATCACCGTCGATGAGGCGGCCTCCGTTAATTCTTTGTAATATGCAGTTGGGTTTTTCCTAGGGTCCAGCAGCTGACTCTTAAGGGCTAACACCTCACTCCTTTTCCATGGTGTGTAAACCCATTGTTCCTGAAAATGAGCCTCCACTCGTTGTTGAACAACAATATCCTGCGCATTACGCCGTTCTGGGATCTCGGGATGGAAAATAGGATGCACCTCCCTCATTGGGAATTGGGACACAGTCGTCGGTGTTTTCTGATGCAGCCTACCCCGATAACCAATCATCGTTGCAACATTACTAAAAACATCATTAGGGGCCATGTCAGTAGCGTATACGCGGTCTCAAATGTCATAAATTATTTGGGGTGCTACACCACCAAAACACTGTTCCCACAATCAATGTAGCGACATATGTTTGAGGGTACGCTGCTGCACAAATGGCTCAAAATCTTTCAACACACTCCACACGTCCTCTACACTGTAGATCGGACTCCGTGCCCACTGTGCAGCCTGATCAGCTACCATCTTTTTCTCCTCGTTGCCCACATCAGATCGAATCAGCTCCCGTGCCGCAGCCCAATTCCCCTCATCCAACCCACGCACTGGTGTCCCAGCACCCAACGATGGCGGGGATGAAATGTCCGGGAAAGACACAATGGGTGAAGGGACGGGCACTAATATTAGTAATGACTGCGTTGAAGGTGTGAGAGAAGGGGGGGCATGAGTGGGGACAACAGACACAGCGGGGGGCCTGCAGCTACTGCACCCGCAGCTTGCGAAGCCAGGGAGGAGACAGACGGGGCCGTAGCTGAAGCAGCCGGGTCAGAGACAGAAGGGCCAGATGCAGAAACAGGAGGGGCAGAAGACTGAGATGTCGGAACAACAGGGTATATCCTCTGTGGGGCGTAGGGAGGTGGGGGCCGAGCTTCTAATAGTTCATCCACAAAAGCATCATCTTCCTCTCGGGCAACATAGGACTTATCACATTGCAATCAAAACTTCCTATCAGCACACTCTATACCTTTTTCTATTTTCTCTCTATCGTAGGCTACTGCTTTCTGTGTTACTGTTTGCATTTTCCCTCTCCTGGCCTCCTTTTCCGCCCGCATGCGCCTTTGCCTAGCTTCCTTCTGCCATACCTGAAGGGAATCAAGCATCGACTGCCTACTTCTTCTGGCAAACAATTTATCCTGCAAATAGTTCAATTTCTGTTCATCAAAGGTACCTGTCGGTGGCCACTGAAGCTCAGAATTGTCCCTCGTATATTTGTGCCATAATGTACTAAACATAATAGGGCCAATGCCGTGCTTGGTATACATATCAAAATTCGGGGTGCCTTCCGGAGGCGCAGGTTGCCTCTCCTCCAGCCGAGCTTCTGCAGAACAACAGCGGCACCCCAAACACCATAGTTTGCTCAGACAAGGCATCTTAATATAAGACACGTTCACTGTTCACACGAAACAAATAACACACAAAACAAAGAAAATTCAAGAGGCAGCCCGCAGACTGCACCAAGACAAGACAGTCCGGAGACTGTACCAAGACAAGAAGATAGGCTCTAGCCCCAGGCCTTTTCAAGAGTAAGTCAAATTCAGCAGGTGGCCTGGCAAAACGTTCGCAAATGCCCTGTATCTCAAGGGTCTGCAGACCCACCAAGTTCAAACAAGCTAGGAATGGTCTTCAGACCATAGTCAATATTATTCAAGATGGCGCCATATTTACCAAGAGGCAAGACAAACTCACCTGGTGCACACAGGTCAAGCAGAGTTATTCTCCACCACCGACTCTTCGGACCAAGCGGTCAGATCCAAGGGTTTTGCCTTTTCAGGACCCCAGCCGGGATGACCACTGGGAGAGGCACCGCCCGATCAGACAGGTGGAGCAGCTACGAGAACTAAGCTCTATCATGTGGGGATCCCCGATCCGCCCATCCAACCTGACGTGGCCCCGTCCTCCACACCCGATTGCGGGCGAGATGGGTGAGCCCAATGGAGTCCCTGTTCGGGCGCCAACTGAAGGAAGTGACCTGAAATGGGCCACCCGGGTCACTCGCGACAACCTCTCGGCCTTCCCAGAAATGAAGAGTCGGGACGACAGTGGAGAATACAATCTAACTCTTTTATTGGTAAGTTCACTGCAGTGGAGTCCGGTCTGACCAGCCTTATGGGATAGCTGTCGAGGGACTGACTTCAGAACACTTGGTAAAACATAATATGCATTTCCAACACCCCTAAAGACCCGCCCAGACTGGAATTTTCCAGCTCGGGCACGGATGAACAAAGGAGGTACAGAAGGATGGGCTACTACCTGCAGAACGGGTACATGTTATCACATTTTCAAGGTTGTCTTGTTCAAGCTCAATGCTCTCTAGTGTGGGAGCAGGGCTACGGTAGAGGAAAGGCATGCGAAGGCAGAATAGGCTATTCATTAGTACATTAGGATTCAACCTTGAATACGATAAGAGGAACTAACTGGACAGCAGCTTTCTGCTGAGGCAAGCGGAGAGGGGCACAGAGGCCGGGTTTCGATCACAGTGCAACATGGCGGTAACGTGAAGGAAAATGGCGTCTCAGATGCTAACTTTAACCCGCACGGAGTTAGAAGGGACTGGTCACATGCATTTGCAATAGCGGTCAATACAAAATAGCTACATGAATGCTAACATAACACAGTATACAGCATGAGTGATGGGGCAATGACACATTCAATTCTAACAAGATCCAGACCAGCCCCAGAACCACTCTCCTCGGCACCCTCGCCTACAGACCCCCAGACCCCGCACCTCGTTCGCCACTACCATCGCTGACCTCGTCGCACCCCACGCCATCGCCTCCTTGGACTATGTACTCATCGGAGACCTGAACTTCCACCTCGACAACCTCAGCGACCCCAACTCCACCACCCTCCTGTACAACCTCGCCAACATCGGACTGAAACAGCTCGTCACCAGCCCTACCCACAAGGCAGGACACACCCTCGACCCCATCTTCGCAGGTGGGAACAACATCCGCTTCAGCCACAACATGCAGCCCCTCTGGACGGACCACCACTGCGTACACTTCTCTTTCAACACCGCCACCACTCTCAAACCCACCCCTCGCCCGCCGCAAAGGAACTGGAGCAAGGTCACAGAGGAGCACCTCAACTCCACCCTCAGCCGCGACCCCCCCCCGCCTCGACCGACGCCAACTCTGCAGCTAAGGAACTACACCACTGGATCACCAACTGCGCAGACGAGCTCGCACCCCTCCGCACCACCGACAGACAATGCCCCCTGAAGGCCACCTGTTTCACCGCCGGCCTCCAAGAAGCCAGACGCTCCTGCAGACGTCTCGAAAAATGATGGAGAAACAGCAAAACCACGGAAGACCTGACCACCTACAAGAACGCCATGACAGACTACCACCAATGCATAAGATCCACAAAGAAGACCTTCATCCGGAACAAAATCCTCACCAACTCCAGGAACTCTTCAACATCATCCAGCAATTCACCAAGCCCCATAGCGAAGCCACAGACTTCACTCCCTCCCAAGACCTCTGCAACAAGCTCGGATCCTACTTCCACCTAAAAATCAAAGCCCTCTACGACAACTTCAGCGAGCAGACTCCAGATACCACCCTCCCCTCCAACTACGACAGCCGGCCCACCATCACCGCCTGGACCCCGGCCACCACCGAAGACACCACCACGACCATGAAGAGCACCCACTCGGGAGCCCCCATGGACCCCTACCCCCGGCACATCTTCCACAGAGCCACCACCACCATAGCGCCCCAGCTACAACGCATCATCAACGCCACCTTCGAATCCGGCATCTTCCCAGACGACTGGAAACGTGCAGAAGTCAAGCCCCTCCTCAAGAAGCCCTCTGCAGACCCGACAGACCTGAAGAACTACTGACCCATCTCTCTCCTTCCCTTCGCAGCCAAAGTCACAGAGAAGATCGTCAACGCCCAGCTGACAAACTTCAATGAAGAGAACTCCATCCTCGACCCCTCCCAATCCGGATTCTGCAGCAACCACAGCACCGAGACCGCCCTCCTTGCCGCCACAGATGACATTCGCACACTCCTTGACCAAGGCCACACCGCAGCCCTCATCCTACTCGACCTCTCCGCAGCCTTCGACACCGTCTCCCACCGCACCCTCGCAGCCAGACTCCACGATGCAGGAATACAGGGAACCGCCCTCGACTGGCTCCGCTCCTTCCTCGCCGGCAGAACCCAAAGGATCAGACTCCCGCCCTTCCTTTCCAACCCCACAGAGATCAACTGCGGAGTACCACAAGGATCATCGCTCAGTCCCACGCTCTTCAACATATACATTGCCCCCCTCGCCACAATCGTCAGACAGCATGGACTCAGCATTGTATCCTACGCTGACGACACCCAGCTCATCCTCTCCCTCACGAAGGACCCCGAAACCACCAGACTCAGCTTCCAAGAAGGAATGAAAGACGTCGCAGCTTGGATGAGCAGCAACTGCCTGAAACTCAACTCAGAGAACACAGAAGTACTAGTCCTCGGACCCTCCCCCTCTGCGTGGGACACCTCCTGGTGGCCCGCCGCACTCGGCACCCCCTCCACCCCACAGACCACGCCCGGAACCTCGGCATCATACTCGACTCCTCCCTCACCATGACCCGACAGATCAACACTGTCGCCTTCACCTGCTTCCACACCCTCCGCATACTCCGCAAAACCTTCAAATGGATCCCCCCCAAAGCCAGAAAGACCGTCACCCACGCACTTATAACAAGCAGACTGGACTACGGAAACGCCCTCCACGCTCGAATCAACAAATCCCTGCTACACAAACTCCAGACTATCCAGAACACCGCGGCCAGACTCGTCCTGGGCATCCCACGACATAAGCTCATCACCCAACACCTACGAGACCTCCACTGGCTCCCCGTCGAGAAGAGAGTAACCTTCAAGCTACTCACCCACACCTAAAAATCCCCCCACCACACTGGACCAAAATACCTCAACGAAAGAGTCTCCTTCCACGTACCCAAAAGAATCCTCCGCTCCGCTGACCTCTCCCTGGCAGAAACTCTGCGCATCCACAGATCCAGAACCGGCGGAAGAGCCTTCTCCTACATCGCGGCCAAAGCCTGGAACGAGCTCCCAATCAACATCAGACGTTCCCCTACTCTGCACACCTTCAGGTGCACCCCCCCCCCACAGGTGAGTAGCGCGCTTTAAACCCCCTGATTGATTGATTGATTGTATACTAAGGTACGGAGTCTGCTGACAACACCCAGAGATCTTCTGATATATATTCATTTTGCTTCTGTAGAAGGGGAGGGGAAGTTAGGCTACCCTGTCTTATATAATGACAGCTCCTTTTATGATTTATGGATTACTTACTATGCTGACCGTATTTGTGTTAGGCATTTTCTTACTTACTGTGGCATGTGTACTGCATACTAGAGCACAATAGTTAAAATAAACATTTTAAACTTTCCTCGTGTCTCGGTCAGAACTTATTGTGGACTAGTATGAGTGTGAGAGCGAAAGGGTGTGTCCTGCAACTGCGATTCCTGAGAGGGTCAGTAGTGTTGTGTTCTGGGGTGTCTAATCACTTGTTCCTCTGTGAGTGAGTAGGAGGGCAAGTGAGACACTATAGCTAGTTGGTCCGGGGCTCATGGGTAATCAGGTGGTAGGATAACTCAGTCCCTGTCTACTAAAGTTCTATAATCCCAAGCATAGTTCTGTGGCTCCGCAAAATCCCTGCAACATGGCTCCGCCAACGTTTGGTCTGGTACTTATTCACGGGACCCCTGAGTAGCTCTTGTGCTTGTTCACAATACCCTTGCACCTTTTTCCAGAGACGTCTGTGGTGGGAGGGCTTAGCCTTCTCAGTTTGTATGGGATCACCTATTGCTGTAGGTTTTTCAAGCTTGAATTTTAAAAGGTTTTTTGACCCGTTTTTGTTCTACCGTCTGAATCCCTTTCTTTTCCTCCATGGCTGAACCACTGAGATTCCGGCTCAAAGCAGCGCAGCGGTTGCTCAACATTTGTTGCAACATGGCGTCCGTAATGCGGGGTCTCCTGTTGTTTTTGTGGTCGAGGCTGATCCTGTATACTGTTTCGAAGTATTTTACTCATGGGTTACATTTCCCTCTGTGGATGCGAATGACAATTCTTTTCATGCTTATACTGCTGTCGCAGTTCCGACGGCTTATCGCCAATATGTGGTTATTGAAGTTCCTCTTACGGCCTGGGAGCACCAGATTTGGTTTAATGATGCCCTACCCCAACTCATTGGTACTGTTCATATGGGCCCCTTAAGTATTGATGGGGCCACCTGGCCTGTGTTGGCCAGTTTTACTCCATACCCACTTTATGCCAATGCCACTGTGGCAGACGTTTGTTTATTTTATGCTCAGTTGTTCTCCTTTATAGATGCCTGATTCAATTTGTTGCCTGTGCCTTTCTCACAGCTCCACCCGTGGCTGCACCTCCTGTGCAGGCTACGCACGGTGGGCGTTTTGTTATTAGCCCCGTTATTATTAATTTGACAATGGGCAAATGTCCTCAAAATTGTGAGGACTTTCCCTTTTGGATTGCTCAGCAAATTGATCAGCTTGATGTGGTTTTCTCTCTCACGGGTCCTGTGGAGAAACATAAGATCCTTTCTATGTGCTTGCCTAGTGGTCTGATTCCCCCCTTGGCCAACTGCAACACCTTGGGGACGGGGTTTGCCTCTGTGTATACACTCAACCTAAATTTGGGGATGAAGTTGATGGGTATTTTTCCCGTAGTCTCTGAAATGATTCTGTCTAATATTAAAGGTGAGGCATCGTCCTTGATGGTTCGTCAACGCCTTTCGGCGGTGGCTGACATTGACCGGGAACGTGAGTTGCCGATTATTATTGCTAATGTTTATACATCCTTTGGTCGCATTAATTTGGGGGTCAGACCTTCTACTCAGTCTCAAGGTAAACCCCCTCCTGAAAAGGAGGGTCACCCTGTCTTTCCTAAAAGGACGTGGGACAAATCTAAGCAGCAACAGAAGCCTGGGTCTCGTGGTGGGTTACCACCACCGGACGCTTCTAAACGTAGATATGATTTACATGATCACTCTAAAATTAAAACTCCAGAGAGGTTTCACGTTCCTCATTCTCATTCTCCTCGTTCCTTTCAGGAATTGTCTGATCAACAGTACGACCTAGGAGGATGGCAAGATCACAGACAGGGCGAGTCCATGCAACCCAAACGGGACTCGCAGCGCTCTTTTGATGTGAAAGTTAAGAGAGAGGAGCCACCTCCGTATAGAGCCCCATTCCAGAAGAAGAAGGTTGCTGCCTGTGACAGCGAAATATGCCCCAGATGGTGAGAACCCCCCTCCTAGACAGGAGTTAGGAGGGGACTCTCCTCGACAGCGTGGCGGAAGTTACCGTAGTATGCCAGACACTCCGCCAGTTTCTGGAGGCAAAAGCAGCTGATACCTTTGTAACTGTTGAAACCGCGGACACCCGCATAGCTCCTCCTGATAGACTTTACTGTGTAGACATTCAGAGTGAAGGTGACATTAAACGCACCATAAATGCTATTTTTTGGAACGACGTGACGTCTTCTTATGATATTATACTGGCGGAGGTCGATTAGCCTCCTCCATTTGTTCTTGCGTGTCCTTGAGGCGAGGATGTGATTGTACCATCCTTTTCGCAATACATCCCTGATGAGACTAAGCATGCTTATGCTTCTGAGTGGGCTCTTGCTTTGGCCTCTGCCATATACCGCAACCAGGCTGGTTGGGATAAGGATTCTCCTTTACATGTTCTTCCCATACGTTCTACTCCTCAACCACAGCCTCAATATCCAAATAAACGTGACGCTAAAGCGTCCGTTAAAGAGATTCTAACCCAATTAGAATATCAGGGTGTAATTGAACCCTGTATCTCTGCAATGAATAATCCTATTTTTCCTATTTTGAAACCTGACGGTTCTTATCGCATAGTTTTGGATCATAAACATTTGAATAGTCATACCCGTACCGTTGCAGTGCAAAACACGCATAATACAGCGTTGATCAATAATATCATGCGTAAGAAGTTTAAAACTACACTAGATATTGCTAATAGATTTTTCAGTCATAACCTGGCTCCTAAGAGCCTGGACTTGTCCACGTTCAGTGCCCTAGGTTCCCAGAGGCGATACACGAGACTACCCATGCGGTATAAGAATAGCCCTGGGGTTTTTGCGGCACGTATTGTGTCTCTTTTGCATGATATTGATCCTGACGCTTTCTCTTATGTCAATGATGATGAATTAAATCCCCATCTCCCGAGAGTCGATTGCATCATCCCGCGAAACGCTGCTCTTGGCTACAAGTTTAATTTTGCGAAGTCGCATATTGCTTTTCTGGCCATTCTTTTTCTTGGTTATGAGTTGATGAATGAGGGTAGGGGTTTAGCACCTCATTTCTTGGCGAAGTGTGCTCAATTGCAGCCTCCATCTACCCTCAAAAAATTGCAGTCCCGGAGGCAGTAGCCTCCCCAAGGGAAGTGGCAATCTCTGCCAGACTGAGGCTAGTACAAATTAAAATTCTTCACAGAGTATACATCACTGGGCCCTGTCTGGTTCGAATGGGGAGGGCGGAGGGGGGAGATTGCAGACGACAATGTGGCCGGGAGGGCACTTTTATGCACATACTATGGGAGTGCGATCGCATTCAGCCATACTGGCGCAAAATACATGATGTCCTTAGTGAAGTGCTGACACTTGTCCTCCACCCTGAAGCAAAGAGATGCCTTCTGAACATATGGGAGCCTAAGGACCTGAATAGTAAGAGTAAGCTTTGGGTCACTCTAGGTCTAATGTTAGCAAAGAGAAACATTGCGCAATTGTGGGAAGCCACACATCTACCCAAAATAGAGGCCTGGAAAGCAGACTTAGATTGGTGTATGTTCAGGGAAAAGACGGTATATGTAGCACGGGGCTGCCCCAAAAAGTGGTCCCAGATTTGGAATTCTTGGAACACCTACCGAGGGAATATCTGTAACCCCCCCACATAGCTTCATTGCTGATGATCCACTCTCGCCATGATTGATGTAACCCCATTGTACCATTGCTCTGTAACAGTGTGATAATGTACCGGCAAATAGACTATAGAGTTGACTCCTCTTAACTGTGAACTGCTTTGTCGATTGACTATGTTTAATAAAAAGAAATAAAAAAAAAAAAATTGCAGTCCCTACTTGGTTTTTAAAATTTCAGCAGGACTTACGTTCCTGATTATGCTCAGCGTATCAAACCTTTGTATGCTTTGATACACCTATCCTTTTCTGCTTCCTCCTGGCTTCCAGAACACACTACTGTCTTGTGCGCTTTACAGTCTGACCAGTGGCGGCTGGTGACATTTGAAAGTGGTGAGGCGTAAAACAATTGTCGTAGTTCACTGTGGCGAGTGAGCGTTGCGAGCGAGCCTAAACCACATACGGGGGGTTTCGGGGGGGGTTCTCCCCCCGAGAACATTTTGAAAAAAGAGTGGGCAAATGATGCATTTTCAAGCAATAATGAGAAGAACAGACGGAATTGGTGATGAAAATAACGGAAACAAAAAATGAGATAAAGAGAAGAGATCAGGGTGAGGCCTGCAAGCGATGGACAGGTAATGTGTCAGGTCAGATCTACAAATAGGGACTGAAGAAACAGTGTGATGGACACAGGCAGGCGCAGGGGTGATGGACCGACAGTGCGACCAGGCAGGTAGGTAAGTGATGTACAGATCTCGTGTCATTCATTAGAACAGGAAGAGACAGATGGGTGATGGAGGTACAGTGTTTGTCTGAATAGACAGTGTATCAGGCACGTAGACTGTAGGTTGTAGATAGAGGGACTGACCGAGCAGGCATGGCGTAAGTGATGGACAGAACGCGTGTCAAGGTGTCAGGATAGGCAGACAGATGCTTTATACAGGGGATGTTGGTGATGGGCAGAGGGGGTCAGGACAAACAGGATGCAGGTGACATGAAGGTTCCAGAGTGTCCAAATAAAGAACATATAATGGCAATGACAATACAAGTAAGGTCCACGAGATCTGGAAATCATAAGCACTGCCCTTATAACAGGAGTACACCGAGCACTAAAGGATCACGAACTCTGGGCATCACAACTTTGCAAACACTGCCCCAATATCAAGGGCACCGCAGGCACTGGAGAAACACCGTCCCTGAGAATGACACCCTCATATATACTGTCCAATAACAAGGGCACTAAAGTACCACGAAGTCTGGGCATCACAACCTCACAAACATTGTCCAAATAACAAAGGCACAGCGGGCACTGGAGGAAGACAAGCTCTGGGCATCACAACCTTACAAACACTGCCCCAATAACAAGGGCACAGCGGGCACTGGAGGAACAAGGGCCTGGGCATCGCAGTTTCACAACTGCACACTGCGCCAATAACAAGGGCAGAGCAGGCACTGAAGGAACAAAAACCCAGGACATCACAACCTCACAAATACCGCTCCATCCATTAACAAGGGCAGAATGGGCACTGAATATATACTGCCCCTGGGCATTACAACCTTAAAGAGGCGGTGCCTGTATTAAGGATAGAGCGGGCACACGAAAAAGAATGACTTGTACATCGCACCTCACACCCCCTGTCCCAATAATAAGGATAGAGCAGGCATGGCAGAAACACAGGACCCACATCTCACAAACACTGCCCCAGTAACAAGGACCAACCCTTCCTACAATTAAAACTTCAGGTTTTGATACCGTTAGGTAGATGAAACATCCTTCATTCGAAAATCAATCTGATCAAGGCAAGCTACATAGGCCCGATTACATATGCCCCTATTACTAATGGTACCATGGGGATAGGTACTGTTATTTTTTTGAGAGCACTAAGTAATGCCAATTATGAGTTTCCCCGTAATAATCAGACAAAACATGCATTTTTGGTAGGTGCAGCAGGAAAATTCACATAACTCGGTTTTTGGCGGGCTTTTTTCAGAACTACGCATTTGCAATCATTGGCACACAGGAATCACATACTAAGAACTGGAGAGAGGGATCTGCAGAACAATGAAGCAAGCTTTCAACATACATTTACATTTGAAAGAAACACATAATGCAGAGCAGTGATCTCTTTTATGAAAATATCTGACTGGGACCAAGTTTTCTTGGCAGGTTACTCCTGAGGAGGTTCATTGTGATCCTTGCTTGTTGGTTTTGTAGTTACAGTTAGGCAATGCTGGGAGAGCGGCCCAGGATGTTCTTTTCCAGTCCAGCTCGATTCCAGCTTTTAACGTGCAGGCATTTTACTGGTTTCCAGCATGATTTACAACAGCATTACCAAACCGAGCAAAATCTCCAGCCGCTGATCTAGCAAGCTGAGTTTATGAAAACAGCACAGATAAAAATTCTGGGCGACGCTAGACCAGACTCTAATATTAGATCACCCCTTCGGCAGTCGGCACCATTTAAACTTTTGTTGTTTTTTCACGCTGCTCTGACTTCAAGGAGAGATGCTGTTATGTCTCCTTTCCTCGAAAAACCGAATTACATACGGCGCTGGTCAGAACGTCAAGGCCGCTGAGGCTGCGCGTGAGGCGCCGCTTCTGGGAGGGGAGAGCCGGCGCGCGCTGCATGGTTACACTACCCAAAACCTAGAGCAAGTGCAGCAAGCAAAGGGTTTACTTTCATTATTTTATGCTTAAATAAATGTCAGCCGGCATGACGGGCGGGTGGGGTGGAAATGGGGTCGTCGCGGGGGGGATGGGGGGGAGGCGGGAGGGGTTTAATGAAAAAAATATATAAAATAAAACTTACCGTCCCGCGCCAGCTTCTGGATGGGTCCCGAGTCCCGACTCCCGCCGTCCGGTCCTGACTCCAATTCCGGCCGGCTGCAGCTCTCCTCGTCATCAGGAAAGGAAAGGCAAGGCAGCCTCCCTCCCTCCCCTCCGCCAATCACAACGCTGCAATGGCAGCGTTGTGATTGGTGAGGCGCATCTGAGAGCGCCATTTTCTCTATTTTTCTGAGAGCGCCATTTTCTCTATGTAGGCTGCTGCATGCAGCAGCCTACATAGAGAAAAGGGGAGAGTGGGCGGTCCTGCTCAAGGGCAGGGGAGTGGCTTGCCCACTGTTGTGCATACTGACTGTTTGGTCGGCCCCAGGGCTGACCAAACAGTCAGTATGCACAACAGTGGGCAAGCCACTCCCCCTGCCCTCAAGCAGGACCGCCCACCCCCAACCAGGCACTTCTGCTTTCTCGCAGTGCGAGAAGCAGAAACGTAAAATGGTAGTTATTACCATTTATGTTTCTGCCTTCTCGCACTGCGAGAAAGCAGTGGGGTGGCACCCAAACGCCCCTATGGAGGAGCCGCCACTGAGTCTGACTTGCTTGTTACGCAGTACTTACAGACTAGATTGAATACTACCAATTTGGTCAACTGGATTTTGCCAGGTGCGAACGGTTTCACTTTTGTGACTTTTAATGAGGGTTACACTGTTCCAATTGCTTATAAATCACATCTGTATACTTGCTCAAGGTAAACACATTTTTGTCGTCTCGCCTGTGCCGGCCTTAGAGTGGTCACAAAGGCTAGTGTTCCTAATTCTAAAGCTCTGCCTCCTCGTTGGATTCAATGGGCTACAACTTTGACGTCAGCTGATGTCAGCTTTGTTTTTACCCTTCCTTACAAACACAAGAAATTCTTCAGTATGAACATGTTCACCCTCTGCCTTCTTCGGATCTTCCTCTTGATCAATACAAATGTATCATTTACACTGACCCAACCAGCCATTGGTTCTAAGCAGACGTATTCTGCGGCTTTCGCTATTGTTGTAGGTACAATGAACGATGGAGTTTTTCACTCTACTTTGGTTCATACGCAGTCCCTTGGGGACTGCACGACCCAGCTGGCCGAATTGAGGCCTCTTCTTTTAGCTCTCGAATTTGCTGATCCTGAATTACCCACCCTTGTTGTGTGTGATTCATTTTATTGCATACAGTCTTTCAATGACACTTTACATTTTTGGAAACAAAATGGTTTTCGTAATTCTAAAGGTAGCACAATAATGCATAAGACGCTTTGGGTTAGAGTGGCCGATCTTAAAGGACTCCTGCCACTTACACATGTTGTACATACATTAGGCCATCAATGTTCGGGAGTGCACGCTGTTGGAAATTCAATGGCTGATGAAGCAGCTATATCTGCAGCAGCCACAGTTAAAGTAGCCGCAGTTATGTGTTCTATGACTAAAATTGATGATGACATTTTGGCGGCTATAGCCGCAACTCGGGATGGTACTCCCTTTCCTTAGGGGTTTCCTTCTCGCTATTCTTACCAGTTCACTGCTGACAAAGTTCCTTTTGTGACCATTCCTGGTGTTTGTGATCGTCTGATCCCCAACCATAACTGCAGACACTCTTTGATAATGGGCGCCCATGAAGGTATTGCTTCTGCCCATGCGGGAGTGGTCACCATGGTTTCTCTTTTACAACAGCGCTATTGGTGGCACAGTTTATACCAGCAGACTCGCAGATATGTCCTTTGTTGTGATGTTTGTCATCAAATTAAGTGTTCTACTGTGTCGCAACCACATCAAACACATCTTTTTATTTCCAATCAGCCATTTGGCTGCATTTATCTTGATCATTGCGGTCCCCTTATATCCGATAATGCTTTCAAATATATTTCGGTTGTAGTGGATTCTTGCACTAGGTTCCTCTGGGTCTGGCCACAGCGCTCAGCTGACGCTCGCACTGTTATAAAAGATTTGCATGTCTTTGTTGGGACTTATGCCTGTGGCACTTTCCATTCAGACCAGGGTCCGACTTTTGCCTCTAAGGCATACCATGATTCAATGACGTTGATGGGAGTGCAGGTGCATTTCTCATCTCTATATAGACCCGAGGGCAATTCTGTTGAAGAGCGGATGAACCGTGACTTAAAGCACTCTTTAACAGCGAGGGTATTAGGTACGGCCTTGGCTGGTTAACCCACCTTTATGGGGTTCAACGTGCTCTTAATAATCTCCCAAGAAAATCTCTGGGTGGGCGGATCCCCGAATGAAATGTTCTTTTGCATCAAGATGTTTGTTCCAGACCTTGATGGTCTAGACGTTGTGGAGGCGGCCGCAACCTTGGACCTAGATAACCACTGTGTTGTCTTGCAGGATCTACAAAATTGTAGTGACGCTCTGGCTAAAACCCCTTTGCCTTCGACTCAGCCATCTGATGCAGCGGCTCTGATTCCTGTTACTGGCTGGCTTCCTAAAGTTGGAGATCTGGTTCGTGAAAAGGTGGCGATCAAGAAAGAATTTGATCCATTCTACAGTGCTCCTGTTCTAGTGCTGATCTTCAGGGTACCCAAACTGGGATGTTACTTACACTCCCAGGATACGAAGACAATTGCCTTGTTTCCATTGAACAGGTCAAGTTACACCATTTGGCCAATACTCAATAGTATGCCTCGGGGTGTCCCAGGACGGGATATTCCTTTACAGCCTGTGAGCTCCATTACTTCTGATTCTCCCCGGCTGCTGGAGGAGGATGTCGAGTTTTCAGTTTACTTGGTACCTGTTTATCTTCTTCACACTCCACAATGGAAATCATTTATTCTGAACCACTCCTCGAGGTGCCTTCGGGAGTGCTAGCCTCAGACCTACATCCAGAATCCCAGCATCCATTATTTCAGCTGAGTTTTTCTGGTTACTTTATCAATCAAGATAATTTTTCTTCAGACAGTTCTTCAATGTCTTCTGTTTTAACCCCACCACCAGCGTGGATTTGTGTTTTCATCTCCTGCTTAAAGCGCACTTATCTGGTTTCACCTTGGACCTATGTCTGGATCATGTTTTCCATGGTATTCCTGTTCATGTGGATTGGATTTGAGACAGTTTTTTTCCTTTTGATTAATGGCCACTCCCTCCCAGAATGTTCTGCTGCAGAACTTGTCGACGGGGTGTTGGGCCCACATTCCTCCTTGCATAAAATAAAAAGAGACCAGACCCTTGTTAACATTTCAGCGGTCCAAGTCACTGATGAAATTGTGTGGGATAAAGTACCATTCGATGTATTCGGTCCTAATGAGACCCTACAGATACCATATGTATTCTGTGTTTCCATGGGTGATGTGATAATACCTGGGTTGCGATCGGATAATTGGGACGTTGATGCTGTGAATTCTATGTTTTCCAAATTGCAATATTACACTGTCTATGACACTGAAGATTTATATTTAAATTCTGCTAACTATGCCGATTTTTTCTGTTATCAACATTATGGGCACATTTTTTGTATAGAGCTAATGGACAGCGTCCCCAATTCAATTATACTCAATGGGAACATTTCCCAACTCCATCGCAGGGTAGTTCCAATACACAAAAGATGAAGTACACCTATTTCACTGGTTATGACCTTTCAGACCCAGTATCATACTATTTTAAAATGATTCCCACCCTTTCGAAAAAATATATGCTTACCCAGACGAAATTGATCTATGCATTGATCTATGCATCCTTTTTTATTGATAACCTAGCCCTGAAAGGATATGATTACTGGTAGGACAATATTGACTTGAAATCGGTATGGGGCACTAAGTCCTGGCAAGTCCAAGGTACAGAATCTCTATTCCGTGCATGTCTGATACCTACGCAAATCATTTTTCTTAATGACACAGTCCAACAGACTACTTGTCTGCAGTTAGCTAAGATTAAGGAATTGAATACACCCACTATTCCATCTTTGGCCCTTTTTGATAATTGGCAGTCTTATACAAATTATACTGAAGATCAACTAAATAGTATGATAAGAAACAGTACATTTAATACTTCTATGATAATTCTAACTGGGTGGGCATTATGGCTACCCCTGGGTTCACATTAAATAGACTTGATCCACGTTATCCACACACACCGCATTCCAGCACTGTTAGTACTTATTCCGTAGGTAAATTATGTCAACAATGGTTAGAACATTCCACATTGGCTGCTGTGAAACAGCATCTTTCTCTCCTATTAGATGACATAAACCTATCGGACTTCCTTTTGGGTCCAAAAGCCCCTCGTTCGAAACAATTTATTTATGCTGCGTATAATGAATTTTGGAAATTGTCGCAAATGGAGGGGGCAGTACGCCTACGCCAAATTGATCAGGATAATTTAGATAAAGTGCTTGCTGTTGTCGACAACAGCATTAACACATTATCATCTCATATTTATACTTTAGATAATATTGTGTCTTCTGTAATTGATATTGTACAAAATGAAGTGTCTACCTTGAGTCATGGTCAGAATCAACTTAGATCAGTTATGCAATTTGGTTGGAAACTGCAAACACTCAAGAATGAACGCATTCCTTGGCATTACCTAAATTGTAGCGCATTGTTCTTACCATTTAATTTGACACGCAAACCAGCGGCGGTTTCTGCTCGAGGGCGTCAGGGCTCCGCCCCCTTTAATTTCACCCCCCACCCAAGCTACAATGGAAGTAATTTGTTCACACTAACTATGTTTTATTTATCTGAAATAAAACACTTACACGCAGTGCTACTTGCTGGCTCAGGGGCTGTTGCACTGATGTGCCTCTTACTTTGCTGCCTTAAACATGCTTCTCCTGGTGGGTGGACCAGACTCGAGAGTATTTTCCGGGCTGCCGATCTCACAGCCCTGAGGCCTGTGAGGTCATCAGCTCGGCAAAGACAGAGCCTTGCAGACCAGTCTCTGCCCCCTGAAGACGTGAGGGTAAAATTAGCCCCGGGCGGCTTAGACAGAAGCCTTATAGTGCTGGGGCTTCACCTCACTCAGGGTGTGGAGAGAATAGTCACCCCACCCTTTCTCAACACGTCACAGGCAGGTGGATCCCTCCCTGTGACAATTTGGGAAAGGGCGAGGTAGAGGCTACAGGCAGGCTGGAAGCAGAGAAATTGAGTCTGCGCAGTCTGTCCTCAGCACTTTTGAAGACACACTGCGCAGACTCGAGGTGTCTGATTCGTGCTTCCCACGCTGCAGTTATGCAGGACGCCATTTCCAGCTCCAGTCAGACTTGTGGTTTCGGGAGAAGCTGTGCACTGCAGATGGCATCTGAAGATTAAAGGAGTCACCTAGCTTCAAGCTTTCCCCCAGTTCCGACGATGCCCCGCAACCTCAACGAGCAGGTATGTAAAAAAAAAACATAGCAGCCCCCATGGGGAAATAAGTAAGCAACTCGCTCGGGCCTGGCCTGTTTGAAGTTTTCTGCATAAAATTCTGTTTACTGTTGCTTCAACTCTATCAGAGAGGCACTTTAAAATTAATGGCACCTGTTCTTTCTTCCATGGCGACAGCAATTAATATGTTTATTCTTTATGTGCAGCTCCCATACTCCTCGTTTTCCTCACAGCTGCTCATGGAAGATAGAGGTAGATTAAGATTTAAAAAAAGAAAATCGAGAGCATATTTCCCCCCTTTATATTGTACTGACTTGGGAGCAATTTCAGGCCACGGGAGAAATATAAATGAAAGCCATGGTTGGCTTTCGAAATTCAAGCGCCTCCCACCTGGATCCGGTCTGTTGCTGCCATGTATGCAACCCACAGCCGTGCTCTGCTCTCACCCTGAGAGCACCCTGTTTCACTTGTAGGCTCTAGTGCTCTTCATAAAAGCTCTTTTCTTATTTGCAGAATTGCAGTTTTAATATGTAGCGCGAACTTGACCAGAATGTATTGGAGCGCTTTACCAGTTACATTACACAAGAACACATTTGTGTTTTTGAGGCATGAGGAGATTGTGATTTTCCCAGAAAGAATCCTAGGATGCTGTTGAACTGATGCTGAGACTTAAACCTGGTTCTCTAGTTCCCACAGCTGCAACTCTTTGTCTATTATCCCACATTTGCCCTGCTCTCATCGGTCTGAGCTACAGCCTTCTGGAGGAAGGTGAGGGGTCAGAGGCCTGGGCAATGCGCTTTTCCTCCATGGTTACCTTCTGAGTAGGATTTTCAACTTTTATTTCCTTCCCTAGTTTAGTTTTTATACCTGGGCCTAAACTTTCACAAGCGAACCTGTCTAAAACCATGTGAAATTCGGCTGATACAATTTTTAACAAATTTTAGCAATGCAGACTGGCACAAATGCATGGTACTGAGAAGGCACCACCAGTTTGGGCCTTGAGGCAAGGGTGCTAAAGTTTTAAAAGGTCTATGGTAGTTGCCCCAGCCTCGCGGTGCCAAAAAACAAGCAAGGAAAATAGGCCCCCATCATTTGTCTACTTAGTTCAAAAACTCCTTTGGGGTGCAGAGGGCCCTTGTGCCACAGTACCTGCTGCACTAATGATATTTATGTCGCTGCTACCATGTGGAGTAGTCACAATTCCAATTTCACAATTGATTTATTGACCTTCTTTCTTTTGTCAAATTTGCTTGGAAATGCACCATTTGCCCACTCTTTTTTCAAACTTTTCTGGGGGAGACCCACCCGCGAAGCACCCTTAGGGCAGTCGGGCTCACTCGCAAGGCTCGCTCGCCATGGGACACTCAGCCCAAACTTTTACGCCTCACCCTTTTCAAATGTCACCAGCCGCACTGACGCAAACAGCAATTAATGGCTATGAAAGACACTAGTTACACTATGCTACATATAGAGAAACTTGAACAACTTCCCTTCACTGTAGCGGAAACTCATTCTGCGGTATGGTTAGTACATGGGGTTATCTCATTGCCCATCTTGATGTTCCAGTTCACTGCCGGCATTAAACACTTCCATGTTGGTAGATATGAACCCCTTGGGGTGCAGTTACATACATGAGTTATGTCCCTGCCCTTTACATATCGTTGTCAACGAGCTGAGAGAGAGGTTTTTCTAACATGGGAAGGGTGCGACTCCACTGTCCGTCATTCCCTTGTGTGTCAACAAGTTAAAATACACAGCGCCTGTAATGTTTCTGCCCTAATCTGGCTTGTTATTTAAAAGGAACTCCATTTCCCGCAGTCATTCCCACTCTCACATTGCTTTCGAATGGAAGCTATCTTGTTCTCAATAATCAGGACTGTTGCAGTCTGCGGATGGGAATCCTGTATGGCGTGTCTGTTTCCCAGTTAGTTACTAGTTGCAACAACGTCCTGTTTCCCCCTCCACATGGGAGTGTAGATAGTTCATTGTGGCCTTCCATTCCAACCCTGAAAACAGATCTCAATAAGCTAAGCAGACTCAAAGCACTATTGTTTCAACAAGAAGTGGCTCTCACTTCAGCACGTGAGACCTTCAAATTGCAGGTGGCAAGAATGTCTAGTGAAATACAATCATTACTAAACACAAATCTCTCCCTCCATTTCAGGGAATTGATACATCAAATATTTAATGCATCTGATACAACAGGCCTGGCACACTTTTTTAAACTTTTGGGGTTGGCAAAGGTGGGCACACCTTCCTTCCTCACTTGGTTTTTCCGCCGATTCTCCCGCCAAAAGTGAGAGTCAGAACCGGTGGAGGCCAGTTGCTAGAAGCAGCAAATGGCTGGGGTAGCTCACAAAGGCGGAAAATCTTTCAAGCTTGCCCTTCGTGGACCCTGCCCATACTGGGGGAGCAGGCTTGGCACCTTGTTCCAGAATGTGCATTGTTCCAGACCCCCGAGAGCAGGAGGCTCTCGACCCAGGGGTCCAGAAACATGTCTGGTGGTGGCAGCTGGCGAGCAGCCACTCAGCCAGGACACTAGTGTTAGGTCGTTTTTCAGGGGCATCTCTAAGATGCCCTCTGAGTGCATTTTTCATTAAATCCCACACTGGCATCAGTGTGGGTTTAATGTGCTGAGAAGTTTGATACCAAACTTCCCAGTTTTCAGTAAGGCCACTATGGTGCTGTGGATTTCGTAATGACAAACTCCCAGCACCATATACTCTTAATGGTAATACTGCACTTACAATGTCTAAGAATTGGCTGAGACACTGTAGGGGTACAGGGCTCATCCACTTGTACGCTCACCACTGGTATAGTGCACCCAGCTAGAGTGGTGGCTGTCCTATGCCAGGGCAGTGGGTTGTAGGCATGGCACACAGGGATGTGTGCCATGTTGACTCTTTACTTTGTTCAGCACCAAAACACGCAGCCTGCAAGGGCAGTTTCTATGTGTAAAGGTACAGGGCCTCCAAGGGTGGCACAATAAGTGCTGCAGCCCTTAGAGGCCTTCCCTGGCCATAGTGCCCTGGGTACCTATGGTACCTTTTACAAGGGACTGACATGTGGCCAGAGAGTTGCCAATTGGGTTTTGTTTTACTGCAGTTTTCAGGAAAGAACATAGGCCCTGGGTACCTGGTTGGCAGGAAACCAGGGCACAATCAGTCAAAGTACATCAACAGTTTGGCAAAAAAAGAGGGGGCAACCATGCAAAAAGAGGGCACTTTCTTACATTTCCCTAATGTTGAGAGACATCCGTGTCCAACGTGAGTAGGAGCAGTTCCAATGTTGTGAGAAATGAGTGTGCCACTACCACGTTCTCCCCAAACCAGGAACTCCTGAAAATTGATAAGGGTTGAAATAGTATAGAATGCTCGGTGTACACCAAACCTAATTTAAAATGCTCACTGTAATTTATTATTGAAAAGATTTTTATAATAAAAATATATAAAACTGATTATCAGAATTGTCCCTCTGTACGACTATTCATATAGCCTTACAAATACTGAAATACACATCCTGTTACAACTACATCAGTGCATAGCGGTGAACATCATATTCACTCAGTTGGAACTTTGCATTGTGTAAATAGTGATCGGGAGAACATTTGTCGATGCAGTGTTTCGGTAAGGTTGAGCTATACCCATCACCTTCCTCAGGTCTAGCAATTTCATGGATTAATGAAGGCAAAACTCGTGTTATTTCTCAAGCAAGATTAGTAACCAGCTGAAAAGGATAAGTTCACTGATCTCAGTAGAATGTACATTAAAGTGGGTGCTCCTTTGCCCTCACCTCCCCAAAAAATGTTTCACAGAACCTTGTATCAACACCTGACATCACCAAAGTCACACCCCAGCCACAAAATTGTCAGGCAAGACAGACTACACAAGCCCAGAGATGGAATGGTCATCAGCCACAAGAACACCATCAGTTGCACCACTTCCACGTCATCCTCCAAAATGAAACACCTGTCATTCAAGCTCCACGTTACAGCCAACTTTACCCTAAGTGGCACTCTCATCTACAGACCACAGGACTGTGCACCAACTTCACTGACACCATCATGGATTTCGTCACACCACTGGCCTCTGACACTAGCAATTACATCCTACTCAGAAACCTGAACTTCCACCTGGAAGACCACGTCGGCCCCAAACTCAAAAGCACTCATCAAACACCTTGAAAGTCTGTGCCTCATCCAATGAGTAAATGGACCTACCCATGTCGCTGGACACCTCCTAGACCCTGGACACCTTCAACAACATCAGAGTTGACTAGCCCACACCAGTCTCCTGGACAACCATGCCCTGATCAAGTTCAGCATTCTCATCCTGGTCCAACAAACACGCACCACCGTCAGACCAGCCCAAAACTGGAACAGCATCACTGACAAGGACTGGAACACCACTCTCAACACCCACCGACCCGAACACAGCAGCAACCTCCCCAAAGCCATCATGAATTTCAACAAATAGATCACCTTCCGTCCTGACTCCCTGCCCCCCCTCAAACACAGCAATACAAGATCTAGACCCCAGGCCAGTTCGTACACGGAGGAACTTAGCCTGATGAAACGCCACTGCAAACAACGGGAGCGTAAATGGAGAATGAACCAGGACAATGCAGACAGGAGCACGTTCAATTCTGCCCTGTGACACTACCACCCAATGATCCAGCCCTCCAAACGTGCTGCTCTGGAGAACTGCATTGATGCCAGCCCCAACAGGAACAAAGAAATCTTCGCCATTGTGAAGGATTTCACCGGAGCAGCTGCCACCTCCATCTCAATCACACCTTTGTAGGACCTCTGCAACAATCACTCTCAATTCTTCAGCAACAAAATCACCGCCATTTACAGCAACTTCAACCGGCGACCGGACCTGACAGACCTCGCCAAACGCCTCCTGATCATCATTAAACCTTTTATTTCGGTTATAAGCCATAAAAAAGTTACAATCGCAAAAATGCACACTTCGGATCAATTTCGATAAAAACATCATACAACATCCTATTTACAATTAAAAACATTGGTGATTAAAATTAGTGGATAATAAAAAAAAACAGGCCTACTAGACCCGACACCATAAAGATAATCTTATTCAATGGGTATTCTTCATAGAAGTAAGAATTCATGTACAGTTAAAATAAATTACGTGGACAAGCCATAAAAGTTGCAAATCCCCAATATCGATGTTAATTGAATTACGCATATGGAGTGTTAGGACGCTACATGAGCATACCGAGCCTTGCGCTACAAACTGGCTATCCTAGGGGGCGCATTGTCTATGACCTTCTTTCTCCAAATCCACGCACAAAGCAGATAACGCGATACTGCCAGTGCGAATAATTTCCAAGTGTCACTCTTAAGGAGCCTTAATGCTTCCCCACAGTGTCTCACACCCTTAGAGTTTAATGCTGCTTTTAACCATTTCTTACGCGGATTTCTATATTGTGGGCAGAAGAACATGAAATGTTCAACAGTTTCCGCGATGGTAGGGCAATTTAGGCAGAACTTGTTGTTTGGAAATGTCCTGTCCCATTTCATAGTTTGAGTTCTCAGGGGCAATATGCCACACCTAAATTGGACATACAAGCGCTTAGAGTAGCGTGGATACATGCGATCCATGTAAGGCTCCGGGTAGGGAGAACATTTATGGAGGAGAAACTGACCGGTAATAGAATTTTCCTGATATACTTTCCACGTTTGTAATACAATTTCGTCCCAGAACCGGGTTTTCACTCCACCGGCGTCACTTTTGGTGATCTGCTCCGGGGTGTTCCATAAATTAGCCATGCCTATTCTGTGGGATAACACTTTTATCGCCTTCAACCAGGGTGTACTTGCATCCTTGTCCAGGGATACTAGCTCTTTTACACAATCTCTGTACATTGCTAGTTCCCTGGTGGACCAAAGTCTTATCCAGAACAGTAGGGGTTTGAGTTGGACCACTAAGTGTATAGGGTTGAGGGCAAGATCAAATCTTAAGGGGGTGATAGGGAAACTTGGGGGAAGATTAAAAAGACCCCTTATGAACTTATTTTTTGTTCTTGTCAGCACTTCTGCTTGGACATGGCCCCATATTTCAGCACCATATGTCGCTGATGTTACAGCTTTTGCTCTATACACAGAAAGGACTGGGGACAGAGCACCTCCCGAGCAACCCTGTATCTTCTCCCTATGGCAGCAGTTTTCAATTGGAGGGTGGCTTTACTTTTCTCTAATTGGGGGCCCCACATCTGAGTATCACTCAGCCTAACTCCCAAGTAGTCAAAGTATGGAACTTTTTCAAGGCAGGCCCCCTCAATATACACGTTACCTCTATATGTTCTATGGGGGTTGATAGTCATGACTTTTGACTTTGTGGAGTTAAGCTCAAGCCTTCTTTCGTCACAAAAGGAAACAAAGGGGCATATTAGCAAGACCCACGTTAAAATTATCGCCGTTTTAGCGGCAGGAAACTGCCGCTAAAACGGCAATAATGGGCTTGCTAATATGCGTTATGGAATTCCAATAGAAGCCCAGGTTAGATGTCCTGCACATCTAACCTGGGCTTCTATTGGAATTCTATAACGCATATTAGCAAGCCCATTATCGCCGCTTTAGCGGCAGTTTCCTGCCGCTAAAACGGCGATAATTTTAACGTGGGTCTTGCTAATATGCCCCAAAGGCGTTTAGTTGAGCTTGCAGCCCCATTGGAGTGCGTGAAATTAGCAGGGTGTCATCCTCAAAAATCAAAATGGGCGTCGACACACCTGCTAATTTAGGGGCATCATGTATTCAATTTTTCAGTCTACTTAATGCTCCATTAATGTAGAGACTAAAGGGCAAGGACACACCCTTGTCTAACCCCTTGATTAATTTCGATTTTATCTGACAAATCCCCAGCATTATTCCATCTGACCTTGGCATAGGTGCTTGTATGTAAAACTCTCAGGATCCTAAGTAGGTCTGGGGGGATACCGTAGCCATCCAAAACCTCCCATAGTGTTTCCCTTGGGACCTGGTCAAATGCCGCCCTTAAATCTATAAAGGTGACATATAGATGGTCCCGCTTCAAGGTGACGTATTTCCAGGTTATCACCTTGAAGCGGAGGACCTGGTCCAGTGTGCTAATCTTGGGTCTAAACCCGGCTTGCGCCTCTTCTAGGATGTTGTTCTCATCCATCCAATTATTGGGGCCCCTTGCGCCGCCGGTACGTCACTTTTTCCATGTTAAAAGTGACGCATCGGCGGCGCAAGGGGCTTGTAAATAGGCCCCATTGAGTTTAAACAACACCTGCCTACAGAAAATCTTTGGGTGTGGTCCAGGAGACTGATGGGTCTGTAATTTGAGGGGTTTTCTCTATCCCCCTTTTTGAAGATAGCTATAATGATTGTTCCATGCCAAGAGGGCGGGATGGAATTACCTTTTAAAATGCTATTGCATACAGCGTTCAGGTATGGTACCCAGATGTCCGGTTGAGACAAAAAGAGATCACCTGGAATACCATCCATTCCTGGCGCCTTTTCTTTTTTCATTAGCTTGACTGCTAATTGAGTTTCATCAATAGTAAAGGTAAGATTAGATTTTAAGGTATCAAGTCTATTATACTCATCATGGTTTGGGTTTTCCATTGGGTCACTCATGGCTCCTGGTGGGAGAATTGTACGTTTACTCTGGTTCAGCTTGCCTTTATACAAGCCACTAAAGTGTGAGACCCATAGCTCAGGTTGTATAGTTAACTCCAGGTGATTAATACTAGCGGCGTTAACAGAGATTAATTTCCAGAAAGTCTTGTGGTCACCCATTTCTGGGGCTTCTGCCTTAAGTGACCTATAGCCTTTTCTAGTGTAGATTTGTAGTTTTTTCTGGTCTTTATGATTTCAGCTCTTTGTCCCTTTTTAATCGCACATAATAGACGAGATTTATCTAAGCGGCACGATTTGGAATACCAGGAGGGGGTTTTCTCATGGAAAGCCCCTCTTTTATGATGCATGACAAGACACGAACTTAATGTGCCCATCAATTCTGAGTGTATAAGGGCAAAGTTGATGCTATTCATATCTGCAAGGTCTAACTGAGAGAGTTTCCACACAAAAAGATTATACAAGTGTGTCATTCGCTTTATGTCCATCTCCATGGCTGCCCATTTAATGTTTCTTGGATTGGATGTAGGGACCATAGATGAAGAGGTCACTACTTGATCAAGATTTACGTCAGTAAACGCAGCCATGGCGAAGGATGCACTTAGAGCTTGATGGTCGCTTTCTGGTCTGGGGATCACCTTCATATCATATAGATCTGCCCATAGCTCAGTGTCCAGGAAGATATAGTCTATTCGTGAAATGCTAAAGCCTCTTTTAAAGGTTGTACACAGTGGACAATCTGACTTGGTGTTCCCATTAACCACTCTTAGGCCATGATCTAATAACAAATCGACAACTTGGGCTCCTGCTTTAGTGATGTTAGTTTGTTAGAACCAGGCAGAGGTGACGTGGAAGTTCTTGCATCCATCCCACTTGGGGTTTCTGTAGGATTCTGTCCAACATTTGTTGGTATTCGGGTGTTAATGTCACCTGCTACAATCACTGAAGCTTTCCTGTTAACCTGTCCCATCAGGGCATCTACCTTCTCCACTATAGGGGATTGGGCATTCGGGGGAACAGACCTAATGTATACATTGACCAAAGCTATATATCTCAGGCCTGTTTTAGTCGGAAACTGAATTTTGATTGCTAAAACATTGCTACAGCTAGCAGACACTAGTCTCACAGCGGAAAACAAGTCAAGACGTAGCCATATTAGTAACCCACCTGATGGGCGACCAGCCTGGAAGGGATTGCATTCTCACTAAAAGTTTGGAAACCTGGTCGAGAAATAACATTGGTGGCCCATGTCTCTTGGAGAAGTATGATGTGATGCGTGTCAATAAAAGTATTCCACTCTGGATCATCAAGTTTGGATTTAATCCCCGCAATATTCCAAGAAAGCACATTTAGGCTACATGCTTCAGAGATTATAATTGACCTCGAAATGGACCCAGTTTGTTCACCCTGGGGTTTGAAAGGGAAAGCTCTGGTGTTTTTAGTAGCAATATCCCTTTCGCTTACTGTGGGGTTATCAATAGGAGGTGTAGCACAACAATTCCTTTCATCAATAAATGAATGCTGCACTTCTAAGTCTACACGGGAATCCTGGTTATCATTTCTGAGTCAATCAATATCAGAGGTGTTCATGAGATTACTAGGTTTCCTATGCTTATGCTGCCCCTCTTTTGTGGTTATGTTTCGATTATCTCCTGTTAGTTAAGCTACAGTAGTGTTTGGGGAATTGAGCTTAAGCCGTATACAAGAATCGGATGGAGAATTAAATCGTAGTTCTAATGCAAGTAGCCCATCCGCTAAGTCCTTGTCCTTATAGGTAACACCAATGTGATCCCACTGTTCGTAGTCAGTGCTAATCCGTTTAACATTGCATATGTCCTCCCTAATAATGGATCTGCAACCTCTTCTAACCCGGATCCAATGTATAACCTTGTTAACCAGTGACTCATAACTTTCCTGGTGTGAACTTTGGTTTTTGGGAGTATTAATCATAAAGAGGTCATATTTATTTATTTATTTATTTGTATAGCGCCTGAATCGACCCCCGAAGGGGTATCTCTGCGCTTTGGGCGGGCAGCATAGGTGGAATGCGGCTTTAATTAAATCAGAGACAAAGACAGGAGAATCAAAGACAGAAGAGGGTGGTCTTAAGCAGCTTCCTGAAATGCAAATAATCTGTACATTGTCTCAGAAGTAGTGGGAGTTCGTTCCAGTAGCGAGGACCAAGATGTGAGAGGGCCTTTCCTCCCAATCTAGCCTTTCTGACTCGAGGTACCACCAGAAGATGTTTGGAACCTGAGCGCAAAGATCTGGAAGGTAAATACGGAGTGAATTTCTCTGAGAGGTAGGAAGGGCCTAGGTCGAACAGTGCCTTGTGTATTATGCAACAGACTTTAAATCTTATCCGTTGACGGACAGGAAGCCAGTGAAGTTGCAGAAGCAGAGGGCGGGAGTGAGTCCTGGAGGGGGCATTGAGGACCAATCGCGCTGCCGTATTCTGGACTACCTGTAGTCTGCTGAGCGAGGCCTCATTGGCAGAGATCAACAGCCCATTACAGTAGTCCAAGCGGCTTAGTACAAGGGCCTGTGTTATAGTTTTCCGAATTGAGTCAGGGAGCAAAGGAAAGACTCGACGGAGCAGGCTCATTGTGTGGAAGCAGGAACCCACTGTCTGCGCAGTGTGTTCCTTCATTGTAAGGGCTTGGTCCAATCGAACGCCCAAGTTCTTCACAGTAGATTTGGGGGCAGGATAGGCACCCAAATCGGTCGGCCACCACTCTGGTGTCCACAAGGAGGGGGCCTCTCCAAAGAGCAGAATCTCTGTTTTCCCCAGATTACACTGGAGGAAATTACTCTTCATCCAGTGCGAGATGGCTCTCATCCCAGAAGAGAAGGCCAACTGTACAGATGGATCAAATTTGTCAAATGGGAAAAGTAGCTGCGTATCGTCCGCATAGGATATGGGAATAAACCCATGTATCCGTAGGAGATTGGCCAAGGGAGCAACATATATGTTGAACAATGTAGGGCTCAAACAAGAGCCCTGAGGTACTCCCCTGGACAGTTCCATAGGTGCGGAGCGATACGGGCCTAAGTTGACAGTTTGGGAGCGAGCAGATAGAAAGCTTGTCATCCATTGTAAGGCAGAGTCCCTTAATCCGATCTCCTCTAGTCTTCTGAGCAATATCCCCCGACGCAGCCACATCACACCCCACCTGAGAGACCTGCACTGGCTCCCTGTCAACAAGAGGATAACCTTCAAGCTCCTCACCCACGCACACAAAGCACTCCACAACTCCGGACCAGCCTACCTCAACAGACGACTCAGCTTCTACACCCCCACCCGCCAGCTCCGCTCGACCAGCCACGCCCTCGCCACAGTCCCCCGCATCCGGAAAACGACCGCCGGCGGCAGATCCTTCTCCCACCTCGCCGCCAAGACCTGGAACACCCTCCCCACCAACCTCCGACAGACCCAAGACCTACTGGCCTTCAGAAGACTCCTCAAGACCTGGCTCTTCGATCAGTAGCAGCACCACCCCCCTCTTCCCCCAGCGCCTTGAGACCCTCGCGGGTATGTAGTGCACTTTATAAGTGACATGATTGATTGATTGATTGACACTGTGTCGAACGCGGCGGATAGATCCAGCAGCACCAGTATCGTGGAGTATCCCTTGTCTAGGGTCATCCTGATGTTATCTGTGACCGCTAGCAGGGCAGATTCGGTGCTGTATTTGGGTCTAAAGCCGGACTGGGAGGAATCTAAGCACCCAGTGAGTTCGACATGGTTGGAGAGATGGGTGTTAACATGTTTCTCCAGGAGTTTGCTCAGAAACGGAAGAAGAGAGATAGGGCGGAGGTTGGTAAGATCTGTCAAGGGGACTTTTGGGTTCTTACGGATAGGCCTAACCTGTGCCGCTTTCCATTCTAGTGGAACTTGGCCCTCTCTCAGAGAGAGATTAAGGAGAGATTCGATCGAGGGGGACAGTTGATCAGCGAGAGAGGTGGCCACTTTAGCCGGAATAAGGTCTAAAGGGGATCCTGATTTCATCTTAGAAATCAGTGACTTGACCTCTGTTGATGACAGCATAGGGAAACATTCTAACAGCTGCGGTGTTGTCTGTTGAGGTTGGTCAGATATAAGTAGGGTCAGGGGCTGAGGTCCTGGGGAGATGATTTTTTCATCATAGGATTTATCACGTCTAGCATCAATGGATACCTTTTTGAATACGCTTTTCTTAGTTATTACAAAGGGGCTAGAGTTCGCATATGCCAAGTTAGAGTTTGCATATGGCTGCTCACTCCAGGAGATTTGTTTTGGCCTAAGGGGATTAGGAGCCACCCGCCACCCCTCCGTGGTGTGCCCCTTTAGGTTGCTGTACATATGGTTAAACACGCCTCCTGATCTTATCCAAAGAATCAATGCTAACCATATGGCCCATCATCACCCCAGAGGAAACCGCCACCACCATGAAGTCCATCCACTCAGGGGCCCCATCGGACCCCTGCCACGACCACGCCTACTCCATAGTACTGCAACCCATCAGTTCCATGCTCACACCCATTCTGAACACCTCCATCTCTTCCGTGACCTTCCAAGATGCTTCAATGCTCGTCAACTACAGGCCAATCTCTATGCTACCATTCCCAGCCCAGGTCTTAGAGCCAATCATCAATAGACAACTCACCAAATACCCCAACTACCATATCCTGTCGACATCACTCAGTCTGGTTTCAGACCCAACTAAAGCATGGAAACTGTCCTTATCACTGCCTTATCACTGCCATGACAGCCGCATGACTCTTGACAGAAGAGACATGGGTGCCCACATCCTCCTAGACCTCTCAGCAGACTGGCAGTGTACAGCTGAGATGCCCGCAACCTCTTCTGCGGTGTTCCACAAGGATCCTCCCTCAGCCCGACCCTCTCCAATGCATACATGATCCCTCTAGCCATAATCATCCCCCTCACAACATCAATGTATTCTTTAATGCCGACGATACTCAACTCATTCTCTCCCTCACAGACAAGACGTCCATTACCCATATCAAGTTCAATGCCTGCATAAATAACATTGCCTACTGGACGAAGACCAACTGTCTGAAGCTGAACACCGACAAGACCAAAAGCAGGATCTTCGGGAATAGCACTTCAACATTGGGCTCCACCTGGTGGCCAACACAACTTGGACAAACACCTACCCCTACCACCCACGCCAAGAATCTTGGGATCGGCATGACCACCCAAGTCAACGCCATCAACGCCTAATGCTTCCATACCCTGAAGATGCTGAGGAAGATTTTCAAATGGCTCCCAATCAGCACCCGGAAAACTGTCATGCCCGCCCTCATCACAAGCAAGCCTGACTAAGAGAACACCCTCTATGCCGGGATCAACAAAAACACTCACCAGACGGCTGCAGACCATTCAGAAATCCGTGGCCAGAATCACTCTCAGCTTCCCACGCCGCACTCACATCACACCTCACCTGAGGGAGCTCCACTGGCTCCCCATACACACATGAACACAATTGAAACTCCTCACCCACACTTTCAAGGCACTACATAAGCCTGGCCCAGAATACCTGAACAATCACGTCTGCTTTCACAAACCTTCCTGACACCCCTGCTCGTCCAGACTCCTACTTGCACATGTCCCACGCATACGGAAAACCAGATCTGGTGGTTCGGCCTTAACCTGAATTGCTCCTAAAGCTTGGAAAAGCCTGCCACTACATATAAGAGCCTCCTTCTCACTTCTACAAAAAGCTGAAGACCTGGATTTTCAAGTAGTCCCACTAGGCCCTAGGTGTGGCTTAACTCACACCTGCTCAGCGTCAGGATACCCTCCCTAGTGATACTGCGCTCTACAAGTCTGCATAGCGTGACATGATATGACATAACACAGATGCCAGCCTAAACCAGAGAGTATTCAAAAAACACTGCAACACATAACAACTCCAGGCGTAGTGGAGCAGCAAAGTTATAAACAATTCTGGGGATGTTTTTAAGTTCTGAACATTAAATCAAGATATCATTTTTATTTTTGTCCAAACGGATACCTAACATACAGCCTTCTAGTATTTGGGAATGGACAGCAGCTCCAATGTTGTCTTTGTGAGACAGTGCAGTACACAGAGGGTCATGTGAGATCTGTGTGCTACACAAAGACTCAGACAAGTGAACATGAGCAGTCCCGATGCTGTGAGACACCAGTGTGGTGCACAGCGGGTCTTGTGAGACACCAGTGTGCTGCACAGCGGGTCTTGTGAGACACCAGTGTGCTACAAAGCGGGTCTTGTGACACACCAGTGTGCTGCACAGCGGGGTTTGTGAGACACCAGGGTACTGCCCAGCGTGTCTTGTGAGACACCAGTGTGCTACAAAGCGGGTCTTGTGAGACACCAGTGTGCTACAAGGCGGGTCTTGTGAGACACCAGTGTGCTGCACAGCGGGTCCTGTGAGACACCAGTGTGGTGCACTACGGGTCTTGTGAGACACCGGTGTGCTGCACAGCGGGTCTTGTAAGACACCAGTGTGTTGCAAAGCGGGTCCTGTGAGACACCAGTGTGCTGCACAGCGGGTCTTGTGAGACACCAGTGTGCTGCACAGCGGGTCCTGTGAGACACCAGTGTGCTACACAGCGGGTCCTGTGAGACACCAGTGTGGTGCACAGCGGGTCCTGTGAAACACCATTGTGGTGCGCAGCGGGTCTTGTGAGACACCAGTGTGGTGCGCAGCGGGTCTTGTGAGACACCAGTGTGGTGCACAGCGGGTCTTGTGAGACATCAGGGTGGTGCGCAGCGGGTCTTGTGAGACAGCAGTGTGCTGCACAGCGGGTCTTGTGAGACACCAGTGTGGTGCACAGTGGGTCTTGTGAGACATCAGTGTGGTGTGCAGCGGGTCTTGTGAGACACCAGTGTGCTGCACAGCAGGTCTTGTGAGACACCAGTGTGTTACAAACCGGGTCCTGTGAGACATCAGTGTGCTAAAAAGCAGGTCTTGTGAGACACCAGTGTGCTGCACAGCAGGTGTTGTGAGACACCAGTGTGCTACAAAGCGGGTCTTGTGAGACACCAGTGTGCTGCACAGCGTGTCTTTTGAGACACCAGTGTGTTACAAAGCAGGTCTTGTGAGACACCAATGTGGTGCGCAGCGGGTCTTGTGAGACACCAGTGTGGTGCACAGCGGGTCCTGTGAGACACCAGTGTACTACAAAGCGGGCCTTGTGAGACACCAGTGTGCTGCACAGCGGGTCTTGTGAGACACCAGTGTGCTACAAAGCAGGTCTTGTGAGACACCAGTGTGGTGCGCAGCGGGTCTTCTGAGACACCAGTGTGGTGCACAGCGGGTCTTGTGAGACTCCAGTGTGCTACAAAGCGGGTCTTGTAAGACACCAGTGTGCTACACAGCGAGTCTTGTGAGACACCAGTGTGCTGCACAGCGGGTCTTGTGAGACACCAGTGTGTTACAAAGCGGGTCCTGTGAGACATCAGTGTGCTACAAAGCGGGTCTTGTGAGACACCACTGTGCTGCACAGTGGGTCTTGTGAGACACCAGTGTGTTACAAAGCGGGTCTTGTGAGACACCAGTGTGGTGCGCAGCGGGTCTTGTGAGACACCAGTGTGGTGCACAGCGGGTCTTGTGAGACACCAGTGTGGTGCACAGCGGGTCTTGTGAGACACCAGTGTGCTGCACAGCGGGTCTTGTGAGACACCAGTGTGTTACAAAGCGGGTCCTGTGAGACATCAGTGTGCTACAAAGCGGGTCTTGTGAGACACCAGTGTGCTGCACTCCGGGTCTTGTGAGACACCAGTGTGCTACAAAGCGGGTCTTGTGAGACACCAGTGTGCTGCACAGCGGGTCTTTTGAGACACCAGTGTGTTACAAAGTGGGTCCTGTGAGACACCGGTGTACTACAAAGCGGACCTTGTGAGACACCAGTGTGGTGCACAGCGGGTCTTGTGAGACACCAGTGTGCAACAAAGCGGGTCTTGTGAGACACCAGTGTAGTACAAAGCTGGTCTTGTGAGACACCAGTGTGCTGCGCAGCGGGTTTTGTGAGACACCATTGTGGTGCGCAGCGGATCTTGTGAGACACCAGTGTGGTGCGCAGCGGGTCTTGTGAGACACCAGTGTGGTGCACAGTGGGTCTTGTGAGACATCAGTGTGGTGCGCAGCGGGTCTTGTGAGACACCAGTGTGCTGCACAGCGGGTCTTGTGAGACACTAGTGTGTTACAAAGCGGGTCTTGTGAGACACCAATGTGGTGCGCAGCGGGTCTTGTGAGACACCAGTGTGGTGCACAGCGGGTCTTGTGAGACACCAGTGTGGTGCACAGTGGGTCTTGTGAGACATCAGTGTGGTGCGCAGCGGGTCTTGTGAGACACCAGTGTGCTGCACAGCGGGTCTTGTGAGATACCAGTGTGTTACAAACCGGGTCCTGTGAGACATCAGTGTCCTAAAAAGCGGGTCTTGTGCGACACCAGTGTGCTGCACAGCGGGTCTTGTGAGACACCAGTGTGCTACAAAGCGGGTCTTGTGAGACACCAGTGTGCTGCACAGCGGGTCTTTTGAGACACCAGTGTGTTACAAAGCAGGTCTTGTGAGATACCAATGTGGTGCGCAGCGGGTCTTGTGAGACACCAGTGTGGTGCAGAGCGGGTCCTGTGAGACTCCAGTGTACTACAAAGCGGGCCTTGTGAGACACCAGTGTGCTGCACAGCGGGTCTTGTGAGACACCAGTGTGCTACAAAGCGGATCTTGTGAGACACCAGTGTACTACAAAGCGGGTCTTGTGAGACACCAGTGTGCTGCGCAGCGGGTCTTGTGAGACACCATTGTGGTGCACAGCGGGTCTTGTGAGACACCAGTGTGGTGCGCAGCGGGTTTTGTGAGACACCAGTGTGGTGCACAGCGGGTCTTGTGAGACATCAGTGTGCCACTCAAAGTGTCACAGAGGGGCGCTGGGACTAGGGGTGCTGGAGGTGCTGCGAACAAGTGCAGTGCTGATGCTGTGAGACACCAGTGTACATTACTCAAGCTGTCAGACACACTAACAGGTGCAGTACTGATGCTGTGATACATCAGTGTGCTACTCAAGGTGTCAAACAGACAAACAGGCGCAGTACTGATGCTGATAGACATGAGTGCGCCACTCAAGGTGTCAGACACGCAAACACGTGCAGTGCTGATGCTGTGAGACATTATTTTGCCACTCAAGGTGTCAGACATGCAAACAGGTGCAGTACTGATGCTCTGAGACATGAGTGCACTACACATGGTGTCAGACATGTGAACAGGTGCAGTACTGATGCTGGGAGACATCAGTGCGCTGCACAAGTTATCAGAGACGCAAACAGATGCAGTATTGATGCTGTGAGACAGTGCGCTACACAAGGTGTCATATCCGCCCACAGGTGCAGTACAGATCCTGTGAGACATGAGTGCACTACACAAGGTGTCAGACACGCAAACAGGTGCAATACCGATGCTGTGAGAGATCAGTGTGTCAGACACGCAAACAGGTGCAGTACTGAGGCTGTGAGACATGAGTGCGCTACACAAGGTGTCAGACACGCAAACAGGTGCAGTACTGATGCTGTGAAACATGAGTGCACTACACAAGGTGTCAGACACGCAAACAGGTGCAGTACCGATGCTGTGAGACATCAGTGCACTACTCGGGGTGTCAGACACGCAAACAGGTGCAGTACCGATGCTGTGAGACATCAGTGCACTACTCGGGGTGTCAGATATGCTAACAGGTGCAGTACCGATGCTGTGAGACATCAGTGCACTACTCGGGGTGTCAGATATGCTAACAGGTGCAGTACTGATGCTGTGAAACATGAGTGCGCTACTCAAGGTGTCAGACACGCAAACAGGTGCAGTACCGATGCTGTGAGACATCAGTGCACTACTCGGGGTGTCAGATATGCAAACAGGTGCAGTGCTAATGCTGTGAAGCATGAGTGCGCTACTCAAAGTGTTAGATCCGCCCACAGGTGCAGTACTGATGCTGGGAAACATGAGTGCGCTACTCTAGGTGTGAGACACACGAGCAGGTGCAGTACTGATGCTGTGAGACATGAGTGTGTCACTCAAGGTTTCAGACACGCAAACAGGTGCAGTACTGATGCTGGGAGACATGAGTGTGTCACTCAAGGTTTCAGACACGCAAACAGGTGCAGTACTGATGCTGGGAGACATGAGTGTGTCAGTCAAGGTGTCAGACACGCAAACAGGTGCAGTACTGATGCTGTGAGACACGAGTGTGTGAGTCAAGGCTCCAGACACGCAAACAGGTGCAGTACTGATGCTGTGAGACATACGTGTGTCAGTCAAGGTGTCAGACACGCAAACAGGTGCAGTACTGATGCTGGGAGACATAAGTGTGTCAGTCAAGGTGTCAGACACGCAAACACGTGCAGTGCTGATGCTGTGAGACATTATTTTGCCACTAAAGGTGTCAGACATGCAAACAGGTGCAGTACTGATGCTCTGAGACATGAGTGCACTACACATGGTGTCAGACATGTGAACAGGTGCAGTACTGATGCTGGGAGACATCAGTGCGCTGCACAAGGTATCAGAGACGCAAACAGATGCAGTATTGATGCTGTGAGACAGTGCGCTACACAAGGTGTCATATCCGCCCACAGGTGCAGTACAGATCCTGTGAGACATGAGTGCACTACACAAGGTGTCAGACACGCAAACAGGTGCAATACCGATGCTGTGAGAGATCAGTGTGTCAGACACGCAAACAGGTGCAGTACTGAGGCTGAGACATGAGTGCGCTACACAAGGTGTCAGACACGCAAACAGGTGCAGTACTGATGCTGTGAGAGATCAGTGTGTCAGACACGCAAACAGGTGCAGTACTGAGGCTGTGAGACATGAGTGCGCTACACAAGGTGTCAGACACGCAAACAGGTGCAGTACTGATGCTGTGAAACATGAGTGCACTACACAAGGTGTCAGACACGCAAACAGGTGCAGTACCGATGCTGTGAGACATCAGTGCACTACTCGGGGTGTCAGACACGCAAACAGGTGCAGTACCGATGCTGTGAGACATCATTGCACTACTCGGGGTGTCAGATATGCTAACAGGTGCAGTACCGATGCTGTGAGACATCAGTGCACTACTCGGGGTGTCAGATATGCAAACAGGTGCAGTGCTAATGCTGTGAAGCATGAGTGCGCTACTCAAGGTGTTAGATCCGCCCACAGGTGCAGTACTGATGCTGGGAAACATGAGTGCACTACTCTAGGTGTGAGACACACGAGCAGGTGCAGTACTGATGCTGTGAGACATGAGTGTGCTATTTAAGGTGTGAGACACACGAGCAGGTGCAGTACTGATGCTGTGAGACATGAGTGTGTCACTCAAGGTTTCAGACACGCAAACAGGTGCAGTACTGATGCTGTGAGACACGAGTGTGTGAGTCAAGGCTTCAGACACGCAAACAGGTGCAGTACTGATGCTGTGAGACATAAGTGTGTCAGTCAAGGTGTCAGACACGCAAACAGGTGCAGTACTGATGCTGGGAGACATAAGTGTGTCAGTCAAGGTGTCAGACACGCAAACAGGTGCAGTACTGATGCTGGGAGACATAAGTGTGTCAGTCAAGGTGTCAGACACGCAAACAGCTGCAGTACTGATGCTGAGACATGAGTGTGTCAGTCAAGGTTTCAGACACGCAAACAGGTGCAGTACTGATGTGGGAGACATAAGTGTGTCAGTCAAGGTGTCAGACACGCAAACAGGTGCAGTACTGATGCTGGGAGACATGAGTGTGTCAGTCAAGGTGTCAGACACGCAAACAGGTGCAGTACTGATGCTGGGAGACATGAGTGTGTCAGTCAAGGTGTCAGACACGCAAACAGGTGCAGTACTGATGCTGGGAGACATGAGTGTGTCAGTCAAGGTGTCAGACACGCAAACAGGTGCAGTACTGATGCTGGGAGACATGAGTGTGTCAGTCAAGGTTTCAGACACGCAAACAGGTGCAGTACTGATGCTGGGAGACATAAGTGTGTCAGTCAAGGTGTCAGACACGCAAACAGGTGCAGTACTGATGCTGGGAGACATAAGTGTGTCAGTCAAGGTGTCAGACACGCAAACAGGTGCAGTACTGATGTGGGAGACATAAGTGTGTCAGTCAAGGTGTCAGACACGCAAACAGGTGCAGTACTGATGTGGGAGACATAAGTGTGTCAGTCAAGGTGTCAGACACGCAAACAGGTGCAGTACTGATGTGGGAGACATGAGTGTGTCAGTCAAGGTGTCAGACACGCAAACAGGTGCAGTACTGATGCTGGGAGACATGAGTGTGTCAGTCAAGGTTTCAGACACGCAAACAGGTGCAGTACTGATGCTGGGAGACATAAGTGTGTCAGTCAAGGTGTCAGACACGCAAACAGGTGCAGTACTGATGTGGGAGACATACGTGTGTCAGTCAAGGTGTCAGACACGCAAACAGGTGCAGTACTGATGTGGGAGACATAAGTGTGTCAGTCAAGGTGTCAGACACGCAAACAGGTGCAGTACTGATGTGGGAGACATGAGTGTGTCAGTCAAGGTTTCAGTCACGCAAACAGGTGCAGTACTGATGCTGTGAGGGTGACATCAGTGCGCTACACACGGTGCCAGGCGTGAGCAGCAGTTCCTACTCGGTGTAATCTGTAGCAGAGTACCTGTGCGTGCTCCAGCGCTGATACTGTGCTGCTCTCTAGTGGCTGCAATGCGAAGTGCGCCGGCTGAGATCCTGTCAATACACGTCCTTTGACACGAGGAGATTGGGGGGCTTGCAGGAGGGGAGGGGGTACAATATTTAAATAAATATACTTTATTTTAGGTGCGCCTTGAGGAGGCAGTTAGTCAGGCGCAGAGGGAGGTGGTGGCATGAGGCATAATGTTATTTATTTATTTTTTGTTTGTTTGCCAAGTCCTGAATTAGGAATTTTTGTTCACTTTGGCTACCAGATCCAGTGGTGCTGAATAGGAAATGAATAGCAGAACGTGGGCAGGAGGAGTTCATGCCGTGAAGTGCTGTGGGCATGTTAAAAAAGGCCTGTTTGCTGTTTGTCTGTTTCCATGCACTGTGGACGCCCCTTCTCCCCTTTGCAGCCCCTTCTCTGCTATAGTGCCTGGAAGCTTGAGTTCTGTACCCATCTCTGCTCCTGTCATACTTACCCCTTGGGCAGTGCTTTAAATGGGAAAAATAAATGCAGGTACTCATCAACTTGAGCTAGGGGGTGGACATGATTATATGAAGACACTACTGCCATCTGTCAAGTATTCATTTTGCCCTTGAACTACCCTTATTAATAGTCTCAAATTTCCTGCATATGCAAATTCCCTCTGCACATGTGGGCAAGGCACATATAGAGGATTAATAACCTGTCTCCTCCTATGCCCCTTTCAAGTGTGTAAGCCGCCTAATACCTTTAAAGGGACATGTTATGTTTGGACTATGCTTTCTATGCCACAGGATTTTCAGTACAACTTTGTGAGATCTAGAACTGTGCATAATGATCTGCTCAGTGTGATATTAGGACTGCCGTGACCTTGGCCAAGCACTGTTTGATCTTGGGCCCTCGCTGTATGATTGCAGACCAGTAGTGTTCGATTCTGTGTCAGGGATGTGCATTGTTAAGCCATAGGTGTATGATCTTGCACCTGTGCTGAGTAAGAGTGGGTCAGCAACAGGCAACACTGAGCCACACTGTTGGGTTGATTCAGTGCTTTGAGACCTTGACTCAGTCATGCATGATTTTGATTGTTCATTTGATCAACAGTATGTGATCTTGCCTAAGCTCTTTGTGATGCTGATCCAACATTGTCTGGTCTTGGACCATCAACTAGTCGATTTTGGCCAAGCAGTGTCTGATATTGGTTCAGTACTGTGTGACCTTGACTCGTGGTGTGTGATCTTTGGCCACTAATGAGTGTTCTTCGCTCAGCACTGTGTGATCTTAAGCCATCTTGGCCTGATTGTGAGCCCTTGTTGTGATATAGGCCAGTACTGGATGATATCTTGTTCCATTGCTGTGGGGTGTTGGCTTAGTCCTGTCTGATCGTGGCTCAGTCCTGTCTGATCTTGGCTCAGTCCAGTCTGATCTTGGCTCAGTCCAGTCTGATCGTGGCTCAGTCCTGTCTGATCTTGGCTCAGTCCTGTCTGATCGTGGCTCAGTCCTGTCTGATCTTGGCTCAGTCCTGTCTGATCTTGGCTCAGCCTGTCTGATTTTGGCTCAGAACTGTGTGATCTTGGCTCAGTTCTGTCTGATCTTGGCTCAGCACTGTGTGATCTTGGCTCAGTCCTGTCTG
Organism: Calotriton arnoldi; assembly: GCA_963921515.1. NCBI lineage: Eukaryota > Metazoa > Chordata > Amphibia > Caudata > Salamandridae > Calotriton > Calotriton arnoldi. Next base: position 445,163 of record CAWUFW010012245.1, read on the forward strand.
ATCTTGGCTCAGTCCTGTCTGATCTTGGCTCAGTCCTCAGGGGTGTCGGCTCAGTCCTGTCTGATCTTGGCTCAGTTATTGCTGGTCTTTGCCCAGTGCTTTGTTCCCCATTGAACAAATACAAGGAGATGATGGACGGAGTGCTGAAACTTTTCAGACACTTACCCCCATCACAGATCTGGGTTGAATCCATCACGTTCTCTAGCTCACTTCGCCACCCCAGTTCAGACCCAGCTATATGCAAATCAGTCTTGGCCCTGTGCCTCATGGGAACAGTCCAGCCCGAACTGCCAAGCCAGGTCTTCCCTGGACCGGAAACAAGCATACTGGGACCGGTTTCGGGGTAACACCCCTCATCAGCGAGGCTAGCTTGAATCCAGTGGTAAAGTGAGCAAGGGACCCACGTCTGGGCATACCCTGCCAACTTAGGGAAAACAAAGCAAACACAAGGACATGATGGACGGAGTGCTGAAACTTTTCAGATACTCACCCCCAGTCACAGATCTGGGTTGAATCCATCATTGTTTTTTAGCTCACTTCGCCACCCCAGTTCAGACCCAGCTATTTGCAAATCAGTCTTGGCCCTGTGCCTCACGGGAACAGTCCAGCCCAAACTGCCAAGCCAGGTCTTCCCTGGACCGGAAACAAGCATCCTGGGAGCGGTTTTGGGGTAACACCCCTCATCAGCCAGGCTAGCTTGAATCTAGTGGCAAAGTGAGCAAGGGACCCACGTCTGGGCATACCCTGCTAACTTAGGGCAAACAAAGCAAACACAAGGAGATGATGGACAGAGTGCTAAAACTTTTCAGACACTCACCCCCATCACAGATCTGGGTTGAATCCATCATCGTTCTTTAGCTCACTTCGCCATCCCAGTTCAGACCCAGCTATATGCAAATCAGTCTTGGCCCTGTGCCTCATGGGAACAGCCCAGCCCGAACTGCCAAGCCAGGTCTTCCCTGGACCGGAAACAAGCATCCTGGGACCTGTTTTGGGGTAACACCCCTCATCAGCCAGGCTAGCTTGAATCCAGTGGCAAAGTGAGCAAGGGACCCACGTCTGGGCATTATGATGGATTCAACCCAGAATCAATTTGACAGATTAAGAACTGTGAACAAATCCCTGTGGGTGATGTTGGGCCCGCACAATGTTGTAATCCAGCATATGTTACCCCAGGACTTTGGGATACTGGGAGTTAGTGAGATGGTTTGTGAAGTTTGGGCCATTGATGTATATTGAGCGAGTGCTGTTTTATAATGGGGCTGCGCTTTGTAATACAAGGCCTGCGCCTTGTGATACAGCCACAACGCTGTGTGACCTTGGCCTAACTCCGTGTATTTAGATGGACTGGGAAAGCATGGTGTTTTGATATTGGTGCTTTTAATACACCAACATTATGTACAAGGAATTGTCTGTACATCTCATTAAATGCTAAAAAGCGCCACTTTGATGATGAGCCCAACTCTGCTCTATTTGAAGAGAGCCTTTGTTCTTTGAGGTTAATTCCAAATAAAGAGTTATTATAATTTCTGTTTGTGCATACTTCCTATCCAGTGACTTTCTATAGACAATATATATGAACGTGGAATATTTCAGGCAATCATTGTATACCAAGCATAGATTGTGTGATAAAATAAGTTATTTTTGCCCCAATTGTAGACGCATATCTATACTCACGACTGAAAAGCGTTTCAGTTAACCAGATGTACTGATTGTCACAGTGGTTGTTATGAACTTACAACATAACTGGCGTTATAATGGGTTAGTTTATTAAAATTGAGTAAAAATGCATCCCTGGTTCTCTGGCTGTTGAATTGGAAAGCACCCTGCAGGGGTGGACCAAACTGTGCCAAGAGGATGTAGCTACACACTGTGAATAAAGTGTGAAAGAATGCCTTTCAGGGCCCAATCCTTCTTTACACAGTGATACGGAGAATGGTTTAACTTTAGATGTGCTAAAGAGGGATGTGAAGACCTGCTGGTAGAGGCCCTGACCCAGAAGAGAAGGAGCCTCTAAACCTTCAGTGCAGCCACGCCCTCTGAGCAATAGCACTATTGAGCTAATGGTCAGTCACCTCCGGGCATCTAGTGAAAGACTTCGGAATAGCAAAAATAGATAGTGAGTTACAGCAGTTTCAGCACATACCAAAACACATGATAACTGTTTTCACATAAACTGGTTAACTCTTTACAAACAATGAAATGAAGGCCAAACACTATGTTATGCTTTAGTTTCTGCATTTTTTAAATATTTGCAGCTTCAGTTCTTACTTATTTGTATTTGGGACAACATTCAGACATTCTCTTGCCCATGAGCACGCGCTCACATAGGCACAAGAACAAGCAAACATGCCCTGTTGGACATGGCCCTTCTTAGGGGGTTTTCCCTAAAATGTTTTGCTTTTTGTCCTCCTGGTTTTTGCTGACTCTCTTTTCGTGGCCTTAGGACTCTGGACACTTTTCACTGTACTGCAGCAGGAAAGTGTGCGCGCCCTTCCTACACATGCCAGGAAGGGGTGCTTACTTAGTTGGTTTAGGTGTCGCACCTGTGAGTGCCCTGTAAAAAGGTACACCACATACCCAGGGCGGGTCCTGCACTGGCTAGTAGTGGGACACAGCACTGATTGTGCCACCCACAGTAATAGCCTGTCAAGCATGTATCATGCTCAGGTCGGCCTTTCTCACTCATTAGCCAACCCTGAGGGGGCCCTTCACTACCACCAGAGTGGCCCCTAGGGTAAGTCCAGAGCGGTGAAGCTCTGGGTAGATGAGCAGCCGAGTAGGTACATGTGTGTTCTTTGCCCAGGTACTGAAGAACCCCCATGTGGGTTTTCCCTACCTAGGGGGTCAGCTCTTCCCATGGGACACATCCTGGGTTTTGCTGATTCTCTTTCAGTGGCCTTAGGGCTTGGGGCGCTTTCCCACTGTAAATACAGTGTGATGGTGTGCGCACCCTTCCTGCCCATATTAGGAAGTAGTGCTTACCTGATGTTTGTAAAACATGTCACCAGCCTGCCATTGCAAGCCGGTATGTGCGCACTGGCACATATGGTGTTTTTAAACATGTCACCAGCCTGCCATTGCAAGCCGGTATGTGCGCAGTTGCACCTATGGTGGTTTTAAATATGTGTCAAACCTGCCATTGCAAGCCGGTATGTGCGCACTGGCACATATGGTGTTTTTAAACATGTCACCAGCCTGCCATTGCAAGCCGGTATGTGCGCACTTGCACCTATGGTGGTTTTAAATATGTGTCAAACCTGCCATTAGAGGCCGGTGTCTGCGCACTGGCACATATGGTGGTTTTAAACATGTCACCAGCCTGCCATTGCAGGTTTATGTGTGCGCATTGCGCGTATGCTCAGGCTGGCCTTTCTAAACCACTGGCCAATCCTGAGGAAACCTTTCACTACCACTAAGAGGACCTCTGGGGTAAGTCCTAAGGGGTGAAGCAAGAGGCAGGTACACATGTGTGTTCCCTGCCAATGTAGTGAGGAATACCCATGTGTGTTTTCACTGCCTATGAGGTTTGCTCTTCCCATAGGTGAACATGGGGGAATGGCTGAAATTACTTCAGGCTGCAATAGTGGTTTTCAGTGGAGCAGCCTCATGTTATTTACTATCATTGGATTCACAATGACAAACCCTTTCCTGTGGTAAAGGTGGATTTGTCATTAATAGCTTAGAAATGCCACTTCTAGAAAGTGGGCATTTCTCTGCTCTAAAACTCTTTGTGTACCTTTTAGCTTGACTCCAGTCCACACTGGAGGCTGGGGGAGCACATCTGGGCATTCCCTTGTGACAGCTATAAAACACTGGGCATGCAACTGGAAAAACAGACCTCTGCCATTTGAGGGCCTGGCAGGATAGATTGGAGGAAGAGGTTTTGACCCTTGGCCTCTAGGAGCCAGATCATGGCCATACTAAAGATTATGATCTGCATTTAGTGGCATCATGGCAGTGATGGAGCAGGGTAAATAAAATAATTTTGTACCCCCTTGGAAATTAATGAACTCTTAATAAATTAATAATACTAACTGTTTGAAGAAGCATAAGAACACACGAAACAGGGGGTATGGGGTAATTTCTAATGCACCTATCTTATGATTTAAAAGGCAATTCACAAAAACAATTTACAAAGTTTTGCGGGTGCAAAGAATCGGAGGCTCAATACCCCTTAAGCCTCCAAGGATATAGATCCCACACATGTACAACAATAAATACTGATTCAGCACTCCGATATGTACAAACGTTTAGTATGTCCTATAAATATGGACGCAGCAAAGAAAAGCCCATCACTTCAGCAGATTCATAGTTTCTTGTTTCTTTATTGAAAAATCTTCTTTAAGAACAAGTGAGCCACGCGTTTCGACCTGATGGGTCTTCTTCAGGGCTTATATCACTTTTCAGTATATCATCAAAGGAGAATATCTCTTATTTGGCAATATCCATAGGGTATTTTCCAATTGACATCACAAACGTATTTATGGGTAATTTAGTGTAACCCCATTTCAGTCCTTGTTCCAGATAGGAACCGATCCTGCGGCGTGTTCAACAGCCGCGGGATTGGTTCTTATCTGGAACAAGGACTGAATGGGGTTACACTAAATTACCCATAAATACGTTTGTGATGTCAATTGGAAAATACCCTATGGATATTGCCAAATAAGAGATGTTCTCCTTTGATGATATACTGAAAAGTGATATAAGCCCTGAAGAAGACCCGTCAGGGTCAAAACGCGTTGGCTACGCTTTTTCTTAAAGAAGATTTTTTCAATAAAGAAACAAGAAACTATGAATCTGCTGAAGTGATGGGCTTTTCTTTGCTGCGTCCATATTTATAGGACATACTAAACGTTTGTACATATCGGAGTGCTGAATCAGTATTTATTGTTGAAGAAGCATGTATTAACCAACAAATGCACCTTTTTAGTAAACACTATATATAAAGGTAACATGCAAATTTGTGCAAAATCTAATTTATTTACAATTGTGAAGTTAATTAACCTTAGTATTGTGATTTGCGTACTAATTAGAGTGAAATTGCATGATTTATGCTACGTAGTAGATTTGTATTGTGGCAAAGAATGCAGATGGTAAGTAAAATGGCTTTAAATGTCGCTTCTGCTAGGTAACACCTAACACGGGTCTTTAAAATGGCGGGTGGTAAACAGAAAGGCTTATTTTCTTTGTTTTAATTGTGGTTGTGTTTGTTGTTATGATAGTTCGTTCGGGCCTGTTAGGCCATGCTGCGAAAATGGCTGCTACAACGGATGAGGTCACGTAAAAAGCCAAAGATGGCCTCTGCGCAGAAGAAATAGAGAAATCAAGTCACGTGGATGCGGCCTGTGCATGGAGTGAGAGATGTCAAGGTCGAACTGACCTACAATAAAGAGGGTGCCAAGAAAGATTCAGCATGTATTCGTGGGAACGGATGAGAAAGTACTGAGCAACAATGGACTAACTAAATTGTGACCATCAAGATTGCAACAAAATGAATGGACAAGTTGGACTGCTTTTAACCCCGGAGTCATGAGACTCATTGTATGTTTTACTGTCCCTAAACCAGTTTGAACAAGGAGGGCGATGAGGTGACCATCACCACCCCTCAAATGGACCAATTAGAGTGATTCTTGCCCCTACGGATTGCAACTTTTTGTGTAGTAAGCTAGAAAATAGGGTATAAGAGGGTCTACTCTTATGTGGGGTGGGCTGCTGCTGTGGTCGCTGCTATTGATGCTACTGCTGCTGTTGGTGTTTTCCTGCCATACCGCCTCTTTATTTTCTATTTTTCCACCTCAATACTACGAAAAGACTTTGTCATTTTTGGACTTTGAACTTGACTGGGGAAGGAACGAGATCGTTGCGGGAATTCTGCCTGGGAGGTACGTCCGAGGAGGTTAGCGGGACAGTCAGTCAGTTTGGGAGTTCTATTCTGTGATCTGCAATTTATCTTCTTTTTGGTGAACCATTCCTGTCCGCATCTTAAAACTATGGGTAATGCATAATTTCTTTTCTTCATTAAAACTTTTCTTAAAAATGTTATTGATATATTAAATGTGATTAATAAACAAAGAATTTTATCCATGCAATTGAGAATTTAGATAAAATTACATACTAACTTAAAATGAGTCTGTGGTTCTTTAGTTCATATATGAGTTATAAATGTTAAAAGGTTTTAATTGTGATTGAGCTGGTCTTAATCACCATCAACTTATTTTACTAGTTGGTCCATCGACCAAAGAGCAGAGTACCTTGATGTTTAGAACTGACAGGATCAAAGGTTAATGTATATAATGTCTGAGGTATTATTCTGTCAAATTTAACAAGGTATCCCGTTCGTCCAGCAACACATTTCTCCTTGGTGTGAAATCCAGTGAATGAATGAATGTATGATATGCGGTGTCATGGGCCCCAACGACATAAGGTTTAATAGACAATTGGTTGCATAAATGTTTTACCTGGATTCGTGTCCTAAGGAGAAATTTATATTAGCCGCGCTGGATCAGATTTCTTGGTAGCAGAGTTATGGTTACTATAGATTAGTTTGGGGATTATTGATTATTGATTTATTGATTTTTCATGTCTAACACTTTGTGTTGAGTTGTATTATGTTATGTGTAAGTCGAAACTTTGAAGCTTCCGGGAAGTAGGAAGTGGACACGTGCGGCAAGAGAAGTCACATGGAATTGTGCATTGTCTGATTTTCAAATTGGTGATAACACAGGATTGTGTTATGTTAGGGACATTTCTTGTATGAAAAAGTGTATGAGTGAAATAGCAACAGGTTTTCTTGTGAAACTCTGGCCTTAATTCTCAGGAGCAGTGTAGTCTCCACATGTGTTTTATCCCCAGAGAAACGGGTTTACCCCTTGCTTGAGAGAAGGGTAAGGTAGAGAGAAGTGCTACACTTATCGAGCGAAACAGTATTCTTGCAAGATAGAGCAAACTATTTCTTTTGTTTAGTGAAACAGACAATGGTAATGTGTTTTATGTCGTAACTAATGAATTTCGTTGAAAATAGAAGGTAAGAAAAACTGCCGATTTTTGTAAAGGAGGGGTCAGTAAAGACAGGAGTAGAACTGACGTCAACAGAGACCGCGCTGGTATTGGCCAGTTGTGGGGGAGTGAAGAGCTTCTTGATTGGTGCATTAGTGTGAAGACGCGCTGGGATTGGTTAGTGCGAAAGTGACGTAAAGCTGTCGGATTGGTGCGTTGGTGTGAGACGCGCTGGGATAGGTCCGAATAGCTGAGCAGTAGAAAGGGCAGAGTGGTGAAAAATGTTCGTGTGTTTGTTTTGAGAAAAAGAACAGAGTAACATGGCTTATTATGAGTATGGTAGAGAGAAACCGTCATGGTTTGCGAAGATTAAAAACTTTTTCAAGAAAGACAAGAAGGTTGTGACTAGGGAAGGAGAAGTACTTCCTCCGCCAAAAACGCCAGCCTCTCATATGATGTTGAAATATGGCTATCATACTTGTATTTGGTTGGAAAATTGGGCAAAATATACCCAAAGCGAAGGAGTATTGGTATTTCCAGAAAATGGTTCGTTTAGCACAGCTGTACTTTGAAATTTGAGAGAAAAGATGATGAAACTTGAACCGAGACCTAGAACAACACAGTTCGAAGCGTTAGGTGAATGGGAAGATGAGATGTATGAAAGGGAAAGACACAGAGGTGCAAAGAATTATAGTTTAGTCCATGGAAGAGTATGGGGATTGAATCATGAAGACAGGATGAGACGATGGCGGTATGCTAATATGACGGATGGTTTGTTTCCTGTCAGAACAGTTGAAGAAGTTAGAGGGAGAAAGTGTACGGAGAAAAAGAAGCATGCAGTAACAGAGAGATACGGGTATGGAGCTAGCGACACAGAGGATGAGTTGCTGGAGGACATTTTAAATAGAAAACCCCCTCCATATCAACTGAATTCTGCGGTGGTGACTCCAAATGCACCACCAATGGAAACTGTAAGAAATCAAAGCCCTGAACGAAATTATGAAATAAATAGGTCCTATGAAAAATTAGAAACTCCACAGAATGTGAAGCCCGATAATGGTAATACAGCTGAGTTAGCCAGAACCACAAGAGAATTGACTGAAATGATAAGAGAACTAACAAAGAACATGGAAGCTGTGACTGTGCCAGTGACGATAGGGCCAGTAATTCCGGTATTTGAAAATCAAAGAATAGATGAGCATTCCCTGACAATTCCATTGAACTCGAGTATGCAAAGAGTGAGAGAAGGGATAATTCCAGAAACTAGAGAGACAAGAGATTCAGTTGGTTCATGTAGGTCGAGTCCACCTACAAATTTGACGATTAATGAGAGTCAGATAAATAGGATTCCTATGGGAACCGAGTCAGCAACTGAGACCCCAGAGAGAAGTGCAAATTGGGTAGAGATAAATAATACCCCTGTGGGTCCGACTCCAGAAGAATTAAATGAGTGGATGAGGAATTTACAGAAGAAAGATGCTGAACCACGACCTTTGGATGTAATCAGATTAAAAATAGATATGGAAGAGTTGATTTTAGGGACTATTGGTACAGATCGATTAAAATCCTACCAAGATGATGAGCTCATGTTCATGTGTAAGTGTTACTTGGAGAGCTAGGAACTTGCATGAAAAATTGGAAGAAACAGCGAATGAACTAGGAGTAGAGTTCGGAAAAATCAGAGGATTGCAGAAACCGTACAGGGTAGACTTTAGTGAAAAGGATATAGAAAATCTGAACACTTCAGGACGATTAACACAGATAAAGGAACTGATTGTGTTATTGAGAAAGTGGGGAGATGTGGACAGATGGAGAAGCAGGTGGATAAGAAGAAAGGAGGGAACGACCGATAAAGCTTCATTTGCTTTTCCGGTAAAGGAGAAAGAACCAATAGTAATGAAATATCCAATGAGGGAAACTCCAGGAGGAAGCTATGTACATGTCCCATGGTCCAGACAAGATATATTGTCATTTACAAATGACTTTCCAAGATTGAGAGAGAAACCCGTAGAATGGTATAGACAGGTAGAAAGATTTGTAAAGGTTTCAAAAGTGTTGTGGGAAGATTTGGATGGATTGTTTGAAATTGTAGTACCAGCAGATTTATGGACAGAATGTAAGATTACAATTGACTGGCCGAAGGAAGAATATCCTAGAGATGCAAAAACTGGAGCCCCAGGTCCAGAAGTAATGAGAAAGTATGAACAAGCCATCACGTTTTTGAAAAATAAAATCCCACCAAATGAGACAGATTGGGTAAAGATTGATAGAACAACTCAGGAAAGTAAGGAATCTGTACATGCCTACTATGAGAGACTGCTTTTGGTCTTTAAACAGTATAGTGGTTATGAGAATTTGAGTGAAAAGGACATGAGTCATTTCGTGTTATAGATTTGTATATGGTTTAAAACCTGAAATAAGTGAAATGATTAAGCAACATATGTTGTGTTGGCAGAATAGCACAGTAGATGAGGTACTACGGTATGCAAAATATTGTAGTGACGATATTGAGTGTAGACAGCGTAAACTAAACGAAAAGGCGATGTGGGCACAAGTAAAGGTTGCAGAAAAACAAGAAGCTCAGATGAATAATCAGTCTAGTGATGCAGGACAAACTAAATTCAAACTGAATATAGGTAAAGGAAAAGGTCAAATGAGTATAGAAGAGGCCAAAAAGAAATGGCCCTGTCACAATTGCGGAAAATTAGGACATTGGAGAAACGAGTGTAAATTTCCTCCAAAAGCTAATACAGAAAATCAACCATTAAATCCACAGGTGCAGAGTGAGGTGAGTTACCAGCAGCTGCAACAGCCGCAGGTAGTTACTCAACAGTGTCAGGTGCCGCAACCACCTCTTCCAAAGAGTGTAAACCCCCAGAGATACCGTACAGAGGCAGGATTCTACGGAGGAGAGCAGGTAACAAAATTGCCACGCGCAGCTGCAGTGTCGCAATATTGGTTACGGCAGGATGGAAATGAATCGGATGAAAGTTTATGACGGTGCCTAGGAGAGGAAGAAGAGTGCGTGCTTGGCGCAACTCTAGAGGTAGATCAGTCAGGTCCATTTGTGGATGGAAAAGTGAATGGTGTAAATGTTACATTCCTTGTGGACACTGGAGCTACCCGTTCTACTGTTAGATCAGTGGAAATTCCAAACCTTCCTTTCTCAGGAGAATATATCCAAGTTGTAGGTGTTTCAAACAGGCAGATTAAAACGCCTCTTACCAAACCAGTAGAGGTGAAAGTTGGACCATTCAAAGAGATGCATCGTTTTGTGGTATGTGATTGCAGTCCTGTAAATTTGTTAGGACGCGATCTACTTTGTAAAATGAATTGCACCATCTATTGTACCCCAGATGGTATTGCTTTCCAGACACCAGATGAGGATGTCCTGTATAAAATGACAATGGCAGAACTAGAACCAGGAGTGAATGACATGTTTCCTGTGTTTGATGCAGGGAAAATCCCGATTGAACTGAAAGGAATAGTCAGATCTGATGTATGGGATTTCACAGGCCAAGACATTGGACTAATGAGAGGAGTAGACCCTGTAAAAATTACTGTAAGGGAAGGAACAAATTACCCAAATACTCCACAGTACAAATTAACGCCAGAAATTATTGAAGGAATAACACCTGTAGTTAATAAGATGATTGAACAAGGAATTTTGCGAGAAATAATGAGTAGCCCATGTAATTCTCCTATAATGGGATTGAAAAAGCCGAATGGAACATATAGGATAGTGCAAGACTTGAGAAAGGTAAATAAGATTGTTATTCCTTGTTGCCCAATTGTGCCAAACCCCGCTGTAATACTGTATCAGATTCCACATGATGCAGAATGGTACACAGTTATTGATTTGTGCCATGCATTCTTTTCCATTCCATTGCACCCTGACAGCCAGCCATTATTTGCGTTCCGGTTCGGAGAGCGTATTTTGGCATGGTGCCGAATTCCTCATGGGTATACTGAAAGCCCCTCAATCTTTAATCAGATCCTAAAGAAATCATTGGAAGATTTAAAAATGCCTGAAAAATCTGTGATGGTCCAGTATATTGATGACCTATTGGTGGCATCAAGGACCAAAGAAGCATGTGTTACAGACACAATTGCTTTATTAAATCATTTGGCAGAAGGAGGACACAAGGTGTCTCTGTCAAAACTGCAATTTTGTCAACAGGAGGTACAGTATCTAGGTCATAAGATTGAGAAAGGGATGCGAAAGGTGACGACAGAAAGAATAAGGATTATCCAAGGAATGAGAGCCCCGATGACACAGAGAGAGGTGAGAATGTTTCTTGGAATGGTTGGTTATTGTCGACAGTGGATAAGTGGATTTTCATTAATTGCAAAACCTTTACAGCGATTGACAAAGAGGGATGTCAAAGATCCGATTGAGTTGGATGAGGAGGAAATGAAGACTTTCAAGGAACTGAAAACAAGTTTGTGTGAAGCACCAGCATTGGGGATGCCTGATTATGAAAAAGAATTTGAGCTGTATTGTAGTGAGAGAGATGGATGTGCACTTTCAGTGTTAGTGCAAAGGCATGGAAAAATGAAAAGACCAATCGCTTATTTTTCAGCTGTCTTAGACCCGGTAGCAAAAGCGTTGCCTGGATGTCTGAAAGCAGTAGCTGCTACTTGTGTGAGTCTGGAACAGAGCGAAGGCATTGTGATGGGGTATCCTCTGAGAGTATATGTCCCACACTCTGTTGAAATCCTTCTGACCCGAACCAAAACCCAATTCATGACACATAGTCGGCTGACTAGGTATGAAAAAGTGATTTTGGGTGCAGACAATGTAACCATTGTAAGATGCACAAGTGTGAATCCCTCAACTTCATTGCCAGATGAAGTAAACGTAGAAGTCAAAGATGATGTTGATCATAAGTGTTTGGATGTGCTTGAATTTTGCACAAAGCCTCGCCCAGATATTAGAGATGAGCCCTTAAAAGAATCAGATTATGTGATGTTTGTGGACGGGTCATGCCTGAGAACAAGTGAAGGAGTTTTAAGTGCTGCGTATGCTGTGTGTAGGGTGGCAACCATAATGGAAGCATCCTGTTTGAGAGGAATACGTTCAGCCCATGTGGCTGAGCTGGTTGCTTTGATTCGAGCATGCAAACTGGGGAAGAATTTCTGAATTACGGTGATCACGGATAGCCAGTATGGCTTCGGAGTGGTCCACGATTTCGGACAGATCTGGTCCCAGAGGGGTTTCCTGACTTCTGCAGGAACTCCTATTAGGAATGGTGAGTTTGTGAAGAAATTGCTTGAGGCGATACAGCTACCTAAACAGATTGCAGTGGTAAAATGCGCTGCACACAAAAATGGAACTGATTATATTACAGTAGGAAACCAATTCGCAGATGAAATAGCTCAATATTGTGCCAGAAATGTGGTCTCACTGAATAGGAGAAGAGAAAAAGAGAATGTTTCATGTCCCTTGCTGTTTACTAACACAGTTGAAACCTGGGATGAGGTAAGGCAATTGCAGGAAGAGGCAGATGAAGAGGAGAAAGATGGCTGGATAAAAGCAGGCTGCAGACAACGAGAGGAAGATGAAGTCTGGGTTTATAGAGATGAAAGACCAGTTATGCCTGATAGCATGATCTCTAATATGGCACGGATGTACCATGGACAAGCACACATTGGTAGGGATGCCATGATCAGACTTTTCAGACAGACCTGGTACAACCCGAAATTTAGGGCTATAGCTGAAAGCCTTTGTCAAAGATGTCTTACATGCCAGCAAATAAATCCTGGAAGGAAGACTGTAGTGAGTTTGGGAACAATAGGACGTGAAGGAGGTCCTTTTACCAGAATGCAACTAGATTTTATTGAAATGCCCCCAAGCAATAGATTGAGATATGTCCTTGTGGTCGTTTGTTTGTTTTCTCATTGGGTGGAAGCCTATCCGACAAGAAGGAATGATGGAGTTACTGTGGCTAAGCTCCTACTGAGAGAATTCATTCCTAGATATGGCTTTCCAGTAACAATCGAAACAGATAGAGGAACACATTTCCAGAATGAAATAATCCAATTGATATCTGAAGCACTTGACATTCAACAAAAATTGCACTGTGCCTACAGACCAGAGGCTTCTGGAGTGGTAGAGCAAGTAAATGGAACAATAAAGAATAGGTTAGGGAAAATGTGTCAAGCCACAGGACTCAAATGGCCTGATGCCCTGCCATTGGTGCTGATGAGCATCAGAAGCATACCTGACAGAAAAACAGGTCTGAGTCCTCATGAAATAATCATGGGACGAGCAATGAGACAAGCACATGTACCTGTCAACAAACTGCTGACTATAATTGATGATCTCGTATTGGACTATAGTAAAGGATTGGCTGATGTGGTGCATTCTGTATTTCATCAGGTTGGACCGGATGCGACCACTCTTGAAAGAAAACCAGCTCATGATTTGAGTCCAGGAGACTGGGTCCGCATTAAAGTCCACAGAAGAAGAAACTACTTGGTTCCTTGCTGGGATAAGCCACGTCAAGTGATCCTGGTGACAACAACTGCTGTAAAGTGTGCAGGTGTGAAAAATTGGGTTCATGCCAGTCATACCATCAGAGTTCCAGATCCTGAAGCTCGACCTGTAAGTCGACATCTGGAGATATCAGATACCAGCTCAGCATCTGAAGCAGAAGCTGAAACAAACAGAGTTCCAGATCTTGAAGCTCGACCTGTAAGTCGACATCTGGAAGAATCAGGTACCAGTTTGACAACTGAAGAAGAAACTGAAACGATCAGAGTTCCAGATCTTGAAGCTCGACCTATAAGTCGACATCTGGAAATATCGGATACCAGTTCGGCATCTGAAACAGACCAACCTGAATCTGGTGAGAGGCAAAAGAGAAAATCAGGAAACAGAAGAACTGATATTATAACAGGAGAAACCGAACCAAGAGACAGCGGCAGTGAACTGCCAAGTACAAGTTATGGGAAAATGCCTCCAGAGATAGTTGAGGTAACTGAAGAAAACTTAGATTCAGATAGAGAGATAGAGGAAAGTGCGGAAGAAAACCGAGGAGTAGTAGGGTCAGAACTACAAACAGAAGAAACACAGGGAAATTTAGATTCAGACAGAAAGATTGAGAAAAGTGCGGAAGACAAACGAGGAGGGTTAGAATCAAATTTCCAAACAGAAGAGTCACAAGAAGGTTCGGATTCAGACAAAGAAACTGAGATCATAAAGTTCAAAGTTAGAGGAAGTGAAGTGAGGTCTGAGACAGAATCAGAAGAAAGTGAAGAAGAAAGAAAGCAAAGAATAGGACCAAGAAAGAGAACTTGGAGAACAGAACGAGAAGAAAAAGAAAACGAACTGAAAAGGAGACAATTGGCCCAACGAAATTAAAAGACTGAGATATAAGATAATAAATTTGAACAAAGATAATGCGGAACAAGTGAATGAAATAACAAGTCAGAAAGGACAAGGAAAACAAAGTGAAAGACAGTTACAGAGACCAAAAAGAGTGAAGAGACCTAACTTGAAATATAAGTCACCTGAATGGCTATACATAGCATTGACCGACATTAAAGAAGTGGATAGCAGTCACGAAATCCCAGACGAAGACTGTGAACAACTGGGTGAGAGTGAATTGCACCAAACCTGAAAGACAAAGAAAGAAAACGGGACTGGACATCAAAACTGAATAAGACGAGAAAAAGAGACTAATTAAAGGGTAGAGTGGCTGGAAAGTCATTCTGAGGTGTGGAAACACATTTTCTCTACAAACATTTATATAGCTAAATAGTATTACAACATGGTAGACACTGAGAATAGAAGATCTAGATGTGAGTTTTTACGTAGATGGTGTAGAATGTGTTTCTATTGTACAGGATTGCTAATGCTTATCTGGTTTATTTTAGCAATAATAATTCCACTTAGGTTAGTTGTAGAAAACACATCTGTAATAGTGAATGACACAAATAATGACAAGGAAGCTAACATAAAGAACACTGCAGCATTAGTAGATAGTACTGATTTACATAGGGATAAGTCCATAACTGAGTTCTCAAAGAATGTCTTCACGAAACTGTTATACGAATATGTGGAGACAATGGATGTGAGAAATTACTATGTCTGTATGCAGTTACCTGCGTCTGTCACAGAAGGTGTGACCTATCATCACCTTCCTTTGACGTATGGGATAACTTGTAGCGTTCTAGCTAGTTTATTTTACAAAACAGGTAGATTAGAATATTATTACACTGATATAGACACTGTTTTTGCTAAAGTTCCCATAATCCCTGAATTAAATAAGGTGAAAGTCGCAAAAATGTTTGGAGAATTTTTCTTAGAAAATAAAGATTTAACGTTAGAGTATATAGTTAGACACAATCTTACCTGTGAACTAAAGAAAGAAGAAAGAAGAAAACCTCACATAGACATAGACCGACCCCTAACGGAAGTGGTAGGTTTCCTGGCTGGGGCACCGCCTCAGCCTACCAGAAAGTGCCAGTTCCAGCATGCACACACAAAGCATTCCTCACATTTTCTTTAAAAAACCTTCAGAGAATCTCCTGATGCTCTCTCTGTCGCTTTCGCTATCTCACACACAGAAGCAGACAATCACTCACACAAAAAGCTCACAGCAGGATTAAAAACATTGGGCCATATTATCAAGAACGGCGCAAACATTATCGCCGCTTCAGCGGCAGGAAACTGCCGCTAAAGCGGCGATAAGGGCCTTGATAATATGCCCTATAGAATTCCAATAGAAGCCCAGGTTTGATGTCCTTGACCATCACTCAAAAAGAATTGGGGACCGGGAGCTATTAGGAAAAAGAAAAGGTCCAGTACCCGCGCTCCCAAAGAGCAAAGTGTGTACACTGGGGGGTAACTGTTCCTAGGTTCTCACGCAAGAATCAACCAAATTATGGTTGGTGAGAAGAAATCGAAACTGGTGGTCAGACTCTAAGACGGTTGGGTTTTATAAGTAATGATGGGGGGAATCCCTCCTTTTAGATGTAATGCCCTCACACACCCTTGCGGGTGTCATGTTTCATCATCGGGCGTTGCTCCTCGTGGGGGTGGCGCTGCAGTCCCTCACGGGCCCCGCGAGAGGGCTCTTTAGCGGAGTTCTTTTAAGGAGACGCCGCAGTTGTGCATGTGGGTGTGTGGGCCTAAGAAGGTGGGTGAGTGAGTGAGTTAAAATTACCAAGCGGTACCCGGAACCTATATTTATTCGGGGGATCCGAGTGGTAAGTTAAAAAGGGTACAAATCCTGGAGCTCCTCTCAAAAACAAATATAGAGGCCGGATGTACGACTATCCGCTGCTCTCAGAATGGGTGCTAAGGTGAGTAAATCATACATAAAAGAAGGTCAACATGTTTCGCGCTCTTCGATGGTCCTTAAGGGATCCTGGGGCGCTTCGTCAGGACCGAAATGTAAGTGAAATAAACAAAAAGACAGCCTGTTCCAGGAAGAAAGAGACCTGTGAACCTGCGATACCTTATTTGTAAGGAATGTGAGCGTCCTTGCGCTGATAGGAACTCCCAATGTAGGTGCCTATCCCCAACCTAATAAAACAAAAATAGAGAGAGACACATAGATATATACACGAATGTTGAAATATTGCAAGATACATGGCAATCATTACTTCCATGCAGTGTGCTTGGCCACTATTGCATGCACACAAGGTAAGTATATAGAAATCTCATGCCAGGGTGTTTTGACAACAGTGAATGACAACCATCCTACTGGGTGAAGTTGACAATAGTGCACAAGGGTGGAACAATATAGGTAGAGTCTCTAATAGGAAACCCTATAATTCCCACATGCACGTTGCTTGCTGGAAATGGTTCTGGCCCTATGCAGCCGAGTCAATGCTAAAGGTCAGGTGATCTAGCAGCGCACTGCACTGTAATGATCTTTGTGGTAACTGAGGTTTAAAAAGTGAGCGGGTTTTTTGCGAGACGTTGTTGTGTAAACTACACACGACTCAACATAACTAAACATAACTCGCTCGCTGTCCGTAAATGTCAAGGGGGCGCACATGCTTTAAAAATACATATGCGCACACAAACACATTCGAGTATTCCTACCCCTCTTTACGGAAATCGGGCTCCGTCGGCACGCTCTCGGTAAAAAGGCAGAGTTTCTGTAAAGCGAGAGAGGCGCATAGTAAAAATGATGCCTGAAAATGAATGCGTGATCGAGCCCACGGACTCGGTCAAAGAAATGAATGCCATCATGATCGGGGCGCGTTGTGAATAGTACTCACATTGACTCGCCTCTGCTGGGATAACGACCTACCCCTCCATAGTAGTGTGCCAGAATCGGAGGGGAATGGTTAACGTATGCCTACTTATATCCTCTGCCAAAGCTGGCCCGGCCGGGATGAGTGGGCGGGTACAGGCGTAATTACGCACTGCGTAGGGGAAGTGTACAGGGAGGATTGAGTTCCTCTGCCTGCGATGTGTAAATGCGGCGGCCATCTTAGCATGGGGTCATAGGGAATGACATTAGATCAAAACACAGCGTTAGTGCCTACCTGTCATCAAGATAGGTGTAGTAGCTGGGGTGTTTAATTAATGAATAAAGCAAGATACGTGATCTTACATGAAAAATAAAAATTAGTAAATAAAAAATAAAAAATAAAAATTGATAAATGCCATTCAGCTCATGAACTGTTATTACAGAAGAGGAAATTGGTGGTTGTATGCTGATGGAGCACCATAGTAGTGTATGAAAATGTACTAGTAAACAAGGGGGGGCAACCCCATTGTCAAGGATGATGGTATGTGTCAAATCAATGGTGGATCAAGGTCAGTGGCGTTCAGTATATAATACAGACCCCAGGTACACAGGGGTGTCGCCCTAGTGGCAACATCCTGCTGGGAATAGCGGGACAGTATGGTGCTATTTTGCTCATATTCTTTTCATAACACCAAAAAATTAAGTGCAACAGAAAGTTAGTTCATTAATTCTGCCCACGGAATTTCGTCATTGAGTCCCTCTGTGTCACATCTTAGTCTATGCACCCAGCGTTGTTCCAGTCTGAAGAGGGTTCTGTTGGTCCAGCTAGGATTAGAGTCAACTACTGTCCACCTTATACTGTCAGCAGTGTGTTTTAGTTCCATGAAGTGAGCGAGCAATTTGGTGTTTGTTTTCCCACGTCGTATAGTACTTTTGTGCTCGCCAATTCTAATCTTGACCTGCCTGGTGGTCATGCCGATATACCTCTTGCCACAAGGGCATACAATGGTGTAGGCACAATTCTTGGTGTTACAGTTGGTGTGTCTAGTTTGTCGCCAGGGTGTGGTTAGACCAAGGTCAATCTGTTTTGAGGCTGTGGTTTCAGCGCAGGCAGCGCAGGAACCACAGGGGAAATGACCCACTACAGGTGGTAAGGCCCAGAGAGTGGGTTGTCTCATGAGCGGGGCTTTAGGACGGGTATGGACTAGGTGGTCCCTCAGGTTCTGCGTACGCTTATATGCAAACAGAGGGGGTGGACCAGGTGAAAAAGTGCCAGTCCTCAGAATGTCCCAATGTTTCCTAACCACTTTCTGTATTTGGTTGGAACTTGGCGTGAATGTGGTGACACAGGTAATGGCTTCCGATTTGGGCTTGTCCCTGACTTCTAGGAGGGCAGTTCTTGGATTATTTCTTGCTCTCTTGTGTGCCTGGCGTATGATGTTACTGGGGTAGTTACGCTTCCTAAGATTGTCTGTTAGAATCTCTGATTGTCTATCGTACTCAGTGATGGTGTCACAATTCCTACGAAGACGTAGGAATTGTCCAACTGGTAAGTTATTCCTCAGTGCTTTAGGATGGTGACTCTCGTATATGAGGAGACTGTTTCTGTCTGTGGGCTTCCTGTAGTTGGTTGTGTGCAAGGAACCGTTGTCCAGATATATAAGCAAATCCAGATAAGGGATACTATCCCGTGACCTGGTGCTAGTAAATTTTAAGAAGGGGTCCAAGGTATTGATCCAACCGCAGAACGTAGCGCAAAGTCCCTCATCCCCTCTCCAGAATAGGATGATATTGTCGATAAAACGACGCCACATCAAGATGTTCTGTTGATACGGATTAGAGTCCCCAAGAATGTGCTTCTCCTCGAAATCCGCCATGTAAAGGCAGGCCAGGCTGGGAGCGAAGGTGCTTCCCATACTGGTGCCCTGTACTTGATGGTATAGTTGTGATTTGAAGGCAAAGAAATTTTCTTTTAGCGCTATAGATGCGCATTCACAAATGAAGGATACCGGGGTTTCATAAGGCCATGGTTCGATATTCCGCAGGGTTGACTCTAGTACATCCAGGGTTGCATCCTGGGGAATGTTTGTATACAGAGCCTCCACGTCTAAGGTAACCAACAGGTCGATGGTTCCTGATTCAGCAAAGTTTTCTATCAAATTGAGTACCTCTGTGGTGTCCCTGAGATAGGATGGAGTTTTGCTCACTAAGGGACGTAGGTAGAAATCACAGAACTTGCTGAGTGGTTCTAGGACTGATTCGATCCCTGACACAATGGGGCGGCCCGGTGGTGGTTTGATTCCTTTATGGATCTTGGGTAGAGTATAGTAGTAAGGGGTCAACGGGTCCTCGTTGATGAGGAAGTCTGCCTCCTGGCGTGAGATCCAACCTTCTGTGGCCGCTTCGTTGACTAAGCTCCTTATTCGGGTGACGAGGCGTGTTGTGGGGTCTTCAGTGATAGGCTGGTAGTATTTAGTGTCCGTCAGTTGGCAATTGCATTCGGCATCGTAAGGGACAATATCTTGAATGACAATAGCACCGCCTTTGTCTGCTGGTTTCAGAATGATGTTGGTATCTTCAGTGATAGATTTGAGTAGAGTCCTTTCTTCTTTAGAGAGGTTGTCAAACGGGCGTTTCTGGTTCATCGCCGCCACGTCCTTAAGGATAGCCTGTTCAAATGTCAGGACTTCATTAGGAGTCATCGCGGCTGTAGGTGTAAACTTGTATTGTCTCTTGAGGCCGGTCTCTGTGGGCGGGATTTCAGGTTTGTTCTGAAAAAAGGCCTTCAGTCTTACTTTTCTGAAGAATTGGTGAAGTTCTTGTTGAAGATGGAAAGGATCTTCGGTTGGCGTGGGCACAAAACCCAAACCCTTCTCCAAGAGTTTGGTTTCGCCCATTGTCAGCTGTCTGGAGGACAGATTGACCACTAAGGTCTCTGCCCCATTGTCTTGCTCCGCAGTGTCATTGGTTCCGGTGCTTGCCACTGGACCGTCTTCCTCTGCCTCTTCCTTTGCCTCTTCCTTTGCCCCTCCCTCTGTTGTAAAAAGGGGGGTTCGGGAATTGGTGGTATTGTGGTGGTTGTAGATGGTGTCCCTGCGGTATGTTCCACATCGGTGGGGGTCCCATCCATTGTCCTGGTATACTGGCGGTTGGAATGTTGGCTGCGGGAAATTCTGGAACAGTGGCGGTCGATATTGCCTCTGTGTCGTTCTGGCGCGTGGTGTGTAACTTCTTCCTTCATAGCTCGAGTCACTGCCGAGGGAACCAGATCTATGAGAGTGGTTACTGCTACCCTCATCAGAGGAAGTATCATAGTTCTGAATCACATATTCTTCCTTGATGTACGGATACACTTTCTCTTTGTTGAAGCGTTTGACTTCCTTTTGAAGTTTGGTTATCTTCTGTTTTGTAAGAAATTCTTTGTGCTCGTTCAATTCTTCATTGATTTCGGCAAGTCTTGATTTGTATGCCGTAATTGAGATCCCAGCCTTCAGACCATTTTCAGCTAGTGTTATCTGTATAAGGAGTTCATCAGATAGGCGTTTGGCCGTGTTAATGATTAACACGAGCCAATCCCGTGTACACTTCCATGCGATCTTTGACCATTCAGTACGAAAGGTAAGATCTTCCAGGAAAATTCTTGGTGAAAGCGTAACTAAGAGACCATTGGGTGCAATATTGGCCCGTAGGTATTCCGTCATTATTATCCCATGGAGGGCTGTCTTGATCTGTAGCCTCCTCAATGACTGCAACGTCTTCCAGTCATCTACTTTGCTCCCTGTTGCTGCGCTACCATCTTCAGCCAACGGTGATGGTGCTCGGAGAATCTCCGCCACGGTGTCTTCGTCAAAACTCAATCCCGGAGTGTCCATATTAAGTGATAGGAGTGCCTCCGTACAACTACTCTGAGTATAGTGTAGTGTATGGGTGCACACGAAAGTGGAATTACTAGAAAAGAAAAAGGGGAATGGATACACTAGATGTCCCTCGGCTAGCTGCCGTACTTAAATCATCACACAAAAAGAATTGGGGACCGGGAGCTATTAGGAAAAAGAAAAGGTCCAGTACCCGCGCTCCCAAAGAGCAACGTGTGTACACTGGGGGGAACTGTTCCTAGGTTCTCACGCAAGAATCAACCAAATTATGGTTGGTGAGAAGGAATCGAAACTGGTGGTCAGACTCTAAGACGGTTGGGTTTTATAAGTAATGATGGGGGGAATCCCTCCTTTTAGATGTAATGCCCTCACACACCCTTGCGGGTGTCATGTTTCATCATCGGGTGTTGCTCCTCGTGGGGGTGGCGCTGCAGTCCCTCACGGGCCCCGCGAGAGGGCTCTTTAGCGGAGTTCTTTTAAGGAGACGCCGCAGTTGTGCATGTGGGTGTGTGGGCCTAAGAAGGTGGGTGAGTGAGTGAGTTAAAATTACCAAGCGGTACCCGGAACCTATATTTATTCGGGGGATCCAAGTGGTAAGTTAAAAAGGGTACAAATCCTGGAGCTCCTCTCAAAAACAAATATAGAGGCCGGATATACGACTATCCGCTGCTCTCAGAATGGGTGCTAAGGTGAGTAAATCATACATAAAAGAAGGTCAACATGTTTCGCGCTCCTTAAGGGATCCTGGGGCGCTTCGTCAGGACCGAAATGTAAGTGAAATAAACAAAAAGACAGCCTGTTCCAGGAAGAAAGAGACCTGTGAACCTGCGATACCTTATTTGTAAGGAATGTGAGCGTCCTTGCGCTGATAGGAACTCCCAATGTAGGTGCCTATCCCCAACCTAATAAAAAAAATAGAGAGAGACACATAGATATATACACGAATGTTGAAATATTGCAAGATACATGGCTTCCAAAATGTAGATTTTAGTAATACCAGAACATATGTAATGCATTTTTTTTCCATAACTGTCCCTTTAACACCTCCTCAGAGGTACTAGCAATTAAAAGCATGCACTTCACAGCCCAGTTGTTAATCTTCTTACTACCACTAAAAAAAAAAAAAATCTTTGCCATCACAAAGCAATTAAAGCCAGCTCCCAAGCACCATTTACATTTGCAGATTACCTCAAAACACACATTTTGCATTTCCTTCAGGCAAGCAGGCACCCTGGCACGAAGGATTGTTTCAGGCCCAGGCCAGCCTCTTCGTTTCACAGCACAGGAGAAGGTTTCTATTGGAATTCTCTAGGGCATATTATCAAGCCCCTTATCGCCGCTTTAGCGGCAATTTCCTGCCGCTAAAGCGGCGATAATGTTTGCGCCGATCTTGATAATATGGCCCATTGTTTTTAATTCTTACCTCCCACGGCTTTCTTCTTTCCGAATCTCAGCCGGCCTCCTGGACTTCCAGTGCGTGCACAACTTCACACCCGTGATTTACAGTGTGGAGGGCTGGATTGTGTTGTATTCCTCTTAGGGTGTCCGTATATAGGTTTTCCTGTATCATGTCCTTATATAGGCACAATTCGCCCTGCCCTTATATAGGCATAAAATCCCAGTCCTTATTTAGGCATTAAACCGTGCACTCCAAATACAGGCATGGTCTCTGACATCCGTCCACCCTAACGTCACAACGGGTTCTTGAAGAACAGACCCTTAGGCTTCGGGAGTTTCCCTAGCACAGGACTATTGATTTCTTCAAGGACTCATCTATTATGCATGAACCGTTATACCTTAGGGGTTCATTCATGACGTCTTCCGCTGTCCGATTCACGTCAATGCTAACATTCTGAGGTACCTCTCAGGTATAAATATACCTTCCCTAGCCCCTGTAAATCAGAGGGGACCTCGACTTCAGAGGAGCCCGTTTCCCGGCCTGACGCACTGAGAAGACGCTGTCATCCCTGCACGCAGAGAGTCCAGCTTCCAGTGATCTGACTTCCCTCGCGGGGTGTTGGAGTTCGAGTCTGGCAAGAGATTCCCACCTCTCTCATTCTTAGGGTATGGAGCTGACTAGAAACCTAGAGGGACTCTTGGCATACTAGGCATACTAGGCTTAATATACTCTTAGTATACCATAGTAAGGAATACTCCACCTACTTCATACCTCTCCCTACACCTAGGTTGGGTTAGGTACATTGGGGTAGAACTAGCTTAGAAACGCATCATATGAGTACTCGCATTTTTAGTCTATGTTATTTATGTAAATGAATATCTACTAAAGATCATGCTAGCGCAGTATTATTTATTTCTACTGCTTACGCTGTACATTATTTATCTTGCATACTGTCTTGTGATCGTAACAGCACATATTACTTACATGAGATACAAGACTGTTCAATAAATCTTTTATTGAAACGCCCGCCTATTCTTTCTGTGTAACTTTGAGGAAAACTAAGTATGCACGAGTGAGCTGAGTGAAATAGTTATCTATTGTTTCCACGACTCTGGGACACATTCTGATTCTAAAGGGAAACAAAGTTGTCATGTTTTGCGGCTGCCAGAAACTACTCCCTTCTTGTTTATCAAGGAGTTTCTAGTGGCCTCTGAGCTAGCTGGCACAAGTAATTAAGTTTAATATACTCGATAGGGACATACCGACCTCAGTCCTATGTCAAACCTATAGGGTATATTATTCCAATGCGCAGAGCCTATTAGGGAAATAGGAGCTACACTACAATCGGACCCTGTTCTGTCACTCACAGCGTGATACTGAGCTGGCTAGCACCTGGACACACTAACATAATGTAAATGAGCCGCTGCTGAATAATTCAGCAGTTGCTCAGAACAGGGCTACAGTGGCACTTGGGCTGTGGGAGAGACGTTCAGACAGCCTCATACTCAGCAGCAGACGTACCACTGAGCATACCAGTCATGAGTATCGGTACTCTGCTTGACAATGAAAAAGTACCGGTACTTAGGAGGCTAAAAATATAACGTGCCGGTACTCAGTACCGGTGTGTACTGGCCTATTTAAAGCTCTGCCCTTGGAGCCACTTGATAAAAGCCCTGCGGTTCATGCAATGTCACTCGTCCACTCCAGTCGGCTTCCCGCATCTCCACACCAACCCCGTTCTTTAGTCCTCTTTCTATGTTGTCAGCCACGTGCTTCTTTCCAGACCTGTCCAATGTAACACACCATGAGAGTCAAATACGGGACTGATGCTGGTGTGTCCTTTTCAAAGTCACTGCAACAGCTGTGGGTCAAGTGCAAGTCTGCACTAACCTGGGATAATTCTAATTTTGTATGACTTTCATTGGCTGCCCTTCTCCCCAGGGATAAACCACTATAACCTCTTCTCTAGACATAACTACACCCCTACAATCACTCGCATTTCCACTAATTTAATAAAGAATCCTCTGTCCAGGTATTTCTCCTGTTTCCTCTAAAAAGGCATCTCATCATTTCAACGGTGACAAGATCTGAGACAACCACCTGCTCGCCTCCCCATACACTGCGGTGATGTGGCCACCATCGTCTGTCACCAAGGGCCAGAGGAAAAACGCAAAGATAAGGTTCGTCCTCTAGGGAGGGAGCCTTCAGTTGACCTATGTTTTCCATATGTTACTCCCACTATTCCACTGAGAGTCCTATAGGAGCCTGTGTAAGGCGGGTGTCAATCCTGTAGAGTGACATTAAATATCGGCTTGATCCCTGCGCTCCACTGAGAATACCCCACAAAGATGGCATGGTGTACAAAACACCCAGGGCGGCTTTAGGGCGGTGTGATTAGTGCGGCCGTACTGAGCGTTAAGCTGGAGGGGGGCACTGACCTCAGGGGGAGCACTGTGTTTAGCAATAACTTACGATTTAAAAGCACCTGCTTCAGAGTTCCTTGTGCGTCCAGCTTTCTGGCAGCAATAAAAATGTCAAGATAACTTTTGTGATTAATGTTCCTGCTAGAGAGAAAAATCAGAATTTTGTCTAGTGACAGTTTTGACTCACCATAAAGTAGCTCAGAGGGTTAATATGCCTACTGCAAAGAACAGATCTGTATTTTATATGGATAGCTGGGTGGATAAGTAAAGCCAGACTTTGCCAGCACTTTAAAACTAATGAAATGTATGTGAGAGAGGGGCTATGGAGAGATGAGGGGCACTTTTGCCTGGTGGTAGTGAGGGAATACGAGGAACAGGTCATATGGGGTGCGCCAAAAAGATTGTCGCACCAGGTGCCACCAGCACTAGACCAGCCCTACACCCATCACGCACCCACGCACCCTGGTGCTGGGTACATCATCAGGATACAAATGAAGGTTGGCTGAGTGCATGGGCTCAGTTGGCGTAGACCCTGCTCAGCGTCAGCTGGCTAATTTGGCCTGGGGCTTTTTCAAGGCTTGCACAGTTGCCTCTATGTCTGCCCTGTGAGATAGCGGTAAGAACTGTATCCGTGGAGATAGACTAACATGTGGTCTGTGCGGGTGGGAGAGTGTTTGGCTAAAAAGTCTGGTATGGTCTGTATTTGATAAAGTGTCCTGCCACTCGATAAATCAAGCCTTGAAAAAGCCAAATTAGCCAGATGGGCTGAAACACATGTCAGCTGTTCTTCTGAACTTTGAATTTCTGTAAATACTGTGAACAAGATCAACACAGAAAACACAAGAATGATGAATAAAAAATCTTCATCGAAAGAAACCCGCTTTTGTTTACTTTGACTCATTGAAACACTGTACACTCTTCGGTTTCCAAATGCAGACAGTTCTCTGTTAGATGCAATAGCATCAGAGCATTGTCAATGCTATAAAAGCACTGACTTCTCTTTTGTCTACACACCCCTTCTTCTCTACCTAGCTAGTACCTCTTAACGGGCCAGGGTCTTGCCCATGGTTAGGGGAGTGGATGTAGAGACTGATATAATTCCCTATATCACAGGGCACTGAGGGCCCTTCATCGTTTACTCAGTACTCAAGATTCTCTGCATAACCCATTGAACGATGGTGGAGCTATTCTGAAGCGCTGTGGATGTACTAACCAGGCAAAGATGCGCATCTCCAAGTAACGCGCAGTTATATAGTGGAGAGTGCGGCTGAGACTTCCCTTCTCCGGCTGGGCTTGGGTAAAATTGCCTCATGGATGCAGGCTAATTACATTAAGCTCAACGGAGAGAGGACCGAAGTTTTAGTCTTGGGGAAAAACAAGGATCTCTGGGGCCCCAAACATTGGCCTAGCGAGATGGGTGCACTTCCTCAGCCCTCCCGCCATGTTCGTAACTTGGGTGTCATCATTGATGATTCACTGACTATGCAACATCAAGCTGTTAGGGTAGCTGCCACATGTTTTACCATTCTGAAATGGCTAAAAATATCATTTGGATGCTGTCGGAGCCCGCCCAGAGAACAGTAGTCCAGGCGCTTGTCACCTCAAGACTGGACTACGGTAACATTCTTTATCTGGGGGCCAATAAGGAGGTGACTCGTAGGCTGCAGATGGTTCAGAACTCTGCTGCAAGACTTCTTTGCCGGGTTCCTAGAGCTATCTCTGTTTCCGGTCACCTGCGGGACCTGCACTGGCTCAGGGTTGAGAACCGTATTAAGTTCAAAGCCCTGAGCTACATGTTTAAAATCAAAACAGGTGTGGCCCCTCAGTATCTGCAGTCTCTGGTTTGTCCCTATGTGCCTCCTCGCTGCCTTCGCTCATCTACCCAAGGGAAATTCATTGTGCCTAGAGTCAAACTATCCCGGAGGGGTGGACGATCGTTTGCATACCTCGGTCCCTCCTTATGGAACTCCCTCCCCACCTCAATTCGGAATGAAACGGTGTATATCCAATTCAGCAAATCCTTAAAAACCTGGCTCTTCAACCAATAATCTTTAAGCTGCTATCCATTCCTAGATCTGGTCGGCGCCGGGAAACCCTTTTTGGGTAGCTGTTGCGCCTTACAAATTTAATTAATAATAATAATATACTCTGCCCCTTGCTATGGCCTCCAACAACTAAAATGTAGCCTACTGGTGCTACTTTTCAATTAAATTAGGAAATGCAATGACCACAAAAGCAGTCAAGAGCAGAACCTGATTCAATTCTCAGGAGTCAATCTTCAGTTCATATTTTTGGGGATGGACCTATTGTTACCATCTCCCTCCTCTGAACTTGCCTTTTCACCATGGGCTAAGGATGAGCTCAGAATTTAGTGATGAGACATTTTGACTTGTCCGCTAATGAATATGGATAATAGGCTTTCCTTAGTCCTTAGGCAAGCACAGGTTTGAACCTGCCAGAGACTGAGAGGAATTCAGTTATTTCTTTGAGGGTTCCTGAAACTCCTTTACCGAAGGATGCACCCACATGAGAAATCCATACTATAACTTTAAAAGGCTTTATTAATATGTTAAATCACCGTTATTGTGAAAAGTATATAAATAAGTGTTGGCGCAGAACACTACCTTAAATCCCATTCATGGGGCACACCAACAACTAGGATTTGGAGCGGTGAAGTCGCGATACGGACTTTGGTGCTTCCCGACTGGAGCCATCACCTAACTCAATTGAGTTTACTAGCAAGTGATAAACATTCTCATAAGAATGGCAGACAAATGTTTCAGTTTCAAAGCTTTATTTAAAGAATTCAGGCAGGTTACAGAATATGTGCCATAAGGGACTTTAGCGGCAAAGCATTTAAGTCATAAGTACAAAGAACTCAGTACAGTTCTTAGTGAAATCCGGCATAGATTCACCTTCTAAGAGTGGGGAAAGGGGTCTCCTCCCCATAGAAATCTGTGTGTCCTTTTTTAGGACTTTAGACAAAGACAGTCATACATTCTACATAGGTACGTGTTTATCAGTACATGCACCAATAGAGAACAAGCAATAAGAAACATTTTACTACAGAATACATTTGAAGATTCTCCCATGGTAGCACTACATTGGATGTGCGGACATTCTCACAGTTAGGGCCATATTTATCAACATTTCACATAGCGCAGTAAGCCACCTCGCTGTTGTGAGAAGGTGGCCTGGTATATGCTGTCCACTAATTAAAGTGGGCACCTTGTACCAGGCCACACGACCCTTATGATGTACGAGGTCAAAGATAACCTTTAGAAAGCTATCCTAGTGGTAGCTGTGGAGAGCAGCCTTCAGGCTTAATCTTGAAGGAATGTAAAGCAGCTCTTGTTTTACCAGAGTATCACTTCCTGAATGACCAAATGAAAGGAGAACCACACAGTAGTGATATAAAAATATGTATTTATTAATATAACACTCTCTACTAATCTCTACACGAGATTAGAACATAAAGCACACAATATTGAATCAATAGAACAATTGTAAGTAGCACAATACACAGCGGGCTCCAGGGGGAGACCGAACCACATATTAAAAAAACTGGTATAACAATCACGACTTGACTAGACACAGTGCCTAGAGCACGTAGAATCGCTGGGACCCCAAGGAACCACCCAAGGCAGTGACACAGGGCGCCCACGGAGGACGGGTGCAGTGAGGAAACACGACTGTGCGCTCCGTGCAACTCTATGGGAAAGTCGTGGTTGGAAAGTTATAAGTTAAGGACACTTCTACGAGGACTTCAAGCAAACCCTTTGGAACATAAGAGGTTCTAGAGCCAACACACCACTGAGTACCGAGGTACCCGTGTTACCTATCCCAGAGGGGCCGGGTGCATAGGGGTCAAGTGGTGTCTGAAACCTCCGTCGTTTTCAATGGAGGGCTGCGAAGAAGTACTACTGCCAGGAAGGCGAAGAGTGGATTCGAAGTGAGAGGAACCTGAAAGCAAAGGGGAGAGAGTCTGGGTCACTTCAGGTGACCAGGGGCTCGGTAGTCGAATGCCCACCGATGTTGGGTGCTTCAGGTGAGAAGTAAGGATGCTTGACTCTGCAGACACGGGGACCAGGAGATGTCGACGATAACAAAAGTCCGGAGGTGAGCTGTCCCACGAAGGCTGTCGAGTGCTGAGGGGTCAGTGTCCGGCTGGAGCACCAACAAGTCTTGGCAAATGCAACCCACGCGGGCAGAGGAAACAGGTTATGGTGTGGACCAGCAAGGTCCAGGAGACTCTCCAAGCAATGGGGAGTCAGGGCACGTCTGGAGCAACTAGGGAAGCCCAAGAACAAACAAGGTGACCCTCGCCAGGACCCACAGGCCAACGGACCAGGGATCGCGAGGAGACCTTGAGCGAATTCACAAAGCACCAGCCCACAGAGCACTCGGTGAGTGGAGGCCGGATATCTTCAACGCAAATGCTGCTTGTGGTCGGGACTACACGGAGTCCAAAGCACAAGCTCAGGGATTGCCAACAAGCATATGCTGCTGCAAATGTAGACGGTGCACAGAGGTTCGGGTTGCACGGTCCCTACGAGGGATACTGTTCTCAGAATTGCTGAGAGGTCAGATCAACCTCGAGGACCTTCGGGAACCTACCTCCTGTGTTGCTGAAATCTTCAGAGTCTGCAGGAGCTCTGGAGATGCAAGCCGGTCAGATGCGTTTAGGTGCCTGCTGCTGCAGGGGAGTAACTCCTTTACTCCAAGGGAGATTCTTCAGTCGTCCAGCGTCGTGTAGACAGTCGAAGTACTTGGTTTCTTCTTAGCAGAATCTTGTCCAGGTAAAATCTAAAGTTCTGTAGCCAGGTATCCCACTTTATACCCACGGGAGAGGGTTGGAAAGATTCTGTGGACCCTCCTAGGGGAGGGGCAGGACAGAGGGGTGGCTACACCCATGTCCTTTGTCCAGTTTTGCACCAGAACAGGAGCCAATGGCTCCCAGAACTGGTCTGAGCTGGACTATGCACAGGGACACCAAATGTGCCCCCAGTGCAGACTTTCTGGCACTCTCAGAGTGCACCCACCCAGCCCCAATACACTAAACCCTGTCTGAGAGGTGGTCACACCTCCCTGTGACAGGATGCCTGTTGTCATGCCTTCCTCTGCTCGACCTTGGCTCAGCAGCAGGAGGGCAGAATCGTGTCTGTGGCTGGCAGCATCCATTTTGTGCTGCCCAGGTCGAGAAAGCTGGTACCGGGTAGACCAGTGACCCACAGTAGTGGTTCTAGAAGGGTGGAATCATACCTCCCACACCAGTTACTGGTGTGGAGGTATGATTCCAAGGTGTTTGACACCAAACACAACATGTTTCTAAGCAGCCGTTTTAAAGTTAGCATTTACCGCGAGGTTATAATGCAACTTAACCTATATGTCTGGCTGCATCACTGACAACCCCGGAGAATGGTCTCCGAAGGCTGCAGAGGGGCTCTGCTCATGCAGGGGCACCCTCTCACGTAAAACCCAGCGCCCTGCCTTCAGGATTGATAAGGCCTGCCATAGGGGTGACTGATAGGTTTTTAAGTGTAGTGATTTAGATAAATCTAGGGAACCTATATCTCAGTAAGTGGTGCAAGCACCAGCTTACACAGGCTGCTGTGGCTGACCTGTTGTGTAATTTTGAAAGGCCTCTCATGGGTGGCATAATACATGCTTCAGCCCATGGGAGGCCTCTGGGGTACCTATGCCCTGGGTACATGGTGTACCATATACTAGGGACTTATAAGGGTACCCCAGTATCCAATCTGGAGTGTACCTAAAGTACATGCATATCAATTTAAGGGAGAAAGCAGATAGACTGGGGTTCTGCGTAGCAGGATCCCAGTCAGACTAGTTCAAAAACAGTGATACATCAGCAAAAGGTGGGGGTAACCATAAGAAGCAGATCCTACTTTCCTACACAACCGCCCCTCCCCCCAAACGCAGGGACATTAATCTAACCTTGACCACTTGAGTCTTCGTGTTCTAAGTAGAAATATCTGGAGAGTCCATCTGCATTGGCATGGTTACTCCCAGGTCTATGTTCCACTGTATTGTCCATCCCCTGTAGGGAAATGGACCACCTCAAGAGTTTGGGTTTTCACCCTTCATCTGTTTTAGCCATAAGAGGGGCTTATGGTCTGTCTGAACAATGAAGTGAGTGCCAAACAGGTATGGCCTCAGCTTCTTCAGAGCCCAAACCACAGCAAAGGCTTCCCTACCAATAGCTGACCAAAGTTTCTCTCTGGGGGTCAGCCTCCTGCTTATGAAAGCTACTGGCTGATCCTGACCTTCCTCATTCAATTGTGATAATACAGCCCCTACCCCCAATTCAGATGCATCTGTTTGAACAATGAATTGCTTGGAATAATCAGGACTTTGCAGAATGGAAGCAGTGCACATGGCCTGCTTCAGGTCATCAAATACCTTTTGACAGCTAACTGTCAACTGAACTTTCTTAGGCATTCTTTTGGAAGTTAAGTCATTCAAAGGGGTCACTATGGAGCCATATCCTTTGACAAACCTCCTGTAGTACCCAGTCAGGCCCAAGAAAGCTCTGACCTGAGTCTGGGTAGTTGGAGCAACCCAATCCATGATGGTTTGGATTTTGCTCTGCAATGGTTGAACCTGGCCTCCACCCACAAGGTGGCCCAGGTACACAACCTTACTCTGCCCTATCTGGCACTTGGTGGCCTTGATAGTGAGGCCTGCTTTCTGCAGGGCCTCCAGAACATTTCTCAGGTGGACCAGGTGATCCTCCCAGGTGGAGCTAAAGACAGCAATATCATCTAGATAAGCTGCACTATAGGCTTCCAGACCTGTGAGAACTTTATTCACCAGCCTTTGAAATGTGTCAGGTGCATTTTTCAAGCCAAAAGGCATCACCACAAATTGGTAGTGCCCACTAGGGGTTGAGAATGCTGTTTTTGGTTTTGCTTCCTCAGCTAATCTGATTTGCCAGTAACCAGATGTCAGGTCAAATGTACTTAAGAATTTGGCAGAGGTCAAAGTATCAATAAGTTCATCGGCCCTTGGAATTGGATGAGCATCAGTCCTAGTGACTGCATTGAGTCCCCTGTAGTCAACACAGAACCTCATCTCTCTCTTACCACCCTGGATGTGAGGTTTTGGTACTAAGACTACTGGGCTAGCCCAAGGGCTATCTGAGGGCTCAATCACTTTCCAACATTTTCTGGACTTCTGTCCTGGTACAGTCCCTGACATGGTCAGGTTGCCTGTAAATCTTATTTTTAACAGGCAGACTG
Organism: Calotriton arnoldi; assembly: GCA_963921515.1. Taxonomy (NCBI): domain Eukaryota; kingdom Metazoa; phylum Chordata; class Amphibia; order Caudata; family Salamandridae; genus Calotriton; species Calotriton arnoldi. The sequence continues at coordinate 477,332 of CAWUFW010012245.1, forward strand.
TTACCTGTGTCCACCTCATGTGTACACCAGGTAGTCTGACTTGGATTCAGTGAGAACATGTGTCTGTACTGATTGAGGACCTTCCTGCAATCAGTCTCTTGCTGTTCAGTGAGGCGGCCTGCCAAGGCTACTCCATCAACTGAATCATCATTAGGGTTCTGTGAGAGGAGGTCAGGGAGTGGATCACTCTCTTCCTCCTGTCCCTCATCAGTAGCCATGAGCAAGCCCATGTCTGCCCTGTCCACATATGGCTTGAGCCTGTTCACATGGAGCACCCTGTGGGGGCTCCTGGGAGTTCCAAGGTCTACCAGGTAGGTAACATCTCCCTTCTGCTCAAGAATGGTATGGGGCCCACTCCACTTGTCTTGGAGAGCTGCTGGGGCCACAGGCTCCAACACCCATACCTTCTGTCCTGGCGGCTGATACACAGTCAAAACAGCCTTTTGGTCATGCCAGGGCTTTTGCAATTCCTGGCTAGCCTCAAGGTTTTTGGATGCCTTCTTCATATACTCAGCCATCCTGGAGCGGAGACCAAGTACATAGTCCACTATGTCCTGTTTAGGTGGTTTGAGCGGTAACTCCCATCCCTCCTTAACCAAACATAAGGGACCCCTAACTGGATGTCCAAACAGAAGTTCAAAAGGGCTGTAGCCAACCCCCTTCTGAGGAACCTCTCTGTAGGCAAAAAGAAGGCAGGGCAAAAGGATATCCCATCTACGCCTGAGCTTGTCAGGGAGACCTTTTATCATGCCCTTCAGGGTTTTGTTGAATCTCTCAACTAACCCATTGCATTGTGGGTGATAGGGTGTGGTGAATTTGTAATTCACTCGACGCTCCTTCCACATAGCAGTAAGGTAACCAGACATAAAGTTTGCATCTCTATCTGATACTACCTCCTTAGGGAAACCCACTCTGGACAAAACTCCCAGGAGGGTCCTTGCCACAGCAGGAGCTGTGGTGGTCCTAAGGGGTATTGCTTCTGGATATGGCATGGTCCAACACCACTAGTATGAATCTGTGTCCAGATGCAGTTGGAGAATCCATGGGACCAACAATGTCAATCCCAACCCTCTCAAAGGGAACCCCCACCACAGGTAGTGGTATCAGGGGGGCCTTTGTAGTACCACCTGCCTTACCACTGGCTTGGCAAGTGATGCAGGAGCGACAAAACTCCTTTGTGTCTTCTGACATGTGAGGCCAGTGAAAGTGAGGGACAATTCTGTCCCAGGTCTTGCTTTGGTCTAAGTGTCCTGCTAATGGGATATCATGTGCCAGTGTTAATAGGAAGCCTCTAAACTTCAGAGGTATAACCAACCTCTTGGTAACACCAGGCTTGGGGTCTCTACCCTTTGAGTATAGAAGTTCATCATCCCAGTAGATCATGTGGGACCCAATGGCACTCCCAGCAGCCTCAGCAGCAGCTTGCTGTCTGAGGGGTTCAAGAGAGGGGCAGTTCAGCTGCTCCTGGCTCAGCTCTGCCCTGGAAGGGCTCCCTGTCCCCAAGAACTCAACCTGGTCAGGTTCAAGTTCCTCTGAGACAGTTTCTTCACAGGGACTGAGATCATCTCCCTCAGGAGACTGATCCTCACTCTGAGGCAGGGGGGAAGACACTGCCTTACCCCTACTGCTCCTTCTCTTGGAAGGCACCTGGTCCATTATTCCAGGATCCAGGGCCTGTTCAGTGGAAGACATTTTTGCCTGTGACCTAGTCATGGCAAACACATCTGCAGGGATGCCCAGCATTTCTGCATGTGTCCTGAGTTCCACTTCAGCCCAAGCTGAAGTCTCCAAATCATTGCCCAACAAGCACTCTACAGGGAGGTCTGAGCTAACCACAACCTTCTTAGAACCAGTTACCCCTCCCCAGGTGAAATTCACAACTGCCAAGGAATGGTCTGTCCTGACATTGCTTGCATTGGTCACTTGGTACATCTCACCGAGTATGATCTGGTCAGGGCCCACAAGATCTTTTGTCACCATGGTGACACTTGCACCTGTGTCCCTGTATGCCATGGCCTCCTTACCATTGATCAAAGGCTGTTGTCTGTACTTGCACAGGTTACTGGGACTTACAAATAAGGAGGCAATATCCATGCCTCCATCACAGACCAAAACAGCCTGAGTTGGAATTCTGACTAGGCCAGAATCCATCTCAGATCCCAAGGTTAACCCTACTATACCCTTGTTCTGTGTACCACCACTTGAGACTGTGCTAGGGGGAACAGTTGCCTTAGGGGCAGTGGTGGTAGGAGTGGAATCCTTGGCCCTTGGACAATTGGCATCTTTTGTCCAATGGGTCTTATCTTTACAGATATGACACCAAGGTTTCCTTTTGCCTTTACCCTTGTTGGATCGTGACTCCCCCCCCGATGCAGGTTTTTGGGGCCCTTGTGAAGACTTCTAGGGGCAGATTTACAAGAAAGTGACGCATCTGTAGAGATGCGTCACTTTCCCTGCGCCACACTGAGAAACCCTTGCGCCACCATGGATGCGCCGTATTTACAATACGGTGCACCATGGCGCAAGGATTGACAGATGCGTCAGAAATTCTGACGCATCTGTTGGGGCAAAAGTCACGCATTGCTAGAGTCGTGTCGCAAGCACGACGCAACTCCAGCAATGCTTTTTGAGGCCTATTCCCACTACACTGCATCACTCCTTACGCCTGCTTCAAGCAGGCGTAAGGTTTTGATGCAGTGGAGTCCTAGAACTGACGCAGTGAAATCTTGTAGATTTCACTGAGTCACTTTTATGAGGCCTTCCTGCGTGGGAACGCCCACCCTGCATACATTATACCTGACGCAGGTATAATGTGACGCAGGGCTTTACAACGTGACGCATCTCCCTAGATGCGTCACGTCACAAATAGGCTGCATTGTTTGCGCCGCTGTTGCGTCAAAAAAGTGACGCAAAAGTCACGCAAGGAGCTTGTAAATCTGCCCCCTGGTCTTTACCCTTCTCCCCACCCTTATCTGAAGTTTTAGCATCTTGCTTCTTGGGGTCACCACCTTGGTTCTGAGCTTTCTGCTTCACCCTGGTTCTGACCCATTTGTCTGCCTTCTTTCCCAATTCTTGGGGAGAGGTCAGATCAGAATCAACCAGGTACTGATGCAACAACTGATTTTGGCAATTATTAAGGATCTGCTCCCTCATAATTAAATTGTACAAGCCCTTAAAATCATTCACTTTACTGCCAAGTAACCAGTCTCCCAGAGCATTAGAAGCACAATCTACATAGTCTACCCAGTCCTGAGTCTGTGTCTTCTGGGTGTCTCTGAACTTAATTCTGTATTGCTCAGTGGTTAAGCCAAACCCATCAATTAGAGCACTCTTCAGGACTGAATAATTGTCAGCATCCTCTTCTCTAACAGTGAGGAGCTTATCTCTACCTTTGTCAGCAAAGGAGAGCCACAAGATAGCTGCCCACTGCTCCTGAGGGACCCTCTGTACCTTACAGGCCCTCTCTAGTGCAGTTATCCATTTGTGGATGTCATCCCCACTCTGGTAGGGAGGGACTATCTTGTTCAGGTTCCTATGATCATGAGTATACTCCTTAACCCTAGGGACACTGTTGCTGCCACCATGGGACTCTAGTCCCAATCTCTTTGTAGCTCTCTGGAGCTCTAGGGATTCCCTGTCTAGGGCCAACTGCTCCTTCTTGAGCCTAAGCTTGATTTTCTCAAGCTCCAGAAGTTGGCACTGTCTCTCATAAGAGGATTCCCTCCTATTTGAAATGGAAGTCCCTATTGAAGTTCCTGAGTGCTGAGATTCTACAGAGGGAGATCTAGGTCTCCTAGGTAAACTCTGTACTCTTCCTGGTGGAGTAAAGAGAGGGCCACTGGGGCCTTCTCCCCCACCTGAAGGAAGTTCTGTGTTTTCCAGGTTAGAATCATTCTGATCCTCCTGGCCAGGGTTTGAGTCCAGGTCAAAGAAGGTTTCACTTCCTGGCATTTCCTCATTCCCTGCCCCACCCACTCTATCTGCCTCATCAGACCCTGGGGTCTTCCTAAGGTCATCTAAGAGCAACATCTCTATGAGACGTTGGGTGCTGGCACTTCTCCCTGTCCTCAACTTCCTAGACATGCACATGGTTATCAATTCTTGAAATGAGAGGCCATCATACCTAGTTGGCAGAGAGTCACTGGCTTCTCCTCTAGAAGACATACTAGTGTTACGTGGTGTAGGCACCTACCTAACCTAGTGGAGACTAAACTCTCTTGAGTTGGAGAAAGGGTGTGCTAGACCCTTGACTTACCCAACTCCAAGTTCAGTAGAACTTACTTATTCTAATCTTGATTATATGTACCTAATACTTAGTGGTTTTCAGTTAATCACTCAATGAGATTTATCTGGTAAAACAATAGCAAGCTTGAATCCCAACCGCTGCACACCAATGTGAGAAGGTTGCCTGGTGTATGCTGTCCACTAATTAAAGTGGGCACCTTTTACCAGTCCACACGACCCTTATGATGTATGAGGTCAAAGATAACCTTTATAAATCTATCCTAGTGTTAGCTGTGGAGAGCAGCCTTCAGGCTTAATCTTGAAGGAATGTAAAGCAGCTTGTTTTACCAGAGTATCACCTCCTGAATGAGTAAATGAAAGGAGAACCACACAGTAGTGATATAAAAATATGTATTTATTAATATAACACTCTCTACTAATCTCTACACGAGATTAGAACATAAAGCACACACTATTGAATCAATAGAACAATTGTAAATAGCACAATACACAGCGGGCTCCAGGGGGAGACCGAACCACATATTAAAAAAACTGGTATAACAATCACGACTTGACTAGACACAGTGCCTAGAGCACGTAGAATCGCTGGGACCCCAAGGAACCACCCAAGGCAGTGACACAGGGCGCCCACGGAGGACGGGTGCAGTGAGGAAACACGACTGTGCGCTCCGTGCAACTCTATGGGAAAGTCGTGGTTGGAAAGTTATAAGTTAAGGACACTTCTACGAGGACTTCAAGCAAACCCTTTGGAACATAAGAGGTTCTAGAGCCAACACACCACTGAGTACCGAGGTACCCATGTTACCTATCCCAGAGGGGCCGGGTGCAAAGGGGTCAAGTGGTGTCGGAAACCTCTGTCGTTTTCAATGGAGGGCTGCGAAGAAGTACTACTGCCAGGAAGGCGAAGAGTGTCCGGTGGAATCCAAGCCTGGATTCAAAGTAAGAGGAACCTGAAAGCAGAGGGGACAAAGTCTGGGTCACTTCAGGTGACCAGGGGATCGGTAGTCGAATGCCCACCGATGTCGGGTGCTTCAGGTGAGAAGTAAGGATGCTTGACTCTGCAGCCACGGGGACCAAGAGACGTCGACGATGACCAAAGTCTGGAGGTGAGCTGTCTCACAAAGGATGTCGAGTGCTGAGGGGTCAATGTCCGGCTGGAGCACCAACAAGCCTTGGCAAGTGCACCCCACGCGGGCAAAGGAAACAGGTTACGGTGTGGACCAGCAAGGTCCAGGAGACTCTCCAAGCAATGGAGAGTCAGGGCACGTCTGGAGCAATCAGAGAAGCCCAAGAACAAACAAGGTGACCCTCGCCAGGACCCACAGGCCAACGGACCATGTATCGCGAGGAGACCTCGAGCGAATTCACAAAGCACCAGCCCACAGAGCACTCGGTGAGTGGAGGCCGGATATCTTCGGTGCAAATGCTGCTCGGGGTCAGGACTACACGGAGTCCAAAGCACAAGCTCAGGGATTGCCAACAAGCATAGACTGCTGCAGGGGTTCGGGTTCCATGGTCCCCACGAGGGATACTGGTCTCAGAATTGCTGAGAGGTCAGATCAACCTCGAGGACTTTCGGGAACCCACCTCCTGTGTTGCTGAAATGTTCGGAGTCCGCAGGAGCTCTGGAGATGCAAACCGGTCAGATGCGTTTAGGTGCCTGCTGCTGCAGGGGAGTAACTCCTTTACTCCAAGGGAGATTCTTCAGTCGTCCAGCGTCGTGCAGACAGTCGAAGTACTTGGTTTCTTCTTAGCAGAATCTTGTCTGGGTAAAATATAAAGTCCTGTAGCCAGGTATCCCACTTTATACCCACGGGAGAGGGTTGGAAAGATTCTGTGGACCCTCCTAGGAGAGGGGCAGGACAGAGGGGTGGCTACACCCATGTCCTTTGTCCAGTTTCACGCCAGAGCAGGAGCCAATGGCTCCCAGAACTGGTTTGAGCTGGACTATGCACAGGGACACCAAATGTAACCCCAGTGCAGACTTTCTGGCACTTTCAGAGTGCACCCACCCAGCCCCAATACACTAAACCCTGTCTGGGAGGTGGTCACACCTCCCTGTGACAGGATGCCTATTGTCATGCCTTCCTCTGCTCGAGCTTGGCTCAGCAGCAGAAGGGCAGAATTGTGTCTGTGGCTGGCAGCATCCATTTTGTGCTGCCCAGGTCGAGAAAGCTGGTACCGGGTAGACCGGTGACCCACAGTAGTGGTTATAGAAGGGTGGAATCATACCTCCCACACCAGTTACTGGTGTGGAGGTATGATTCCAAAGTGTTTGTCACCAAACACGACATGTTTCTAAGCAGCTGTTTTAAAGTTAGCATTTACCGCGAGGTTATAATGCAACTTAACCTATATGTCTGGCTGCATCACTGACAACCCCAGAGAATGGTCTCCGAAGGCTGCAGGGGGGCTCTGCTCATGCAGGGGCACGCTCTCACATAAAACCCAGCACCCTGCCTTCAGGATTGATAAGGCCTGCCATAGGGGTGACTTATAGGTTTTTAAGTGTAGTGATTTAGATAGATATAGTGAACCAATATCTAAGTAAGTGGTGGAAGCACCAGCTTACACAGGCTGCTGTAGCAGACCTGTTGGGTCATTTTGAATGGCCTCTCATGGGTGGCATAATACATGCTTCAGCCCATGGGAGGCCTCTGGGGTACCTATGCCCTGGGTACATGGTGTACCATATACTAGGGACTGATAAGGGTATCCCAGTATCCAATCTGGAGTGTACCTAAAGTACATGCATATCAATTTGAGGGAGAAAGCAGATAGACTGGGGTCCTGGATAGCAGGATCCCAGTCAGACCAGTCCAAAAACAGTGAAACATCAGCAAAAAGTGGGGGTAACTATAAGAAGCAGATCCTACTTTCCTACAGCTGTGCTGCGTGAAAGGGCACAAATGCGCCATATTTAACATTATGAGGTGCAATACTGTCTTTTTGTTGCCCTGGTGCTCAGTGTCAATGTGCTCCCTGTGTTGTAAGCAGGAATGTTTTTGTGCAGGGAGGGACACCTTCCTGCACAAAAACAAGCTGCAGCAGACATAGAAAGAGGAAACAATTTGGAGAAATAAAGAAATTTCTCCTCCTTACGCCTCACCTGGGGAGGCGAAGCCGTTTGACACATTCCCAGGTCTACCAGTAAAGGTAAATGGTGGGTGCATGGGAACACCCAGGGCCGGCTCTAGGGCGGTGCGATCAGTGCGACCGCACCGGGCGTTCACTTGAGGTGGGGGCGTCATTTTTGAAATTATGTACTATCATTTTAAAAGCACCTTCCTGGCCTCCAGCAACTTTCAGACATCAATTAAAATGTCAAGAGAAGTCCGGTGATTAATCGTCTTCCTGGAACGAGACTGGAGGTTTGTCTAGTGGAAGTTTTGACTCATCCTAAGGTAGCGCAGAGGGTTAAAATACCTGCTGCTAAGAACGTGTACCATGCAGATAACAAAGTGCATATAATGTAAATAGGTCAGTGGGTCGCTGCTTCTGTAAGAGCTCCGTTTGTTACTTGTTGTTTATAAGTCAAAATCCTAATATAGAACATTGAGCTACTGACTGTCACCCTAGAGCTGCTGCAAACTGCAAGGTATATGTTAGAGCTATATGTTTTTTTGCCCAGTCTTTCATCATCCTAATCTTGTGAAACGGGTTCATTTGGGTAGAAAACAGTTCTTATTATGAAAGAGAACCCCTAACAATGATGTTACGTTTTAAATTCTGAATTTGTGCCTTTCCTGAATAAGAACTTTAACTATATTGTCTACCAGTATCGATGACATGTCACTCCTACACACCACCTTGAAGTACTGTCTGATGAAACATTTCCTATACACTGATTTACACACATATGATTGTCTCTGTGCAATGTGTGTGTGGTGTAAAGTGCTCTGACACCTTACACTGGTATGAGTGGTGCTATAAAACTAAATGAATCTGAGAGACGGTGGTTATGGAGACTTGAGGGGCACTGTTAAAGGGTGCTAGTGAGGGAATCCATGGCAGAGGTGGTCATTGGGGGGTGCCAACAGACATTGTCGCACAGGGCGCCACCAGTGCTAAAGCCGGCCCTGGGAACACCCACGCGTCCACCCATGGAAAGCCTCCCTAGGGCAGAGCATCGCAACGCAGCGATTTACATACATGTTGTGAAGCTTTTTCTTGGAGTCCTGGGGTACTCAGAGGTCACTGGGCTTCACCTTTTAGTAGTAATGTTTACCAAAAGTTTCTAGGTCCGGAACTCCAAATTCAAAAGCCAAGACACTCGTGACGGATTTGACTTTCTCACGTTAGCAAGGGCATTACTGCATAAGGTAGAGGGCTTTAGAATTTCACGGGGTCAGTATAGAACAGTAGTTCACACTTAATGACGTCAACTTTCAATGTTTTACTTCATAAAAAAACTTATAATATGTAAAGAAAATAATATGCTACACAGTGAAAACCAGAAGGCCCAAGCACCTTCTGGGCCAGAGATCCAATCTCAAATGTTGTATAGCCCCCTCACTAGCAGTATCTTCAGCAATCATGTCTTCAAGGCACATTAGGCAAGACTCATTAGTAAAAATCTTCCTTCTTCCCCCAACACCTGAGGGATTCTGTCAGGGATTGATTGGGCCAATGCTTGTTACTTGGGCCTCCCCACTGGCATCTTTCAGAAACAGCAATGTGCCCAAAATATGGCAGTTCGGCTGGTGCACGAAGTTAGGGGATGTGTCTGGGTCTCTGAGGCGCTTCGAGGCCAGGCTGGCTTCTGGTCGCCCAGTGGGTCCAGTTTAAGGGCCCTCGTTTGTCCACAGAGCCTTTCACGCGGTCCCAGGTGCACTTAGGCATGACTTCAAGAGGTGTCCCCTCGCGCACCCTCTGCTCTTGCTCCGATCGTGAACTATCTGCACTCTGTGTCACATGGACTCGAGTCGCTGCGGTGGGAGGGCTGTCTCGTCGGGTCTTCCACCCGTGGAATAAACAGCCCTTGCATGTCCTTCAGGTTAACACATGAAACCTATTGTAGGAATGGTTCTCCCTCTGTCTCGTCAATGCAGGCTCAAAGCAGTTCTAGCGCCAAGACGCCGTCGGGCGAATGTTACGCTTTATTAATGCCTCACTCACTGAAGTTGCACCACGCGAGCGCCCCCCGCAACCCTTAGTGGTAGCCCTGTTGAGGCCTCAAGTGCGCCTCTCTGTAGGGAAGCGCCTACGAATCCTTTGTCTGGGGTGCAGTTATACGTGACGAAGTAACAGTGACAGTATTGTTCCAGAGGCGCAAATGATGCCCCCCGCCCTTGCAGAAGGTGATGAGGCCCCCCTAAAAATCCCATATCTCACAGATACCCATTGCCCCATGGCTGGTATGGGTCCCTCGAAGGGTTGGGGCCCCGGCCCCCCAGAGGTCCCCCCCCCCCCTCCCCGCCCCTTCCCCATGCCACAAGAGCTGCAGAGGCCTGCGTTAAGCCCCTGCACGGTTGGTATAGCGCCTTTTAGCGCCTGGTAGTAAGATGTCAGTGCGCTTTACAAAATACAGTAACACAACGTCAGAAGTACTTCATCTTCAAAAAGCGATACCAATAGTCGTTCAAAAACATCCGGTTTAAATGTGTTTAAAACAACCTTCCTATTTTTGTTTAAGCCTTTGTGCAAGCCCAGGTGGGCGAGCAGCGCGCCCCCGTGCCCGAGCCTGGCGCGCGCACATGCCTGGCCTTGCATCTGTAGGTGGAATGTGGGGCCCCGGGCTTGAACCCCGCCTCCTCGCATATGTTTCGTGTTACTTCAGGCAACGACACACATTCCTTGAATTGGGGCAAAGAAGCCGTTGCAACGCCCGAGACGGGCCAATTCTGTAAGCACAAAAGAAACACTCATTGCCTTTCAACAAAACGTCACCACCGACCATAACACTGCACAGAGTCAACAACCAAATACACAGACGTGCACCCCCACACAAAGCCGTCTTACTTCTCAACAACGAGCCACCAAAATGACCTCACACAAACCCGCGCACACAAAGCTTCAGGTACACCTGACCTCAAAACAATGCGCCACGACAAACAACAGAATACACCCACAAAAAAACACCACACACAAAACCACAAAACCCACACACATCCACACAACTTCACATAAGCAATGACAGTAGTCTACACTAGCAGTAGCTCACACCTCGCCCCAGAAAAACATGCACATGCAAACACAACCACACAACTTCACACCGTAGGCTACGCCACTACACTGAACTGCACATAGCCACACAACTTCACCGATGTACACCACCCCAAAGCTCCGCTTATCCCAAAAAGGCAAAACCCATCCCCCACACCCACCCCTTACCCACACACTACCACATGCCATGCTACAACAGAAATATACAAACACACATACAGAAACATGCACCCGCACAGACATCCATCTTAACATGGATATAGCCACAGATGGGTTTCAAGGCGCTAGAGGGTTCCAGGCCCGGTGCTCTGTGGGAGGTTAAAGGCATTGGAGAATTCCTGGCTGGTACAAGTTGAAGCACTGGAGACTTCCAGCTCTGGTTCACTGGGTGTTCAATCAAACACACAAAAGGGTGCGCCCTGACGTGGGTCCCGTGCTCGCTGTACCACTGGACCCAGGCTACGCCCGACTGAAGAGCCCCATTCAGGATGACACCGGTCCTAGGATGCTTGTTACCGGTTCAGGAAGGACCTGGCCTGGAAGTTTGGGCTGGACTGTTCCATTGGAGCAAAGTCCAGACTGATTTGCATATGGCTGGGTCCAAACTGAAGTGAGGTGGTGAGCAAAAGAAGGATGGATTGGATGACGCCGTGAGTGATTGCCAGTGGTTAGACTGATTGCAAGGATTCCTCCCATCACCCTTTGTGTGTTTGAGACACTGGGGGCCAGATCAAACTAAATATCACGCAACGCAGCAAGACAACCTGCTGCGCTGTGTGACAGTGAGAGAGCAGGAATGCAACTTATCTACTAAGATATGACCCATTCTTGGTCTCTCTGCCTGCGCTGACGCACTGAGTGCTGCCTAGCGCCAATGCACCATGGTGGAAGGGTGCCTTCGTTGTATGCAGGATTGTTTGTGTGCAGGCAGGGACTCCTTCCTGCACAAAAACAATCCTTAGAGGCATTTTCCATTTTTTATGTGTGCTGCAGAATGCAGCACACATGGAAAGAAGTAATGCAGGAGAAGTAAAGATATTTCTCCTCGTTACTCCTCTGCTGGGAAGGCGACCATTTTGTAGCAATTCAAGGTTTACTACCCTTAAAAATCTGGGAATGCGTCAAAATCCATGGATGGATGCATGGGAAAACCCTCCCAACTCATCGGAGCACAAAGCAGCGGTTTGCACTACCTTTTTAGGTCGAGCCTACCGTTGCAGCGCATGCGCTGCTCGCTTTGCGAGGCATGCTGTATTAGGGTATGTTTTAGAAGTGGTGTGGAAGCCCTGCCCATATTTTTCATTGGCTGGCGTCATCGTCCATGGTAAATGCTGGCTTCCGATTGATAATAAGGCTGCTTAGTCCCTCCTTGTTACCGCCCTGTCTCCTTTTGGGACCGCCCAGCAGGACTGGATCTTTTACTTGCAGCGTTACACTGTCTCCTTCATTAGTCGGTAGGCACTATATTTTTTTCACAATGGCGACAGCTTGTCTGTTATTTGTATTCAGGGTTTTAGCGCTCGGCTGTACAGCCTGAGAGCCAGGTCAGCAGAGCCGTTGTAGTGCCAGAGAACCAGGTCAGCAGAGCCGCTCTAGAGCCAGAGAACCAGGTCAGCAGAGCTGCTCTAGAGCCAGAGAACCAGGTCAGCAGAGCTGCTCTAGAGTCAGAGAACCAGATCAGCATAGCTGCTACAGAGCCAGAGAACCAGGTCAGCAGAGCCGTTGTAGAGCCAGAGAACGAGGTCAGCAGAGCTGCTCTAGAGCCAGAGAACCAGGTCAGCAGAGCTGCTCTAGAGCCAGAGAACCAGGTCAGCAGACCTGCTCTAGAGCCAGAGAACCAGGTCAGCAGAACCATTGTAGAGCCAGAGAACAAGGTCAGCAGAGCTGCTCTAAAGCCAGAGAACCAGGCCAGCACAGCTGCTGTGGAGCCAGAGAACCAGGCCAGCAGAGCCGTTGTAGAGCCAGAGAACCAGGTCAGCAGAGCTGCTGTAGAGCCAGAGAACCAGGTCAGCAGAGCTGCTGTAGAGCCAGAGAACCAGGACAGCAGAGCCGCTCTAGAGCCAGAGAACCAGGCAGCAAAGCTGCTCTAAAGCCAGAGAACCAGGTCAGCAGAGCTGCTCTAGAGCCAGAGAACCAGGTCAGCAGAGTCGTTGTAGAGCCAGAGAACCAGGTCAGCAGAGCCGTTGTAGAGCCAGAGAATCAGGTCAGCAGCGCTGCTCTAGAGCCAGAGAACCAGGTCAGCAGAGCTGCTGTAGAGCCAGAGAACCAGGACAGCAGAGCCACTATAGAGCCAGAGAACCAGGTCAGCAGAGCTGTTGTAGAGCCAGAGAACCAGATCAGCAGAGCTGCTTTAGAGCCAGAGCACCAGAGCTGCTGTAGAGCCAGAGAACCAGGTCAGCAGAGCCGCTATAGAGCCAGAGAACAAGGTCAGCAGAGCTGCTCTAGAGCCAGAGAACCAGGTCAGCAGAACAGCTGTAGAGCCTGAGAACCAGGTCAGCAGAGCCACTGTAGAGCCAGAGAACCAGGTCAGCAGAGCTGCTGTAGAGCCAGCAAACCAGGTCAGCAGAGCTGCTGTAGAGCCAGACAACCAGGTCAGCAAAGCTGCTCTAGAGCCAGAGTACCAGGTCAGCAGAGCGCCTGTAGAGCCTGAGAACCAGGTCAGCAGAGCCGTTGTAGAGCCAGAGAACCAGGTCAGCAGAGCAGCTCTAGAGCCAGAGAACCAGGTCAGCAAAGCTGCTCTAGATCCAGAGAACCAGGTCAGCAGAGCTGCTGTAGAGCCAGAGAACCAGGTCTGCAGAGCCGTTGTAGAGCCAGAGAACCAGGGAAGCAGAGCTGCTGTAGAGCCAGAGAACCAGGTCAGCAGAGCTGCTGTAGAGCCAGACAACCAGGTCAGCAAAGCTGCTCTAGAGCCAGAGGACCAGGTGGGCAGAGCGGCTGTAGAGCCTGAGAACCAGGTCAGCAGAGCCGTTGTAGAGCCAGAGAACCAGGTCAGCAGAGCAGCTCTAGAGCCAGAGAACCAGGTCAGCAAAGCTGCTCTAGATCCAGAGAACCAGGTCAGCAGAGCTGCTGTAGAGCCAGAGAACCAGGTCTGCAGAGCCGTTGTAGAGCCAGAGAACCAGGGAAGCAGAGCTGCTGTAGAGCCAGAGAACCAGGGCAGCAGAGCCACTGTAGAGCCAGAGAACCAGGTCAGCAGAGCCGCTCTAGAGCCAGAGAACCAGGTCAGCAGAGCCGCTCTAGAGCCAGAGAACCAGGTCAGCAGAGCTGCTCTAAAACCAGAGAACCAGGTCAGCAGAGCTGCTGTAGAGCCAGAGAACCAGGTCAGCAGAGCCGTTGTAGAGCCAGAGAACCAGGTCAGCAGAGCTGCTCTAGAGCCAGAGAATCAGGTCAGCAAAGCGGCTGTAGAGCCTGAGAACCAGGTCAGCAGAGCCGTTGTAGAGCCAGAGAACCAGGTCAGCAGAGCTGTTGTAGAGCCAGAGAACCAGGTCAGCAGAACTGCTCTAGAGCCAGAGAACCAGGTCAGCAGAGCGGCTGTAGAGCCTGAGAACCAGGTCAGCAGAGCCGTTGTAGAGCCAGAGAACCAGGTCAGCAGAGCCGCTCTAGAGCCAGAGAACCAGGCCAGCAGAGCTGCTCTAGAGCCAGAGAACCAGATCAGCAGAGCAGCTGTAGAGCCAGAGAACCAAGTCAGCAGAGCTGCTCTAGAGCCTGAGAACCAGGTCAGAAAAGCTGCTCTAGAGCCTGAGAACCAGGTCAGCAGAGCTGCTCTAGAGCCAGAGAACCAGGTCAGCAGAGCTGCTGTAGAGCCAGAGAACCAGGTCAGCAGAGCCGCTGTAGAGCCAGAGAACCAGGTCAGCAGAGCTGCTGTAGAGCCAGAGAACCAGGTCAGCAGAGCCGTTAAAGAGCCCGAGTCCCAGGTCAGCAGAGCCGCTCTAGAGCCAGAGAACCAGGTCAGCAGAGCCGCTGTAGAGCCAGAGAACCAGGTCAGCAGAGCCGCTCTAGAGCCAGAAATCCAGGTCAGCAGAGCCGCTCTAGAGCCATAGAACCAGTCCAGCAGAGCTGCTCTAGAGCCAGAGAACCAGGTCAGCAAAGCCGTTGTAGAGCCAGAGAACCCTGGCAAGCTGAGCTGCTCTAGAGCCAGAGAACCAGGTCAGCAGAGCTGCTGTAAAGCCAGAGAACAAGGTCAGCAGAGCCGCTCTAGAGCCAGAGAACTGGGTCACCAGAGCTGCTCTAGAGCCAGAGAACGAGGTCAGCAGAGCTGCTCTAGAGCCAGAGAACCAGGTCAGCAGAGCTGCTCTAGAGCCAGAGAACCAGGTCAGCAGAGGTGCTCTAGACCCAGAGAACCAGGTCAGCAGAGCTGCTGTAGAGCTAGAAAACCAGGTCAGCAGAGCTGCTGTAGAGCCAGAGAACCAGGTCAGCAGAGCTGCTGTAGAGCCAGAGAACCAAGTCAGCAGAGCTGCTGTAGAGCCAGAGAACCAGGTTCGCAGAGCTGCTGTAGAACCAGAGAACCAGGTCAGCAGAGCCGCTGTAGAGCCAGAGAACAAGGTCAGAAGAGCCGCTCTAGAGCCTAAGAACCAGGTCAGCAAAGCTGCTCTAGAGCCAGAGAACCAGGTCAGCAGAGCCATTGTAGAGCCAGAGAACCAGGTCAGCAGAGCTGCTCTAGAGCCAGAGAACCAGGTCAGCAGAGCTGCTCTAGAGCCAGAGAACCAGATCAGCAGAGCAGCTGTAGAGCCAGGTGTAGGAAGGTGGAATCTGACTACATGGTTGCCCCCACTTTTTTTCTGGTGTTTTGATGTTTTTTGACTTAGTTTGGCTGGGAACCTGCTATTCAGGCCCCCAGCCTATCTGCTTTCTCTTATAAATTGATTCCATGTACCTTAAGTACACTTCAGATTGGATTCTGGGGTGCCCTTATAAGTCCCTAGTATATGGTATACTATGTACCAAGGGCATAGGTACCCCAGAAGCCTACCAGGAGCTGAAGCATGTATTGTGCCACCCCTGGAAGGCCATCCAAAATGACACCACAGGACTGCTACTGCAGCCTGAGTGAGGTGGTGCATGCACCCCTTACAGAGATATAGGTTCCCTATATCTCATCTATCACTGCACATAGAAAGAGGGTTTGGTCCTAGTCCATTTCTAAGTGTCCTTAAACTCTAAAACTCTTACCGCGACTTTCCCATAGACTTTAACGGAGCTTGCGGCTGTGTTCACACACTGCACACAGCCCCCGTGGGTCCCCTGTGTTACTACCTTGGGTGGTTCCTTGGGGTCCCAGTGATTCTACAGGCTCTAGGCCTGGTGTCTACTTAAGTCGTGGTTCTTATACCACTTTCTTAATATATGGTTTGGTACGCCCCTAGGGCTAATCGTATTTTGTGCTAATTTACTGTACTATTTGACTTGTAACTTGTGTACTTTGACCTCTAGCCTCATAAAGAGACTATTGGGTAGTGTTTAGTAATAAATACATATATTTTATATATATACCTGGTGTGGTTCTCCTTTCATTTGGTCATTCACGAGATTATAACTGGTAAAACAACAGCTTAACACTCCTTCAAGACTTAGCCTGAAGGCTGCTCTCCATAGCTACCACTAGGATAGCTTTCAATAAAGGTTGTCTTTAAACCTATCATCAATAAAGGTTGTTTGGACTGGTGCAAGGTGCCCACTATAACTAGTGGACAGCATATGCCAGGCCAACTTCTCACATTGGTGTGCAGCGGTTGGATTCAAGCTTGCCCTGTTTTACCAGATAATCTCAAGTGTGTGACTAACTGAAAACCCCTAGAGGTACCTCAGGTACATATAAATTCAAGCTTAGAAATACAGTAAGTTCTACTGAACTTAGAGTTGTGTGTCAAGGGCTTAGCACACCCTTTCTACAACTCGAGAGAGTTTAGTAGGCCACACTAGAGTAGGTAGTGCATACACCACACCTCACTAGTGATGTCTTCAAGGCCAGGAACCAGTGGGTCCCTGCCAGAAGCCAATGGGCTTCTACCATCCAAGTATGACAACCTCCCATTCTTGGAATTGAGAGCATTGTGCAGTACTAGGAAGCTGAAAATAGGCAAAAGTGCCAACACCCAACACCTCATAGAGGTGCTTCTGTTGGATGATCTCAGAAGACCCCTAGGGTCTGAAGGGGTAGGCAGAGAGCGTGGGGCAGAAAATGAGGAAGGGACCAGGGGTGAAGAAACCCAGGACCTGACCTCTGAAACTGGCCAGGAAGATGACAATGATCTTGCCCTGGAAAATCCAGCTCCTCCTGCAGATGAGGAGGAGGACCAGAATGGCCTCCCTTTTGTCCCACCAGGAAGAGTTGTGAGTGTGCCTAGAAGGTCAAGATCTCCTTCTCAGGAGTCTAACGATTCTGACACCTCAGTAGGGACCTCTGTTTCCTCTCATAGGAGGGAATCCTCTCATGAAAGGGCAGAGAGACTGCTCAAGTATGGAGAAGCTCAGCTTAGGATCAGAAGAGAGCAGTTGGCTATAGACAGGGAGTCCCTAGTGCTTCATAGACAAAGAAGAAAGTTGGGACTAGAGTCCCATGGTGGCAGCAACTTCCCTAGTGGTAGGGAAAGGTCTTTTGACCATAGAAACCTGAGCAAGATTGTCCCTCCCCACCAGAGTGGGGATGACATCCACAAATGGATTACTGCACTGGAAAGGGCCTGTAAAGTTCAGAGGGTCCCCCAGGAGCAGTGGGCAGCAATCTTGTGGCTCTCCTTTGCAGACAAAGGTAGAGACAAGCTCCTCACTGTAAGAGAAGAGGATGCTGACAATTACAAAGTCTTGAAGAGTGCTCTGATAGATGGGTTTGGCCTCACCACTGAACAATATAGGTTGAAGTTCAGAGACACCCAAAAGGCTCAGACTCGAGACTGGGTTGACTTTGTAGATTGTGCTACTAAGGCTCTGGAAGGTTGGATACATGGCAGCAAAGTGCATGACTTTATAGGATTGTACAATTTGATTATGAGGGAGCAGATCCTTAATAATTGTCAAAACCAGCTTTTACACCAGTACCTGGTGGACTCTGATCTGACCTCTCCCCAAGAATTGGGAAAGAAGGCAGACAAATGGGTCAGAACCAGGGTAAGGCCTAAGAATCAGGGTGGTGACCAGAAGAAAGATTCTACCAAGTCCCAAGAGAAAGGTGGGGATAAATCTAAGGATAAATCCACTACAGGGCCCCAAAAGTCCTCTTCTGGGGGTGGGCCCCAAACTCCTTCCTCTCCTGAAAAGAAACCATATTGCCATGTTTGTAAAAAGCCTGGCCACTGGAAAACTGATCCCAGTTGCCCCAGGATTGGCAATAAAGAAAATGTTCCTCCAACAAATACTACCACCCCTCCTGGTACTACCAGTAGTAATCCCCCAGTTGGGAGTAGTGCACCCAAAAAGTTAGGTGCTTTTGCAAGGGGAACAGAGGTGGGCCCTAGTTTAGACAGGACCCCCTCAACAGACTCCTCTGACTCTGATGGTGGTATAGGATTTGCCACCTTTACCATAGGTCCCAATGCATTGGGCAGGTACAGACTGGAGCCAATGATTAATGGTCAGAAAGCTGTGGCATTCAGGGACACAGGGGCTAGTGTCACCATGGTGGCAGGGAAACTAGTCCCCCCTCACCAGCTTTTACCTGAGTTTAAATACTAGGTGACCAACATTGATGGTGTCAGAACAGATCACCCCATGGCCATAGTCCATCTCAGCTGGGAAGGGGTCACAGGCCCAAAAGAGTGGCAGTGTCCCCAACCTTGCCTGTAGATTGCCTGATGGGCAATGATCTAGAAATTTCAGCCTGGGCTGAAGTTGAACACCAAGCCCATCTGAGAATGCTGAGCATCCCTGAGAAAGTTAGGGGGCTGTGATGGCCACAGCCCCACCCCAGGAACATTTTGGAGTGATGGAGCCTGAAAGAATGGCCCACTCTCCTCCACAAGAGAGCACAGGGGTTGAGGAAAAGTCTTCTTCCCCCCAGACTATAGGTAAGGGTCAGCCTCATCAGGGAACTGATCCTACCCCTAGTGAAGGAACTGCCCCAGAGGTAGTCAGGCCTGGCCTGGCCACCCCTCTGATGGCAGGGGACCCTTCCAAGGTGGTACCCAGTCTGGAGCAGGTAACCTGCCCCTCTCTACCCTGCCTCAGTCAGCCCAGGGCTGCAGAGGTCAGGAAGGTCAGTGGACCCCACAGGGCCCCCTGTCCAGAGGAACCCCCCCATCAGCAGATTAGGGGCACCCAGTCTAGTAGCCCTAGCCAGGTGAAAATTCCTCAACACACTGAGGGATCCCCCATACCTTTGTGGAGGGACCTCCCCAGAAGGACTCTGTTAGGCAAGGGCAAACCTGGGACCAAAAGGTTCCAAACCTGCCATGTCCCTCCAGTGTTCCATCCAAAGGGACCCAACCCCCAGCTGTAGGCAGCCAAAGGTTGACCCTTAGAGCAAAGTGCAACTCAGTCATGGAAAGACAGGCATACATGGTGACCAGTGATCTGAGGAAGCTGAGACCAACTTTCCTAGGGTCTCACTTCCCTACTCAGACACCTCATCAGCCTTTTACTTTACCAAAGCACACCACAGGTAGTAATTCCCCATGGTGGAGACCCTCTCATACCCTTAGGGTGAGGGATAGCTTAGTGGACCATAAGACAGGGGGTAACCATGCTAGTGCAGGTACTTCCTTAGATGCCACTTAGTCAATAAAGGCTCAACTGGCCAAGGTTAGCCTTATCTCCTTTCGTTGAGGGGGGGGGGGTTATGTAGGAAGGTGGAATCTGACTACATGGTTGCCCCCACTTTTTTTCTGGTGTTTTGATGGTTTTTGACTTAGTTTGGCTGGGAACCTGCTATTCAGGTCCCCAGCCTATCTGCTTTCTCTTATAAATTGATTCCATGTACCTTAAGTACACTTCAGATTGGATTCTGGGGTGCCTTTATAAGTCCCTAGTATATGGTATACTATGTACCAAGGGCATAGGTACCCCAGAGGCCTACCAGGGGCTGAAGCATGTATTGTGCCACCCCTGGAAGGCCATCCAAAATGACACCACAGGAATGCTACTGCAGCCTGAGTGAGGTGGTGCATGCACCCCTTACAGAGATATAGGTTCCCTATATCTCACCTATCACTGCACATAGAAACCTATCAGTCACCCCTATGGCAGGCCTTATCAATCCTGAAGGCAGGATGCTTGGTTATATGTGAGAGGGTGCCCCTGCATGAGCAGAGCCCCTCTGCAGCCCTCAGAATCTCCTCTCCAGGGTTGTCTGTGGTGCAGCCTGACCATATACTCTTAAGTGCATTATATCCTCGCGGTAAATGCTAACTTTGGGATGGCTGCACGGAAACATGTCGTGTTTGGTGTCAAACACCTTGGAATCATACCCCCACACCAGTAACTGGTGTGGGAGTATGATCCCACCCTTCTAGAGGGAAAGGCATGACAGCACCGGTATACCCGGTACCAGCTAAACAGAGCCCTGGCATCACAAAATGGATGCTGCAGCCACAGACACGAGTCTGACCTCCTGCTGCTGACCGAAACTCCGGCAGGGGAGGCCTGGACAATAGGTTTCCTGTCTCAGGGAGGTGTTACCACCTCCCAGACAGGCCTTAGTGGATTAGGGCTGGGTGGGTGCACTCCAAGAGTGCTTTGAAGTCCTGCACTGGGGGCACATTTGGTGTCCTCGTGCATACCCCAGTTCAAACCGGTTGCAGGGGCTGCCAGCCCCTGCTCTGGCGTGAAACTGGACAAAGGAAATGGGTGTAGCCACCCTCTTTCCAAACCCTCCCATAGGTGGGTCCACAGAGTTAGTCCAACCCCTTTCTTAGGTATAAGTAAGAAACCCCTGGCAACAGGACTTTAGATATCCCTGAACGAAACTCTGCAACTGAATCCTGGAACTTCGACGCTCTACTAAAGACTAGAGGACTGAAGAAATCTCCCTTGGTGTCAAGGAGTGACTCCCCTGCTTGGAAGGCACCAACAAAGCATTTGACGGTCTGCATCTACGAAGCTCCCACCGGACTCCGAAGTACTTGCAGCCCAGGAAGAGGATTTCCAGACTTCTCAGAGGCCGACCCAAGTCCCCAGCAAAGCTGAGACCCGCAGCCCTCACGAGTGACGTGGAACTGGAACCCCTGGACACCATGCACATTTGCTAGTGCATCGACTTCTCGACAACTCTTGAAATCCTGCTTTGGGTTACTTGTAGCCGAGGCCCCGAGCACCATTTGCACCGAAGATTGTGGGCCTATACTCCACGAGTGTTCCGTGGGCCCGCTTCTTGCATTTCCGCTTGAGGCTCCTTTGCGATCCCTGGACCGTCAACTGGTGGGTCCCTGTGAAGGCAACTCTGATTTTCATTGGGCGTTTCTGGTTACTCCAGACGTGCCCTAACTCCCCACCAAGTGGTGAGTCCCTCAGACCTTGCTGGTCTGCACCGAAGCATCTTTCTCCTTTCTGCGTGGGTTGCTGTTGCCAAGGCTTAGTGTGTTCAATCCGGACACCAATGCTGCAGCACTCGACATCCTTTGTGGGACAGCTCGAATCCAGCTCCTGGTTGTCGTCGACGCCTCCTGGTCCTCGTGGCTGAAGAGTCAAGCTTCACCTCTTTCACCTGAAGCACCCGACATCGGTGGGCATTCGACTATCGTGCCCCTGGTCACGTGCAAGTGACCCAGACTCTGTCCCCTCTGCTTTCAGGTTCTTCTCATCTCCGATCCAGGCTTGGATCTCTTCGGACACTTCGCATCTTCCCGGCAGCAGCACTTCGTTGCAGGCTGCCATTGAAATCAACGCCGCGACTCGACACCATTCGACACCTATGCACCCGGCTTCCCTGGGTGAGGTAACTCGAGTACTCTGGTGCTCCCGTGGGTGTTAACCCTAGAACTGTCTAAGTCCAAGAGGGTTTGGTCCTAGTCCATTTCTAAGTGTCCTTAAACTCTAAAACTCTTACCGCGACTTTCCCATAGACTTTAACGAAGCTCGCAGCTGTGTTCACACACTGCACACAGCCCCCGTGGGTCCCCTGTGTCACTACCTTGGGTGGTTCCTTGGGCTCCCAGCGATTCTACAGGCTCTAGGCCTTGTGTCTACTTAAGTCGTGGTTCTTATACTACTTTCTTAATATATGGTTTGGTACGCCCCTAGGGCTAATCGTATATTGTGCTAATTTACTGTGCTATTTGACTTGTAACTTGTGTACTTTGACCTCTAGCCTCATAAAGAGACTATTAGGTAGTGTTTAGTAATAAATACATATATTTTATATATATACCTGGTGTGGTTCTCCTTTCATTTGGTCATTCACCAGATTATAACTGGTAAAACAACAGCTTAACACTCCTTCAAAACTTAGCCTGAAGGCTGCTCTCCATAGCTACCACTAGGATAGCTTTCAATAAAGGTTGTCTTTAAACCTATCATCAATAAAGGAAGTTTGGACTGGTGCAAGGTGCCCACTATAACTAGTGGACAGCATATGCCAGGCCAACTTACCACACCAGGGAACCAGGTCAGCAGAGCTGCTGTAAAGCCAGAGAACCAGGTCAGCAGAGCCGCTCCAGAGCCAGAGAACTGGGTCAGCAGAGCCGTTTTAGAGCCAGAGAACCAGGTCAGCAGACCTGCTCTAGAGCTAGAGAACCAGGTCAGCAGTGCTGCTCTAAAGCCAGAGAACCAGGTCAGCAGAGGCGCTCTAGACCCAGAGAACCAGGTCAGCAGAGCTTCTGTAGAGCTAGAGAACCAGGTCAGCAGAGCTGCTGTAGAGCCAGAGAACCAAGTCTGCAGAGCTGCTGTAGAGCCAGAGAACCAGGTCCGCAGAGCTGCTGTAGAGCCAGAGAACCAGGTCAGCAGAGATGCAGTAGAGCCAGAGAACCAGGTCAGCAGAGCTGTTGTAGAGCCTGAGACCCAGGTCAGAACAGGTGCTGCAGGGACTGGAGAGGTACTAACGTAATCAGACACAGAAGAGGTGCAATGATGCAGCGTAATATGGCACATTCTGTCGAAATATTTTGCTATTTTGTCATTTTACAACACAGTAATACTGTCTGGGCAAATCTTTCTCCTCATTAGTAGCACTCTAAGACCCGAATACAGCCGTCAGCAACGAGATGGTGACAGTTAATCTTTGCAAAGCGTCTGTCCCCCCGGGGGACCACGGCTGATGCTTTTTAAAACCTCTTTTGATCCATCTGAGCTAGAATCAATGTTTGCAACTGATACAGAAGATCTGAATCATGCGGCAAGTGTGGAAAATATGTAAATACTCTGAGAACGCGGCGGCCACAATATTGCGTTATTCCAGTGGTCCTGCCTATGAGCAAAGACTTGTAGTGTAATGGCCTTGATTTACTGATTGTGTTGTAAATCCATGGAACTGTCCCCCAGAAGAATATTTGGGAAAAAAATAACCTCGAAGTACTGATTCTGTGGTACTGATAAAGTAAGGGTAAAAGTGGAGGCCATGTAAGGTCACTGAAGTCAGGAAGGAATGGGCAGTTCTGGACAGCATTGTCATTCTCCAAATAGGAATTCCCATGCAGGGCAGCGCCAAGTAGCTGAGATGAAACAAGCATTTGCAATGCAATATGTCTCTCATTTACGCGAGTTGAAGCTATTGGCATTGTAAATGACAATGTCTTTTATTTATGTTTTAAAAACCAAAACATAAATGAAAGGCATTGTCATTTACAATGCCAATAGCTCAAACTTGCGTAAATGCGAGACCTATTGCATTGCAAATGCTTGTTGTTATTCTGCTTTTACTAAGCCACACAGACCATGCAAGCTGGCTTTGCATGGCTTAATAAATCTCAATTAAACCCTTGCACTGCTGATGGGCTCCACACCCGGTAAACGAGGGATCTTCAAGGCATCGGAGGGCTCCACACCCGGTAAACGAGGGATCTTTAAGGCATCGGATGGTTCCACACCCGGTACACTCGGGATCTTCAAAGCATCGGAGAGCTCCACACCCGGTACATGAGGGATCTTCAAAGCATTGGTGGGCTCCACACCCGGTACACTAGGGATCTTCAAAGCACCAGAGGGCTCCACACCTGGTAAACGAGGGATCTTCAAGGCATCGGAGGGCTCCACACCTGGTACATGAGGGATCTTCAAGGTATCGGAGGGCTCCACACTGGGTACACTTGGGATCTTCAAAGCAGTGGAGGGTTCCACACCCGGTACACGAGGGATCTTCAAAGCATCGGAGGGCTCCACACCCGGTACATGAGGGATCTTCAAAGCATTGGAGGGTTCCACACCCGGTACACTAGGGATCTTCAAGGCATCGGAGGGCTCCACACCCAGTACACGAGGGATCTTCAAACCATCGGAGGGCTCCACACCCGGTACATGAGGGATCTTCAAAACATTGGAGGGTTCCACACCGGGTACACTAAGGATCTTCAAGGCATCGGAGAGCTCCACACCCGGTACACGAGGGATCTTCAAGGCATCGGAGGGCTCCAAACCCGGTACACGAGGGATCTTCAAGGCATCGGAGTGCTCCACACCCGGTACACGTGGGATCTTCAAAGCATCAGAGGGCTCCACACCCGGTACACGAGGGATCTTCAAGGCATCGGAGGGCTCCACACCCAGTACACTAGGGATCTTCAAGGCATTGGAGGGCTCCACTCCTGGTACACTAGGGATCTTCATGGTACTGGAACGCTCCACACCTGGTACACGAGGGATCTTCAAGGCATTGGAGGGTTCCACACCCGGTACACTAAGGATCTTCAAGGCATCGGAGGGCTCCACACCCGGTACATGAGGGATCTTCAAAGCACTGGAGGGCTCTGTAGGAGAGTAGGATCTGCTTCTTATAGTTACCCCCACTTTTTGCTGATGTCTCACTGTTTTTGGCCTAGTCTGACTGGGATCCTGCCATTCAGGACCCCAGTCTATCTGCTTTCTCCTGTAAATTGCAATACATGTACTTTAGGTACACTCCAGATTGGATACTGGGGTACCCTTATAAGTCCCTAGTATATGGTACACCATGTACCCTGGGCATAGGTACCCCAGAGGCCTCCCATGGGCTGAAGCATGTATTATGCCACCCATGAGAGGCCATTCAAAATGACACAACAGGTCTGCTACAGCAGCCTGTGTAAGCTGGTGCTTGCACCACTTACTTAGATATAGGTTCCTTATATCTATCTAAATCACTACACTTAAAAACCTATAAGTCACCCCTATAGCAGGCCTTATCAATCCTGAAGGCAGGGTGCTGGGTTTTACGTGAGAGGGTGCCCCTGCATAAGTAGAGCCCCTCTGCAGCCTTCGGAGACCATTCTCTGGGGTTGTCTATGATGCAGCCAGACATATAGGTCTAAGTGCATTATAACCTCACGGTAAATGCTAACTTTAAAATGGCTGCTTAGAAACATGTCGTGTTTGGTGTCAAACACCTTGGAATCATACCTCCACACCAGTAACTGGTGTGGGAGGTATGATTCCACCCTTGTAGAACCACTACTGTGGGTCACCGGTCTACCCGGTACCAGCTTTTTCGACCTGGGCAGCACAAAATGGATGCTGCCAGCCACAGATATGAGTCTGCCCTCCTGCTGCTGAGCCAAGCTCGAGCAGAGGAATGCCTGACAATAGGTTTCCTATCACAGGGAGGTGTGACCACCTCCCAGACAGGCTTTAGTGTATTGGGGCTGGGTGGGTGCACTCTTAGAGTGCCAGAAAGTCTGCACTGGGGGCACATTTGGTGTCCCTGTACA
>CAWUFW010012245.1:505000-555060 GCA_963921515.1 Calotriton arnoldi
AGAGGATGAAAAAAAATAACACTGGGCAGCTTAAAATAAAATTTAAGTTTGTATTTTACCATTTTATTTGATTCATTCATTGTTTTTCTGAGGGCGGGGTGAGGGTCGGAACGAATGTCCTGTGACCGGACGATCCTGCACTTTGTCAGGGGCCAGGGCGAGGTCTTGCTCGACCTGCAAGCATAAGCTTGAAATGTGACGTCAATAGTGGTGGGAGTGGCGATTGTTCATTGCGAGATGCAGAAACCCATTTGGGCGGTCTTCGCAATGGCCCAGGGCGTGTCTGGAGCAGTGCCATTAAAGTAAATGGGCAGGGGCGGGGTAGGTCTATGGAGAAAACGAAAGGCTGGGCGTGTCACTGGCCTCTGAAACTGCTGTTGCTCATTTTGATTGGCAGGCTGGGGCCTAAGGAACAACCATGTCGCAGAAGCGTATACTGTGCTTTTACTGTTGTGTAACCAATTAAAAGAGAAATTGTGATTAAAGGGGCAGGGGTAGTGACGCCAGCAATGGTTGGTTTAACCGTAGTAACATTACCACCAGGTGCAGTTTGGCAATCACTATTTTCCCTTTGCCATGCATCGTTGTCATATAATTCAATTAATACATTTCAACAGAGGCCAGCGCTGTAACATGACCAATCACCGTATGGCTTTATCATGAAGCCATGCTGTGATTGGCCATTTCTGCTCTCGCCTCTCTTCTCACTTCACTTCGTGCACATTGCCACCATTAACGGTTTTGCACATGAGGGAGCGCTGCAGGCAAGACCCCTCCTTCCATCACCTCGTGAGTCCCCTCACCACTGGACATGTCCCGGGCCGGCCGAAATTACAAGCACGTTCCAAGTCACAGAAGCGGCGGGCCACAGAGTAAAACAAAAGGTAAACTCCGTTTTGTTGGTTTTCTGTGTTTGTGTTTCTATGGAATGCCAATGCCGCCGTCGCCAGTGTTCGAATATGCGGCTGTAGGCTAGTGCTGTTTATTTTTAAGGGTACTGCTAATAATAAATTGTGTTTGTGACTATTTATAAATTACAAGCAGGGGAACAAGGCTTGAGTCTCGGCGTCCGCTCAACCTCCTGTGATCCTGGGCAAATCACAATCTAAATCTCCTCGTGCCTAAAAATAAATGAATGTGTCTTTGTGTAACGTAACTGGTGCTCATGTAAAGCACTCCAGTACCATCTTACACCCTGATATGAAAAGTGACTTTTGTTTTTCTTGCTACTAGGCAGTAGGGCACGCATTGCTGGCCGTGACTCAGACATACTGCAGAAACTATTTAGATTACAATGAATGTCTAACCTTTCCCTTGGATGAAGTGTGACTGAATTTATTTTAATTTTTTCAACGGAACGAACAGTATAAAAGTGTGTTTTGTTCGCCCTTGTGAAGAGCAGGGAATCTTGCCTCAAAGGGTACTGTAAACTCCAGTGTTTTCAAGCTTCTGTGGTTATGGGGCCTGATCAACTCTCTTTTGTCTTTATTGTCGCTTTACATATGCTCTATAATTGGGGTAAGTGCAGGCCCTTATCTTGAGAGAGATGGTAGCTGCTGATGTGTCAAGTCTCAGACTCCCACGGATTTTGACTTTATTTATGGAAAGGCCAAGGGAGTCTCCTCTTTAAACGCTGCAGATGCAGACTTGCCTGCAAGTGGCGCTTTTTTGATAAGCCTATGAAGGAGCCAGCGTTGATGTCCCCCATTCACAAAATATATATTGTAAACAGTGCACTCAGCTGTTAAAATGAAAATAACTTTGCCTGGCCCCTACATGTGTAACTCCGTTCTGTCAATCAGCCTGAGAACTAATACAGCCCCATAAAAAAATGCACAGTAGATCGCCATGGACTTCCATAAAAATGTTGTGCCCCCTCTCAGCTCACCACTCTCAGACTTCACCAACCACCACTGACACTTAGTAAGTCTTGCTCCTGTAATGAGGCACTGCTGCCATCGCAGCATCAGATGTAAGATACTTCACTAGCATATTCAGAGGTGTTATCGCAAAGCCTGTTATGAAGTTCTGTGGAAATACTGGATGAGCAGCTACCTATGTCATTATCATGTGAAATCTTTTTATTGATTTATTAACCAACTTGCTTTCTCAAATTTGCTTGAAAATGCACCATTTGGCCACTCTTTTTTTCAAAATGTTCTCAGGGAGAAATTCCCTGAACCCCTCTTTTGGCGGTCAGTCTCTCTCGCCGCAGGTAACTCACGCACAACTTTTACGCCTCACCTTTTTCAAAAGTCACCAGCCGCCACTGGAGGCAAACAGCAGCCCCGGGGAAGGAGCCTCCCGAGCGGCGGCCTCGGAGCGCCTGGCCACCCTGGCCGTAGTCGGACTGCAAGGGCAACTGGGTACGGCACCCTCCCAGGCCATCGGGGTGCTGGGTCGTCCCGGGCCATCTGGTCGCCTGGCTGTGCGACCAGATGGCCCTGCGGGCCGGGCGACCAGATGGCCCTGCGGCCCGGGTGACCAGATGGCCCTGCGGGCCGGGTGACCAGATGGCCCTGCGGGCCGGCCGGCCGGGCTAACTCCATCTTTTGTCCTTCCCCAGGGCTCTGTAAGCCCCCACTACGTGGGGGCTTCATAGTCGAGAAAGATGGGCTCCCCGGGCAGGCCGTCGGGGAGAGGATGTGGCCTGGGCTTAACCCTCCTTGGTTCCAGCCAAGGGTCCGGGTGCTGGGGACCGGGGGGTCCCCCGGGGCCCGGGGAGGCTCTCCCCGGCCTGGCTAAGGTTCGGAAGCTGGGACCGGGCCCGGGGCTTGAGCTCCCTCCGGCAGGCCCTGGGGTGCGGGAGCCCCCCATCCTGCAAGCCAGCCGAGGGTCCGGGCGCTGGGGACTGGGGTCCACCGGTGTAGGAGAGTAGGATCTGCTTCACATGGGTACCCCCACTTTTTGCTGATGCTTCACTGTTTTTCGACTTTAGTCTGGCTGGGGCCCTGCTAATCAGAACCCCAGCCTAGCTGCTTCCTCTTTAAAATGGTTTCCATGTACCTTAGGTACATCTTTGATTGGAATCTGGAGTGCCCTTATAAGTCCCTAGTTACCCTGGGTGAGGTAACTCGAGTACTCCGGTGCTCCCGTGGGTATTGACTCTAGAACGGCCTAGTTCTAAAGGGGTTTGCTCCAAGTCCTCCTCCAAGTGCCCTTTTTCTTTAAAACTCCAACCGTGACATTCCCCATAGAAGTCAACGGTGGCTCGCGGCTGTGTTCTCACACTGCACGCGTCCCCCGTGGGTCCCCTGTGTCACCACCTTGGGTAGTTCCTTGTAGTCCAAGCACTTCTACAGGCTCTAGGCCTTGTGTCTAGCTCAGTTGTGGTTCTTATACCACTTTATTGGTATATGGTTTGAGTACGTCCCTAGGGCTCAAACGTGTATTTGTGCTATTACTGTTGATATTCGACTTGTAACTTATGTACTTCGAACTCTAGCCTCATAAAGAGACTAGAGGGGTGTGTTTAAGACTAAATACATATATTTTAAATATATACCTGGTGTGGTCCTCTTTCATTTGGTCACTCAAGAGATTATAGACTGGTAAAACAAGCTGCTTTACATTCCTTCAAGACTTAGCCTGAAGGCTGCTCTCCATAGCTACCACTAGGATAGCTTTCAATAAAGGTTGTCTTTAACCTATCTCCAATAAGGGGTTGTTTGGACTGGTGCAAGGTGCCCACTATAATTAGTGGACAGCATATACCAGGCCAACTTCTCACATTGGTGGCAGCGTGTGGGATTCCAGCTTGCTATTGTTTTACCAGATAATCTCAATTGAATTGATCAACTGAAAACCACTAAGGGTACCTTAGGTACATATAATTCAAGCTTAGGATACAGTAAGTTCTACTGAACTTAGAGTTGTGTGTTAAGGGATAGCACACCCTTTCTACAACTCAAGAGAGTTTAGTAGGCCACACTAGAGTAGGCAGTGCATACACCACACCACACTAGTAATGTCTTCACTGCCAGGAACCAGTGAGCTCCTGCCATCCAGATATGACAACCTCTCATTCTTGGAATTAAGAGAGTTGTGCAAGGTTAGGAAGTTGAAGACAGGCAAAAGTGCCAACACCCAACGTCTCCTGCAGATGCTTCTGCTAGATGATCTTAGAAGACCCATAGGGTCTGCAAGGGTAGGCAGAGAGGGTGGGACAGAAGATGAGGGAGGGGCCAGGGATGAAAATGCCCAGGACCTGACCTCTGAAACTGGCCAGGGGAATGACAATGGTCCTGACCTAGACAATGCAGCTACTTCTGAGGATGAGGAGGAGACTCAGAATGACCTCCCCTTTGTCCCCCCAGGAAGAGTTGGGAGTGTGCCCAGAAGGTGTAGATCTCCTTCTCAGGAGTCTAACCACTCTGACACCTCAATAGGGACCTCTGTTTCTTCTCATAGGAGGGAATCCTCTCATGAAAGGAAAACGAGACTGCTTCAGTATGAACAAGCCCAGCTTGAGCTCAGAAAACAGCAGTTGGCTATAGACAGGAGTCCCTAGATATTTATAGACAAAGAAAAAAGTTGGGACTAGAGTCCCATGGTGGCAGCAATTTCCCCAGAGATAGGGCAAGGTCTTATGACCATAGAAACCTGAGCAAGATTGTCCCTCCCTACCAGAGTGGGGATGACATCCACAAATGGATAACTGCTCTAGAGAGGGTATACTATGTACCCAGGGCATAGGTACCCCAGAGGCTTGCCAGGGGCTGAGGCATATATTATGCCACCCCTGGAAGGCCAGCCAAAATGACACCACAGGTCTGCTACTGCAGCCTGGGTAAGGTGGTGCATGCACCCCTTACTGTGATATAGGCTACCTATATCACTACCATTGCACACACATATAAACCTATAAGTCACTCCTATGGCAGGCCTTAACAATCCTGAAGGCAGAGTGCTTGGTTTTTGTGTCAGAGGGTGCCCCTGCATGAGCAGAGCCCATCTGCAGCGTTCGGAGTCCCTCCTCTGATGCTGTTTGTGGTACAGCCTGACCATATACTCTTAAGTGCATTATATCCTCGCGGTACAATGCTAACTTTGGACTGGCTGCACCAAAATATGTCGTGTTTGGTGTCAAACATCTTGGAATACTACCCCCCCACCAATCCTGGCGGCGGGGGTAGCATTCCACCCTTCTAGAGGGAGAGACATGTACACACCGGGCTACCCGGTAACTTCTTTCCAGAGCCCTGGCATCACAAAATGGATACCGCTGCCACAGACACGGGTCGGGCCTCCTGCTGCTGACTGAAACTCCGGCAGGGGAGGCCTGGACAATAGGGTTCCTGTCGAAGGGAGGTGTAACCACCTCCCCAGACAGGATAGTGTGTATTGGGGCTGGGCGGGAGCACTCTCTGGTGCTTTGAAGTCCTGCACTGGGGGCACATTTGGTGTCCCTGTGCATATGCCAGTTCAAACCGGTTGCAGGGGCTACCTGCCTCTGCTCTGGCGTGAAACTGGACAAAGGGAATGGGTGTAACCACCCCTCTTCCCTGACCCTCCCATAGGTGGGTCCCAAGAGTATGTCCAGCCCCCTAACTTCTTATAAGTATGGGACCCCAGTCCTTAGGACTTTAGATTACCCTGGACGAAACTCTGAAGCCGAATCCTGGACCTTCGACGCTCTACTTCAAGATTAGAGGACTGAAGAATCTCCCTTGGTGTCAAAGAGTGACTCCCCTACTTGGCAGGCACCTAAGAAGCAATTGTCCGGTCTGCATCGCTGAAGCTCCTGCCGGACGCTGAAGTCTTTGCATCACCAGAGGTAGATTTCCAGACTTCGCCGAGGCTGCCCTGAGTCCCCAGCAAAGCTGAGGCCCGTAG
Source organism: Calotriton arnoldi (assembly GCA_963921515.1). Classification (NCBI taxonomy): domain Eukaryota; kingdom Metazoa; phylum Chordata; class Amphibia; order Caudata; family Salamandridae; genus Calotriton; species Calotriton arnoldi. The sequence goes on from CAWUFW010012245.1 coordinate 510,836, forward strand.
CTGTCGTGGGTAACGTGGGACCATGACCCATGGACACCAAGAACTTTTGCAAGTGCATCCTCTTCCTGGTCTTCCACGAAGTTGTGCTTTGGGCTCCAAGTAACTCCCGCCTCCAGCACCGACTGCACCAAAGATCACTGGCCTCCACTCCACGAGTGTCCTGTAAGCCAGCTCCAAGTGCGTCCACTCGAGGCTCCTTTGTGGTCGCTAGTCCGTTGACTAGTGGGCCCTCCCGAAGGTAACTCTTCTTCTGCTTGGGCTTCCCTGGTTGCTCCAGACGTGCCCTGACTTACCCTCGCTGGGTGAGTCGCTCAGACCTTGCTGGTCTGCACCAACGTCCTTTCTTTGTTTCCACGTGACTTGCCGTTGCCAAGGCTTGTTGGGTCCAATCAGGTCGCCGACACCCCAGCACTCGACAGACGTCGTGGGACAGCTCGAATCCAGCTCCTGGCCATCGTCGACGCCTCCTGGACCTCGTGGCTGAAGAGTCAAGATGACCATCAACCTACCTGAAGCACCCGACATCGGTGGGCATCTGCTCATCGCCTTCCTGGTCACTGGCTAGTGACCCAGACTCTGTCCCCTCTGGTTTCAGGTTCTTCAGATCTTCGATCCATCCTTGGATCCACCCGGACACTTTCGACTTGGCCGCCAGCAGCACTTTGCAGCAGATCGCCATTGAAAACGACGACGAAACCCGACCCCGAAAGACACCTATGCACCCGGCTCCCCTGGGTGAGGTAACTCGAGTACTCCGGTGCTCCCGTGGGTATTGACTCTAGAACAGCCTAGTTCTAAAGGGGTTTGCTCCAAGTCCTCCTCCAAGTGCCCTTTTTCTTTAAAACTCCAACCGTGACATTCCCCATAGAAGTCAACGGTGGCTCGCGGCTGTGTTCTCACACTGCACGCGTCCCCCGTGGGTCCCCTGTGTCACCACCTTGGGTAGTTCCTTGTGGTCCAAGCACTTCTACAGGCTCTAGGCCTTGTGTCTAGCTCAGTCGTGGTTCTTATACCACTTTATTGGTATATGGTTTGGTACGTCCCTAGGGCTCAAACGTGTATTTGTGCTATTACTGTTGATATTCGACTTGTAACTTATGTACTTCGAACTCTAGCCTCATAAAGAGACTAGAGGGGTGTGTTTAAGACTAAATACATATATTTTAAATATATACCTGGTGTGGTCCTCTTTCATTTGGTCACTCAAGAGATTATAGACTGGTAAAACAAGCTGCTTTACATTCCTTCAAGACTTAGCCTGAAGGCTGCTCTCCATAGCTACCACTAGGATAGCTTTCAATAAAGGTTGTCTTTAACCTATCTCCAATAAGGGGTTGTTTGGACTGGTGCAAGGTGCCCACTATAATTAGTGGACAGCATATACCAGGCCAACTTCTCACATTGGTGGCAGCGTGTGGGATTCCAGCTTGCTATTGTTTTACCAGATAATCTCAATTGAATTGATCAACTGAAAACCACTAAGGGTACCTTAGGTACATATAATTCAAGCTTAGGATACAGTAAGTTCTACTGAACTTAGAGTTGTGTGTTAAGGGATAGCACACCCTTTCTACAACTCAAGAGAGTTTAGTAGGCCACACTAGAGTAGGCAGTGCATACACCACACTAGTAATGTCTTCACTGCCAGGAACCAGTGGGCTCCTGCCATCCAGATATGACAACCTCTCATTCTTGGAATTAAGAGAGTTGTGCAAGGTTAGGAAGTTGAAGACAGGCAAAAGTGCCAACACCCAACGTCTCCTGCAGATGCTTCTGCTAGATGATCTTAGAAGACCCATAGGGTCTGCAAGGGTAGGCAGAGAGGGTGGGACAGAAGATGAGGGAGGGGCCAGGGATAAAAATGCCCAGGACCTGACCTCTGAAACTGGCCAGGGGAATGACAATGGTCCTGACCTGGACAATGCAGCTACTCCTGAGGATGAGGAGGAGACTCAGAATGACCTCCCCTTTGTCCCCCCAGGAAGAGTTGGGAGTGTGCCCAGAAGGTGTAGATCTCCTTCTCAGGAGTCTAACCACTCTGACACCTCAATAGGGACCTCTGTTTCTTCTCATAGGAGGGAATCCTCTCATGAAAGGAAAACGAGACTGCTTCAGTATGAACAAGCCCAGCTTGAGCTCAGAAAACAGCAGTTGGCTATAGACAGGGAGTCCCTAGATATTTATAGACAAAGAAAAAAGTTGGGACTAGAGTCCCATGGTGGCAGCAATTTCCCCAGAGATAGGGCAAGGTCTTATGACCATAGAAACCTGAGCAAGATTGTCCCTCCCTACCAGAGTGGGGATGACATCCACAAATGGATAACTGCTCTAGAGAGGGTATACTATGTACCCAGGGCATAGGTACCCCAGAGGCTTGCCAGGGGCTGAAGCATATATTATGCCACCCCTGGAAGGCCAGCCAAAATGACACCACAGGTCTGCTACTGCAGCCTGGGTAAGGTGGTGCATGCACCCCTTACTGTGATATAGGCTACCTATATCACTACCATTGCACACACATATAAACCTATAAGTCACTCCTATGGCAGGCCTTAACAATCCTGAAGGCAGAGTGCTTGGTTTTTGTGTGAGAGGGTGCCCCTGCATGAGCAGAGCCCATCTGCAGCGTTCGGAGTCCCTCCTCTGATGCTGTTTGTGGTACAGCCTGACCATATACTCTTAAGTGCATTATATCCTCGCGGTACAATGCTAACTTTGGACTGGCTGCACCAAAATATGTCGTGTTTGGTGTCAAACATCTTGGAATACTACCCCCCCCGCCAATCCTGGCGGCGGGGGTAGCATTCCACCCTTCTAGAGGGAGAGACATGTACACACCGGGCTACCCGGTAACTTCTTTCCAGAGCCCTGGCATCACAAAATGGATACCGCTGCCACAGACACGGGTCGGGCCTCCTGCTGCTGACTGAAACTCCGGCAGGGGAGGCCTGGACAATAGGGTTCCTGTCGAAGGGAGGTGTAACCACCTCCCCAGACAGGATAGTGTGTATTGGGGCTGGGCGGGAGCACTCTCTGGTGCTTTGAAGTCCTGCACTGGGGGCACATTTGGTGTCCCTGTGCATATGCCAGTTCAAACCGGTTGCAGGGGCTACCTGCCCCTGCTCTGGCGTGAAACTGGACAAAGGGAATGGGTGTAACCACCCCTCTTCCCTGACCCTCCCATAGGTGGGTCCCAAGAGTATGTCCAACCCCTAACTTCTTATAAGTATGGGACCCCAGTCCTTAGGACTTTAGATTACCCTGGACGAAACTCTGAAGCCGAATCCTGGACCTTCGACGCTCTACTTCAAGATTAGAGGACTGAAGAATCTCCCTTGGTGTCAAAGAGTGACTCCCCTACTTGGCAGGCACCTAAGAAGCAATTGTCCGGTCTGCATCGCTGAAGCTCCTGCCGGACGCTGAAGTCTTTGCATCACCAGAGGTGGATTTCCAGACTTCGCCGAGGCTGCCCTGAGTCCCCAGCAAAGCTGAGGCCCGTAGCTGTCGTGGGTAATGTGGGACCATGACCCATGGACACCAAGAACTTTTGCAAGTGCATCCTCTTCCTGGTCTTCCACGAAGTTGTGCTTTGGGCTCCAAGTAACTCCCGCCTCCAGCACCGACTGCACCGAAGATCACTGGCCTCCACTCCACGAGTGTCCTGTAAGCCAGCTCCAAGTGCGTCCACTCGAGGCTCCTTTGTGGTCGCTAGTCCGTTGACTAGTGGGCCCTCCCGAAGGTAACTCTTCTTCTGCTTGGGCTTCCCTGGTTGCTCCAGACGTGCCCTGACTTACCCTCGCTGGGTGAGTCGCTCAGACCTTGCTGGTCTGCACCAACGTCCTTTCTTTGTTTCCACGTGACTTGCCGTTGCCAAGGCTTGTTGGGTCCAATCAGGTCGCCGACACCCCAGCACTCGACAGACGTCGTGGGACAGCTCGAATCCAGCTCCTGGCCATCGTCGACGCCTCCTGGACCTCGTGGCTGAAGAGTCAAGATGACCATCAACCTACCTGAAGCACCCGACATCGGTGGGCATCTGCTCATCGCCTTCCTGGTCACTGGCTAGTGACCCAGACTCTGTCCCCTCTGGTTTCAGGTTCTTCAGATCTTCGATCCATCCTTGGATCCACCCGGACACTTTCGACTTGGCCGCCAGCAGCACTTTGCAGCAGATCGCCATTGAAAACGACGACGAAACCCGACCCCGAAAGACACCTATGCACCCGGCTCCCCTGGGTGAGGTAACTCGAGTACTCCGGTGCTCCCGTGGGTATTGACTCTAGAACAGCCTAGTTCTAAAGGGGTTTGCTCCAAGTCCTCCTCCAAGTGCCCTTTTTCTTTAAAACTCCAACCGTGACATTCCCCATAGAAGTCAACGGTGGCTCGCGGCTGTGTTCTCACACTGCACGCGTCCCCCGTGGGTCCCCTGTGTCACCACCTTGGGTAGTTCCTTGTGGTCCAAGCACTTCTACAGGCTCTAGGCCTTGTGTCTAGCTCAGTCGTGGTTCTTATACCACTTTATTGGTATATGGTTTGGTACGTCCCTAGGGCTCAAACGTGTATTTGTGCTATTACTGTTGATATTCGACTTGTAACTTATGTACTTCGAACTCTAGCCTCATAAAGAGACTAGAGGGGTGTGTTTAAGACTAAATACATATATTTTAAATATATACCTGGTGTGGTCCTCTTTCATTTGGTCACTCAAGAGATTATAGACTGGTAAAACAAGCTGCTTTACATTCCTTCAAGACTTAGCCTGAAGGCTGCTCTCCATAGCTACCACTAGGATAGCTTTCAATAAAGGTTGTCTTTAACCTATCTCCAATAAGGGGTTGTTTGGACTGGTGCAAGGTGCCCACTATAATTAGTGGACAGCATATACCAGGCCAACTTCTCACATTGGTGGCAGCGTGTGGGATTCCAGCTTGCTATTGTTTTACCAGATAATCTCAATTGAATTGATCAACTGAAAACCACTAAGGGTACCTTAGGTACATATAATTCAAGCTTAGGATACAGTAAGTTCTACTGAACTTAGAGTTGTGTGTTAAGGGATAGCACACCCTTTCTACAACTCAAGAGAGTTTAGTAGGCCACACTAGAGTAGGCAGTGCATACACCACACTAGTAATGTCTTCACTGCCAGGAACCAGTGGGCTCCTGCCATCCAGATATGACAACCTCTCATTCTTGGAATTAAGAGAGTTGTGCAAGGTTAGGAAGTTGAAGACAGGCAAAAGTGCCAACACCCAACGTCTCCTGCAGATGCTTCTGCTAGATGATCTTAGAAGACCCATAGGGTCTGCAAGGGTAGGCAGAGAGGGTGGGACAGAAGATGAGGGAGGGGCCAGGGATAAAAATGCCCAGGACCTGACCTCTGAAACTGGCCAGGGGAATGACAATGGTCCTGACCTGGACAATGCAGCTACTCCTGAGGATGAGGAGGAGACTCAGAATGACCTCCCCTTTGTCCCCCCAGGAAGAGTTGGGAGTGTGCCCAGAAGGTGTAGATCTCCTTCTCAGGAGTCTAACCACTCTGACACCTCAATAGGGACCTCTGTTTCTTCTCATAGGAGGGAATCCTCTCATGAAAGGAAAACGAGACTGCTTCAGTATGAACAAGCCCAGCTTGAGCTCAGAAAACAGCAGTTGGCTATAGACAGGGAGTCCCTAGATATTTATAGACAAAGAAAAAAGTTGGGACTAGAGTCCCATGGTGGCAGCAATTTCCCCAGAGATAGGGCAAAGTCTTATGACCATAGAAACCTGAGCAAGATTGTCCCTCCCTACCAGAGTGGGGATGACATCCACAAATGGATAACTGCTCTAGAGAGGGTATACTATGTACCCAGGGCATAGGTACCCCAGAGGCTTGCCAGGGGCTGAAGCATATATTATGCCACCCCTGGAAGGCCAGCCAAAATGACACCACAGGTCTGCTACTGCAGCCTGGGTAAGGTGGTGCATGCACCCCTTACTGTGATATAGGCTACCTATATCACTACCATTGCACACACATATAAACCTATAAGTCACTCCTATGGCAGGCCTTAACAATCCTGAAGGCAGAGTGCTTGGTTATTGTGTCAGAGGGTGCCCCTGCATGAGCAGAGCCCATCTGCAGCGTTCGGAGTCCCTCCTCTGATGCTGTTTGTGGTACAGCCTGACCATATACTCTTAAGTGCATTATATCCTCGCGGTACAATGCTAACTTTGGACTGGCTGCACCAAAATATGTCGTGTTTGGTGTCAAACATCTTGGAATACTACCCCCCCCACCAATCCTGGCGGCGGGGGTAGCATTCCACCCTTCTAGAGGGAGAGACATGTACACACCGGGCTACCCGGTAACTTCTTTCCAGAGCCCTGGCATCACAAAATGGATACCGCTGCCACAGACACGGGTCGGGCTTCCTGCTGCTGACTGAAACTCCGGCAGGGGAGGCCTGGACAATAGGGTTCCTGTCGAAGGGAGGTGTAACCACCTCCCCAGACAGGATAGTGTGTATTGGGGCTGGGCGGGAGCACTCTCTGGTGCTTTGAAGTCCTGCACTGGGGGCACATTTGGTGTCCCTGTGCATATGCCAGTTCAAACCGGTTGCAGGGGCTACCTGCCCCTGCTCTGGCGTGAAACTGGACAAAGGGAATGGGTGTAACCACCCCTCTTCCCTGACCCTCCCATAGGTGGGTCCCAAGAGTATGTCCAACCCCTAACTTCTTATAAGTATGGGACCCCAGTCCTTAGGACTTTAGATTACCCTGGACGAAACTCTGAAGCCGAATCCTGGACCTTCGACGCTCTACTTCAAGATTAGAGGACTGAAGAATCTCCCTTGGTGTCAAAGAGTGACTCCCCTACTTGGCAGGCACCTAAGAAGCAATTGTCCGGTCTGCATCGCTGAAGCTCCTGCCGGACGCTGAAGTCTTTGCATCACCAGAGGTAGATTTCCAGACTTCGCCGAGGCTGCCCTGAGTCCCCAGCAAAGCTGAGGCCCGTAGCTGTCGTGGGTAACGTGGGACCATGACCCATGGACACCAAGAACTTTTGCAAGTGCATCCTCTTCCTGGTCTTCCACGAAGTTGTGCTTTGGGCTCCAAGTAACTCCCGCCTCCAGCACCGACTGCACCAAAGATCACTGGCCTCCACTCCACGAGTGTCCTGTAAGCCAGCTCCAAGTGCGTCCACTCGAGGCTCCTTTGTGGTCGCTAGTCCGTTGACTAGTGGGCCCTCCCGAAGGTAACTCTTCTTCTGCTTGGGCTTCCCTGGTTGCTCCAGACGTGCCCTGACTTACCCTCGCTGGGTGAGTCGCTCAGACCTTGCTGGTCTGCACCAACGTCCTTTCTTTGTTTCCACGTGACTTGCCGTTGCCAAGGCTTGTTGGGTCCAATCAGGTCGCCGACACCCCAGCACTCGACAGACGTCGTGGGACAGCTCGAATCCAGCTCCTGGCCATCGTCGACGCCTCCTGGACCTCGTGGCTGAAGAGTCAAGATGACCATCAACCTACCTGAAGCACCCGACATCGGTGGGCATCTGCTCATCGCCTTCCTGGTCACTGGCTAGTGACCCAGACTCTGTCCCCTCTGGTTTCAGGTTCTTCAGATCTTCGATCCATCCTTGGATCCACCCGGACACTTTCGACTTGGCCGCCAGCAGCACTTTGCAGCAGATCGCCATTGAAAACGACGACGAAACCCGACCCCGAAAGACACCTATGCACCCGGCTCCCCTGGGTGAGGTAACTCGAGTACTCCGGTGCTCCCGTGGGTATTGACTCTAGAACAGCCTAGTTCTAAAGGGGTTTGCTCCAAGTCCTCCTCCAAGTGCCCTTTTTCTTTGAAACTCCAACCGTGACATTCCCCATAGAAGTCAACGGTGGCTCGCGGCTGTGTTCTCACACTGCACGCGTCCCCCGTGGGTCCCCTGTGTCACCACCTTGGGTAGTTCCTTGTGGTCCAAGCACTTCTACAGGCTCTAGGCCTTGTGTCTAGCTCAGTCGTGGTTCTTATACCACTTTATTGGTATATGGTTTGGTACGTCCCTAGGGCTCAAACGTGTATTTGTGCTATTACTGTTGATATTCGACTTGTAACTTATGTACTTCGAACTCTAGCCTCATAAAGAGACTAGAGGGGTGTGTTTAAGACTAAATACATATATTTTAAATATATACCTGGTGTGGTCCTCTTTCATTTGGTCACTCAAGAGATTATAGACTGGTAAAACAAGCTGCTTTACATTCCTTCAAGACTTAGCCTGAAGGCTGCTCTCCATAGCTACCACTAGGATAGCTTTCAATAAAGGTTGTCTTTAACCTATCTCCAATAAGGGGTTGTTTGGACTGGTGCAAGGTGCCCACTATAATTAGTGGACAGCATATACCAGGCCAACTTCTCACATTGGTGGCAGCGTGTGGGATTCCAGCTTGCTATTGTTTTACCAGATAATCTCAATTGAATTGATCAACTGAAAACCACTAAGGGTACCTTAGGTACATATAATTCAAGCTTAGGATACAGTAAGTTCTACTGAACTTAGAGTTGTGTGTTAAGGGATAGCACACCCTTTCTACAACTCAAGAGAGTTTAGTAGGCCACACTAGAGTAGGCAGTGCATACACCACACTAGTAATGTCTTCACTGCCAGGAACCAGTGGGCTCCTGCCATCCAGATATGACAACCTCTCATTCTTGGAATTAAGAGAGTTGTGCAAGGTTAGGAAGTTGAAGACAGGCAAAAGTGCCAACACCCAACGTCTCCTGCAGATGCTTCTGCTAGATGATCTTAGAAGACCCATAGGGTCTGCAAGGGTAGGCAGAGAGGGTGGGACAGAAGATGAGGGAGGGGCCAGGGATAAAAATGCCCAGGACCTGACCTCTGAAACTGGCCAGGGGAATGACAATGGTCCTGACCTGGACAATGCAGCTACTCCTGAGGATGAGGAGGAGACTCAGAATGACCTCCCCTTTGTCCCCCCAGGAAGAGTTGGGAGTGTGCCCAGAAGGTGTAGATCTCCTTCTCAGGAGTCTAACCACTCTGACACCTCAATAGGGACCTCTGTTTCTTCTCATAGGAGGGAATCCTCTCATGAAAGGAAAACGAGACTGCTTCAGTATGAACAAGCCCAGCTTGAGCTCAGAAAACAGCAGTTGGCTATAGACAGGGAGTCCCTAGATATTTATAGACAAAGAAAAAAGTTGGGACTAGAGTCCCATGGTGGCAGCAATTTCCCCAGAGATAGGGCAAGGTCTTATGACCATAGAAACCTGAGCAAGATTGTCCCTCCCTACCAGAGTGGGGATGACATCCACAAATGGATAACTGCTCTAGAGAGGGTATACTATGTACCCAGGGCATAGGTACCCCAGAGGCTTGCCAGGGGCTGAAGCATATATTATGCCACCCCTGGAAGGCCAGCCAAAATGACACCACAGGTCTGCTACTGCAGCCTGGGTAAGGTGGTGCATGCACCCCTTACTGTGATATAGGCTACCTATATCACTACCATTGCACACACATATAAACCTATAAGTCACTCCTATGGCAGGCCTTAACAATCCTGAAGGCAGAGTGCTTGGTTTTTGTGTGAGAGGGTGCCCCTGCATGAGCAGAGCCCATCTGCAGCGTTCGGAGTCCCTCCTCTGATGCTGTTTGTGGTACAGCCTGACCATATACTCTTAAGTGCATTATATCCTCGCGGTACAATGCTAACTTTGGACTGGCTGCACCAAAACATGTCGTGTTTGGTGTCAAACATCTTGGAATACTACCCCCCCCCGCCAATCCTGGCGGCGGGGGTAGCATTCCACCCTTCTAGAGGGAGAGACATGTACACACCGGGCTACCCGGTAACTTCTTTCCAGAGCCCTGGCATCACAAAATGGATACCGCTGCCACAGACACGGGTCGGGCCTCCTGCTGCTGACTGAAACTCCGGCAGGGGAGGCCTGGACAATAGGGTTCCTGTCGAAGGGAGGTGTAACCACCTCCCCAGACAGGATAGTGTGTATTGGGGCTGGGCGGGAGCACTCTCTGGTGCTTTGAAGTCCTGCACTGGGGGCACATTTGGTGTCCCTGTGCATATGCCAGTTCAAACCGGTTGCAGGGGCTACCTGCCCCTGCTCTGGCGTGAAACTGGACAAAGGGAATGGGTGTAACCACCCCTCTTCCCTGACCCTCCCATAGGTGGGTCCCAAGAGTATGTCCAACCCCCTAACTTCTTATAAGTATGGGACCCCAGTCCTTAGGACTTTAGATTACCCTGGACGAAACTCTGAAGCCGAATCCTGGACCTTCGACGCTCTACTTCAAGATTAGAGGACTGAAGAATCTCCCTTGGTGTCAAAGAGTGACTCCCCTACTTGGCAGGCACCTAAGAAGCAATTGTCCGGTCTGCATCGCTGAAGCTCCTGCCGGACGCTGAAGTCTTTGCATCACCAGAGGTAGATTTCCAGACTTCGCCGAGGCTGCCCTGAGTCCCCAGCAAAGCTGAGGCCCGTAGCTGTCGTGGGTAACGTGGGACCATGACCCATGGACACCAAGAACTTTTGCAAGTGCATCCTCTTCCTGGTCTTCCACGAAGTTGTGCTTTGGGCTCCAAGTAACTCCCGCCTCCAGCACCGACTGCACCGAAGATCACTGGCCTCCACTCCACGAGTGTCCTGTAAGCCAGCTCCAAGTGCGTCCACTCGAGGCTCCTTTGTGGTCGCTAGTCCGTTGACTAGTGGGCCCTCCCGAAGGTAACTCTTCTTCTGCTTGGGCTTCCCTGGTTGCTCCAGACGTGCCCTGACTTACCCTCGCTGGGTGAGTCGCTCAGACCTTGCTGGTCTGCACCAACGTCCTTTCTTTGTTTCCACGTGACTTGCCGTTGCCAAGGCTTGTTGGGTCCAATCAGGTCGCCGACACCCCAGCACTCGACAGACGTCGTGGGACAGCTCGAATCCAGCTCCTGGCCATCGTCGACGCCTCCTGGACCTCGTGGCTGAAGAGTCAAGATGACCATCAACCTACCTGAAGCACCCGACATCGGTGGGCATCTGCTCATCGCCTTCCTGGTCACTGGCTAGTGACCCAGACTCTGTCCCCTCTGGTTTCAGGTTCTTCAGATCTTCGATCCATCCTTGGATCCACCCGGACACTTTCGACTTGGCCGCCAGCAGCACTTTGCAGCAGATCGCCATTGAAAACGACGACGAAACCCGACCCCGAAAGACACCTATGCACCCGGCTCCCCTGGGTGAGGTAACTCGAGTACTCCGGTGCTCCCGTGGGTATTGACTCTAGAACAGCCTAGTTCTAAAGGGGTTTGCTCCAAGTCCTCCTCCAAGTGCCCTTTTTCTTTAAAACTCCAACCGTGACATTCCCCATAGAAGTCAACGGTGGCTCGCGGCTGTGTTCTCACACTGCACGCGTCCCCCGTGGGTCCCCTGTGTCACCACCTTGGGTAGTTCCTTGTGGTCCAAGCACTTCTACAGGCTCTAGGCCTTGTGTCTAGCTCAGTCGTGGTTCTTATACCACTTTATTGGTATATGGTTTGGTACGTCCCTAGGGCTCAAACGTGTATTTGTGCTATTACTGTTGATATTCGACTTGTAACTTATGTACTTCGAACTCTAGCCTCATAAAGAGACTAGAGGGGTGTGTTTAAGACTAAATACATATATTTTAAATATATACCTGGTGTGGTCCTCTTTCATTTGGTCACTCAAGAGATTATAGACTGGTAAAACAAGCTGCTTTACATTCCTTCAAGACTTAGCCTGAAGGCTGCTCTCCATAGCTACCACTAGGATAGCTTTCAATAAAGGTTGTCTTTAACCTATCTCCAATAAGGGGTTGTTTGGACTGGTGCAAGGTGCCCACTATAATTAGTGGACAGCATATACCAGGCCAACTTCTCACATTGGTGGCAGCGTGTGGGATTCCAGCTTGCTATTGTTTTACCAGATAATCTCAATTGAATTGATCAACTGAAAACCACTAAGGGTACCTTAGGTACATATAATTCAAGCTTAGGATACAGTAAGTTCTACTGAACTTAGAGTTGTGTGTTAAGGGATAGCACACCCTTTCTACAACTCAAGAGAGTTTAGTAGGCCACACTAGAGTAGGCAGTGCATACACCACACTAGTAATGTCTTCACTGCCAGGAACCAGTGGGCTCCTGCCATCCAGATATGACAACCTCTCATTCTTGGAATTAAGAGAGTTGTGCAAGGTTAGGAAGTTGAAGACAGGCAAAAGTGCCAACACCCAACGTCTCCTGCAGATGCTTCTGCTAGATGATCTTAGAAGACCCATAGGGTCTGCAAGGGTAGGCAGAGAGGGTGGGACAGAAGATGAGGGAGGGGCCAGGGATAAAAATGCCCAGGACCTGACCTCTGAAACTGGCCAGGGGAATGACAATGGTCCTGACCTGGACAATGCAGCTACTCCTGAGGATGAGGAGGAGACTCAGAATGACCTCCCCTTTGTCCCCCCAGGAAGAGTTGGGAGTGTGCCCAGAAGGTGTAGATCTCCTTCTCAGGAGTCTAACCACTCTGACACCTCAATAGGGACCTCTGTTTCTTCTCATAGGAGGGAATCCTCTCATGAAAGGAAAACGAGACTGCTTCAGTATGAACAAGCCCAGCTTGAGCTCAGAAAACAGCAGTTGGCTATAGACAGGGAGTCCCTAGATATTTATAGACAAAGAAAAAAGTTGGGACTAGAGTCCCATGGTGGCAGCAATTTCCCCAGAGATAGGGCAAGGTCTTATGACCATAGAAACCTGAGCAAGATTGTCCCTCCCTACCAGAGTGGGGATGACATCCACAAATGGATAACTGCTCTAGAGAGGGTATACTATGTACCCAGGGCATAGGTACCCCAGAGGCTTGCCAGGGGCTGAAGCATATATTATGCCACCCCTGGAAGGCCAGCCAAAATGACACCACAGGTCTGCTACTGCAGCCTGGGTAAGGTGGTGCATGCACCCCTTACTGTGATATAGGCTACCTATATCACTACCATTGCACACACATATAAACCTATAAGTCACTCCTATGGCAGGCCTTAACAATCCTGAAGGCAGAGTGCTTGGTTTTTGTGTGAGAGGGTGCCCCTGCATGAGCAGAGCCCATCTGCAGCGTTCGGAGTCCCTCCTCTGATGCTGTTTGTGGTACAGCCTGACCATATACTCTTAAGTGCATTATATCCTCGCGGTACAATGCTAACTTTGGACTGGCTGCACCAAAATATGTCGTGTTTGGTGTCAAACATCTTGGAATACTACCCCCCCCGCCAATCCTGGCGGCGGGGGTAGCATTCCACCCTTCTAGAGGGAGAGACATGTACACACCGGGCTACCCGGTAACTTCTTTCCAGAGCCCTGGCATCACAAAATGGATACCGCTGCCACAGACACGGGTCGGGCCTCCTGCTGCTGACTGAAACTCCGGCAGGGGAGGCCTGGACAATAGGGTTCCTGTCGAAGGGAGGTGTAACCACCTCCCCAGACAGGATAGTGTGTATTGGGGCTGGGCGGGAGCACTCTCTGGTGCTTTGAAGTCCTGCACTGGGGGCACATTTGGTGTCCCTGTGCATATGCCAGTTCAAACCGGTTGCAGGGGCTACCTGCCCCTGCTCTGGCGTGAAACTGGACAAAGGGAATGGGTGTAACCACCCCTCTTCCCTGACCCTCCCATAGGTGGGTCCCAAGAGTATGTCCAACCCCCTAACTTCTTATAAGTATGGGACCCCAGTCCTTAGGACTTTAGATTACCCTGGACGAAACTCTGAAGCCGAATCCTGGACCTTCGACGCTCTACTTCAAGATTAGAGGACTGAAGAATCTCCCTTGGTGTCAAAGAGTGACTCCCCTACTTGGCAGGCACCTAAGAAGCAATTGTCCGGTCTGCATCGCTGAAGCTCCTGCCGGACGCTGAAGTCTTTGCATCACCAGAGGTGGATTTCCAGACTTCGCCGAGGCTGCCCTGAGTCCCCAGCAAAGCTGAGGCCCGTAGCTGTCGTGGGTAACGTGGGACCATGACCCATGGACACCAAGAACTTTTGCAAGTGCATCCTCTTCCTGGTCTTCCACGAAGTTGTGCTTTGGGCTCCAAGTAACTCCCGCCTCCAGCACCGACTGCACCGAAGATCACTGGCCTCCACTCCACGAGTGTCCTGTAAGCCAGCTCCAAGTGCGTCCACTCGAGGCTCCTTTGTGGTCGCTAGTCCGTTGACTAGTGGGCCCTCCCGAAGGTAACTCTTCTTCTGCTTGGGCTTCCCTGGTTGCTCCAGACGTGCCCTGACTTACCCTCGCTGGGTGAGTCGCTCAGACCTTGCTGGTCTGCACCAACGTCCTTTCTTTGTTTCCACGTGACTTGCCGTTGCCAAGGCTTGTTGGGTCCAATCAGGTCGCCGACACCCCAGCACTCGACAGACGTCGTGGGACAGCTCGAATCCAGCTCCTGGCCATCGTCGACGCCTCCTGGACCTCGTGGCTGAAGAGTCAAGATGACCATCAACCTACCTGAAGCACCCGACATCGGTGGGCATCTGCTCATCGCCTTCCTGGTCACTGGCTAGTGACCCAGACTCTGTCCCCTCTGGTTTCAGGTTCTTCAGATCTTCGATCCATCCTTGGATCCACCCGGACACTTTCGACTTGGCCGCCAGCAGCACTTTGCAGCAGATCGCCATTGAAAACGACGACGAAACCCGACCCCGAAAGACACCTATGCACCCGGCTCCCCTGGGTGAGGTAACTCGAGTACTCCGGTGCTCCCGTGGGTATTGACTCTAGAACAGCCTAGTTCTAAAGGGGTTTGCTCCAAGTCCTCCTCCAAGTGCCCTTTTTCTTTAAAACTCCAACCGTGACATTCCCCATAGAAGTCAACGGTGGCTCGCGGCTGTGTTCTCACACTGCACGCGTCCCCCGTGGGTCCCCTGTGTCACCACCTTGGGTAGTTCCTTGTGGTCCAAGCACTTCTACAGGCTCTAGGCCTTGTGTCTAGCTCAGTCGTGGTTCTTATACCACTTTATTGGTATATGGTTTGGTACGTCCCTAGGGCTCAAACGTGTATTTGTGCTATTACTGTTGATATTCGACTTGTAACTTATGTACTTCGAACTCTAGCCTCATAAAGAGACTAGAGGGGTGTGTTTAAGACTAAATACATATATTTTAAATATATACCTGGTGTGGTCCTCTTTCATTTGGTCACTCAAGAGATTATAGACTGGTAAAACAAGCTGCTTTACATTCCTTCAAGACTTAGCCTGAAGGCTGCTCTCCATAGCTACCACTAGGATAGCTTTCAATAAAGGTTGTCTTTAACCTATCTCCAATAAGGGGTTGTTTGGACTGGTGCAAGGTGCCCACTATAATTAGTGGACAGCATATACCAGGCCAACTTCTCACATTGGTGGCAGCGTGTGGGATTCCAGCTTGCTATTGTTTTACCAGATAATCTCAATTGAATTGATCAACTGAAAACCACTAAGGGTACCTTAGGTACATATAATTCAAGCTTAGGATACAGTAAGTTCTACTGAACTTAGAGTTGTGTGTTAAGGGATAGCACACCCTTTCTACAACTCAAGAGAGTTTAGTAGGCCACACTAGAGTAGGCAGTGCATACACCACACTAGTAATGTCTTCACTGCCAGGAACCAGTGGGCTCCTGCCATCCAGATATGACAACCTCTCATTCTTGGAATTAAGAGAGTTGTGCAAGGTTAGGAAGTTGAAGACAGGCAAAAGTGCCAACACCCAACGTCTCCTGCAGATGCTTCTGCTAGATGATCTTAGAAGACCCATAGGGTCTGCAAGGGTAGGCAGAGAGGGTGGGACAGAAGATGAGGGAGGGGCCAGGGATAAAAATGCCCAGGACCTGACCTCTGAAACTGGCCAGGGGAATGACAATGGTCCTGACCTGGACAATGCAGCTACTCCTGAGGATGAGGAGGAGACTCAGAATGACCTCCCCTTTGTCCCCCCAGGAAGAGTTGGGAGTGTGCCCAGAAGGTGTAGATCTCCTTCTCAGGAGTCTAACCACTCTGACACCTCAATAGGGACCTCTGTTTCTTCTCATAGGAGGGAATCCTCTCATGAAAGGAAAACGAGACTGCTTCAGTATGAACAAGCCCAGCTTGAGCTCAGAAAACAGCAGTTGGCTATAGACAGGGAGTCCCTAGATATTTATAGACAAAGAAAAAAGTTGGGACTAGAGTCCCATGGTGGCAGCAATTTCCCCAGAGATAGGGCAAGGTCTTATGACCATAGAAACCTGAGCAAGATTGTCCCTCCCTACCAGAGTGGGGATGACATCCACAAATGGATAACTGCTCTAGAGAGGGTATACTATGTACCCAGGGCATAGGTACCCCAGAGGCTTGCCAGGGGCTGAAGCATATATTATGCCACCCCTGGAAGGCCAGCCAAAATGACACCACAGGTCTGCTACTGCAGCCTGGGTAAGGTGGTGCATGCACCCCTTACTGTGATATAGGCTACCTATATCACTACCATTGCACACACATATAAACCTATAAGTCACTCCTATGGCAGGCCTTAACAATCCTGAAGGCAGAGTGCTTGGTTTTTGTGTGAGAGGGTGCCCCTGCATGAGCAGAGCCCATCTGCAGCGTTCGGAGTCCCTCCTCTGATGCTGTTTGTGGTACAGCCTGACCATATACTCTTAAGTGCATTATATCCTCGCGGTACAATGCTAACTTTGGACTGGCTGCACCAAAATATGTCGTGTTTGGTGTCAAACATCTTGGAATACTACCCCCCCCGCCAATCCTGGCGGCGGGGGTAGCATTCCACCCTTCTAGAGGGAGAGACATGTACACACCGGGCTACCCGGTAACTTCTTTCCAGAGCCCTGGCATCACAAAATGGATACCGCTGCCACAGACACGGGTCGGGCCTCCTGCTGCTGACTGAAACTCCGGCAGGGGAGGCCTGGACAATAGGGTTCCTGTCGAAGGGAGGTGTAACCACCTCCCCAGACAGGATAGTGTGTATTGGGGCTGGGCGGGAGCACTCTCTGGTGCTTTGAAGTCCTGCACTGGGGGCACATTTGGTGTCCCTGTGCATATGCCAGTTCAAACCGGTTGCAGGGGCTACCTGCCCCTGCTCTGGCGTGAAACTGGACAAAGGGAATGGGTGTAACCACCCCTCTTCCCTGACCCTCCCATAGGTGGGTCCCAAGAGTATGTCCAACCCCCTAACTTCTTATAAGTATGGGACCCCAGTCCTTAGGACTTTAGATTACCCTGGACGAAACTCTGAAGCCGAATCCTGGACCTTCGACGCTCTACTTCAAGATTAGAGGACTGAAGAATCTCCCTTGGTGTCAAAGAGTGACTCCCCTACTTGGCAGGCACCTAAGAAGCAATTGTCCGGTCTGCATCGCTGAAGCTCCTGCCGGACGCTGAAGTCTTTGCATCACCAGAGGTGGATTTCCAGACTTCGCCGAGGCTGCCCTGAGTCCCCAGCAAAGCTGAGGCCCGTAGCTGTCGTGGGTAACGTGGGACCATGACCCATGGACACCAAGAACTTTTGCAAGTGCATCCTCTTCCTGGTCTTCCACGAAGTTGTGCTTTGGGCTCCAAGTAACTCCCGCCTCCAGCACCGACTGCACCGAAGATCACTGGCCTCCACTCCACGAGTGTCCTGTAAGCCAGCTCCAAGTGCGTCCACTCGAGGCTCCTTTGTGGTCGCTAGTCCGTTGACTAGTGGGCCCTCCCGAAGGTAACTCTTCTTCTGCTTGGGCTTCCCTGGTTGCTCCAGACGTGCCCTGACTTACCCTCGCTGGGTGAGTCGCTCAGACCTTGCTGGTCTGCACCAACGTCCTTTCTTTGTTTCCACGTGACTTGCCGTTGCCAAGGCTTGTTGGGTCCAATCAGGTCGCCGACACCCCAGCACTCGACAGACGTCGTGGGACAGCTCGAATCCAGCTCCTGGCCATCGTCGACGCCTCCTGGACCTCGTGGCTGAAGAGTCAAGATGACCATCAACCTACCTGAAGCACCCGACATCGGTGGGCATCTGCTCATCGCCTTCCTGGTCACTGGCTAGTGACCCAGACTCTGTCCCCTCTGGTTTCAGGTTCTTCAGATCTTCGATCCATCCTTGGATCCACCCGGACACTTTCGACTTGGCCGCCAGCAGCACTTTGCAGCAGATCGCCATTGAAAACGACGACGAAACCCGACCCCGAAAGACACCTATGCACCCGGCTCCCCTGGGTGAGGTAACTCGAGTACTCCGGTGCTCCCGTGGGTATTGACTCTAGAACAGCCTAGTTCTAAAGGGGTTTGCTCCAAGTCCTCCTCCAAGTGCCCTTTTTCTTTAAAACTCCAACCGTGACATTCCCCATAGAAGTCAACGGTGGCTCGCGGCTGTGTTCTCACACTGCACGCGTCCCCCGTGGGTCCCCTGTGTCACCACCTTGGGTAGTTCCTTGTGGTCCAAGCACTTCTACAGGCTCTAGGCCTTGTGTCTAGCTCAGTCGTGGTTCTTATACCACTTTATTGGTATATGGTTTGGTACGTCCCTAGGGCTCAAACGTGTATTTGTGCTATTACTGTTGATATTCGACTTGTAACTTATGTACTTCGAACTCTAGCCTCATAAAGAGACTAGAGGGGTGTGTTTAAGACTAAATACATATATTTTAAATATATACCTGGTGTGGTCCTCTTTCATTTGGTCACTCAAGAGATTATAGACTGGTAAAACAAGCTGCTTTACATTCCTTCAAGACTTAGCCTGAAGGCTGCTCTCCATAGCTACCACTAGGATAGCTTTCAATAAAGGTTGTCTTTAACCTATCTCCAATAAGGGGTTGTTTGGACTGGTGCAAGGTGCCCACTATAATTAGTGGACAGCATATACCAGGCCAACTTCTCACATTGGTGGCAGCGTGTGGGATTCCAGCTTGCTATTGTTTTACCAGATAATCTCAATTGAATTGATCAACTGAAAACCACTAAGGGTACCTTAGGTACATATAATTCAAGCTTAGGATACAGTAAGTTCTACTGAACTTAGAGTTGTGTGTTAAGGGATAGCACACCCTTTCTACAACTCAAGAGAGTTTAGTAGGCCACACTAGAGTAGGCAGTGCATACACCACACTAGTAATGTCTTCACTGCCAGGAACCAGTGGGCTCCTGCCATCCAGATATGACAACCTCTCATTCTTGGAATTAAGAGAGTTGTGCAAGGTTAGGAAGTTGAAGACAGGCAAAAGTGCCAACACCCAACGTCTCCTGCAGATGCTTCTGCTAGATGATCTTAGAAGACCCATAGGGTCTGCAAGGGTAGGCAGAGAGGGTGGGACAGAAGATGAGGGAGGGGCCAGGGATAAAAATGCCCAGGACCTGACCTCTGAAACTGGCCAGGGGAATGACAATGGTCCTGACCTGGACAATGCAGCTACTCCTGAGGATGAGGAGGAGACTCAGAATGACCTCCCCTTTGTCCCCCCAGGAAGAGTTGGGAGTGTGCCCAGAAGGTGTAGATCTCCTTCTCAGGAGTCTAACCACTCTGACACCTCAATAGGGACCTCTGTTTCTTCTCATAGGAGGGAATCCTCTCATGAAAGGAAAACGAGACTGCTTCAGTATGAACAAGCCCAGCTTGAGCTCAGAAAACAGCAGTTGGCTATAGACAGGGAGTCCCTAGATATTTATAGACAAAGAAAAAAGTTGGGACTAGAGTCCCATGGTGGCAGCAATTTCCCCAGAGATAGGGCAAGGTCTTATGACCATAGAAACCTGAGCAAGATTGTCCCTCCCTACCAGAGTGGGGATGACATCCACAAATGGATAACTGCTCTAGAGAGGGTATACTATGTACCCAGGGCATAGGTACCCCAGAGGCTTGCCAGGGGCTGAAGCATATATTATGCCACCCCTGGAAGGCCAGCCAAAATGACACCACAGGTCTGCTACTGCAGCCTGGGTAAGGTGGTGCATGCACCCCTTACTGTGATATAGGCTACCTATATCACTACCATTGCACACACATATAAACCTATAAGTCACTCCTATGGCAGGCCTTAACAATCCTGAAGGCAGAGTGCTTGGTTTTTGTGTGAGAGGGTGCCCCTGCATGAGCAGAGCCCATCTGCAGCGTTCGGAGTCCCTCCTCTGATGCTGTTTGTGGTACAGCCTGACCATATACTCTTAAGTGCATTATATCCTCGCGGTACAATGCTAACTTTGGACTGGCTGCACCAAAATATGTCGTGTTTGGTGTCAAACATCTTGGAATACTACCCCCCCCGCCAATCCTGGCGGCGGGGGTAGCATTCCACCCTTCTAGAGGGAGAGACATGTACACACCGGGCTACCCGGTAACTTCTTTCCAGAGCCCTGGCATCACAAAATGGATACCGCTGCCACAGACACGGGTCGGGCCTCCTGCTGCTGACTGAAACTCCGGCAGGGGAGGCCTGGACAATAGGGTTCCTGTCGAAGGGAGGTGTAACCACCTCCCCAGACAGGATAGTGTGTATTGGGGCTGGGCGGGAGCACTCTCTGGTGCTTTGAAGTCCTGCACTGGGGGCACATTTGGTGTCCCTGTGCATATGCCAGTTCAAACCGGTTGCAGGGGCTACCTGCCCCTGCTCTGGCGTGAAACTGGACAAAGGGAATGGGTGTAACCACCCCTCTTCCCTGACCCTCCCATAGGTGGGTCCCAAGAGTATGTCCAACCCCCTAACTTCTTATAAGTATGGGACCCCAGTCCTTAGGACTTTAGATTACCCTGGACGAAACTCTGAAGCCGAATCCTGGACCTTCGACGCTCTACTTCAAGATTAGAGGACTGAAGAATCTCCCTTGGTGTCAAAGAGTGACTCCCCTACTTGGCAGGCACCTAAGAAGCAATTGTCCGGTCTGCATCGCTGAAGCTCCTGCCGGACGCTGAAGTCTTTGCATCACCAGAGGTGGATTTCCAGACTTCGCCGAGGCTGCCCTGAGTCCCCAGCAAAGCTGAGGCCCGTAGCTGTCGTGGGTAACGTGGGACCATGACCCATGGACACCAAGAACTTTTGCAAGTGCATCCTCTTCCTGGTCTTCCACGAAGTTGTGCTTTGGGCTCCAAGTAACTCCCGCCTCCAGCACCGACTGCACCGAAGATCACTGGCCTCCACTCCACGAGTGTCCTGTAAGCCAGCTCCAAGTGCGTCCACTCGAGGCTCCTTTGTGGTCGCTAGTCCGTTGACTAGTGGGCCCTCCCGAAGGTAACTCTTCTTCTGCTTGGGCTTCCCTGGTTGCTCCAGACGTGCCCTGACTTACCCTCGCTGGGTGAGTCGCTCAGACCTTGCTGGTCTGCACCAACGTCCTTTCTTTGTTTCCACGTGACTTGCCGTTGCCAAGGCTTGTTGGGTCCAATCAGGTCGCCGACACCCCAGCACTCGACAGACGTCGTGGGACAGCTCGAATCCAGCTCCTGGCCATCGTCGACGCCTCCTGGACCTCGTGGCTGAAGAGTCAAGATGACCATCAACCTACCTGAAGCACCCGACATCGGTGGGCATCTGCTCATCGCCTTCCTGGTCACTGGCTAGTGACCCAGACTCTGTCCCCTCTGGTTTCAGGTTCTTCAGATCTTCGATCCATCCTTGGATCCACCCGGACACTTTCGACTTGGCCGCCAGCAGCACTTTGCAGCAGATCGCCATTGAAAACGACGACGAAACCCGACCCCGAAAGACACCTATGCACCCGGCTCCCCTGGGTGAGGTAACTCGAGTACTCCGGTGCTCCCGTGGGTATTGACTCTAGAACAGCCTAGTTCTAAAGGGGTTTGCTCCAAGTCCTCCTCCAAGTGCCCTTTTTCTTTAAAACTCCAACCGTGACATTCCCCATAGAAGTCAACGGTGGCTCGCGGCTGTGTTCTCACACTGCACGCGTCCCCCGTGGGTCCCCTGTGTCACCACCTTGGGTAGTTCCTTGTGGTCCAAGCACTTCTACAGGCTCTAGGCCTTGTGTCTAGCTCAGTCGTGGTTCTTATACCACTTTATTGGTATATGGTTTGGTACGTCCCTAGGGCTCAAACGTGTATTTGTGCTATTACTGTTGATATTCGACTTGTAACTTATGTACTTCGAACTCTAGCCTCATAAAGAGACTAGAGGGGTGTGTTTAAGACTAAATACATATATTTTAAATATATACCTGGTGTGGTCCTCTTTCATTTGGTCACTCAAGAGATTATAGACTGGTAAAACAAGCTGCTTTACATTCCTTCAAGACTTAGCCTGAAGGCTGCTCTCCATAGCTACCACTAGGATAGCTTTCAATAAAGGTTGTCTTTAACCTATCTCCAATAAGGGGTTGTTTGGACTGGTGCAAGGTGCCCACTATAATTAGTGGACAGCATATACCAGGCCAACTTCTCACATTGGTGGCAGCGTGTGGGATTCCAGCTTGCTATTGTTTTACCAGATAATCTCAATTGAATTGATCAACTGAAAACCACTAAGGGTACCTTAGGTACATATAATTCAAGCTTAGGATACAGTAAGTTCTACTGAACTTAGAGTTGTGTGTTAAGGGATAGCACACCCTTTCTACAACTCAAGAGAGTTTAGTAGGCCACACTAGAGTAGGCAGTGCATACACCACACTAGTAATGTCTTCACTGCCAGGAACCAGTGGGCTCCTGCCATCCAGATATGACAACCTCTCATTCTTGGAATTAAGAGAGTTGTGCAAGGTTAGGAAGTTGAAGACAGGCAAAAGTGCCAACACCCAACGTCTCCTGCAGATGCTTCTGCTAGATGATCTTAGAAGACCCATAGGGTCTGCAAGGGTAGGCAGAGAGGGTGGGACAGAAGATGAGGGAGGGGCCAGGGATAAAAATGCCCAGGACCTGACCTCTGAAACTGGCCAGGGGAATGACAATGGTCCTGACCTGGACAATGCAGCTACTCCTGAGGATGAGGAGGAGACTCAGAATGACCTCCCCTTTGTCCCCCCAGGAAGAGTTGGGAGTGTGCCCAGAAGGTGTAGATCTCCTTCTCAGGAGTCTAACCACTCTGACACCTCAATAGGGACCTCTGTTTCTTCTCATAGGAGGGAATCCTCTCATGAAAGGAAAACGAGACTGCTTCAGTATGAACAAGCCCAGCTTGAGCTCAGAAAACAGCAGTTGGCTATAGACAGGGAGTCCCTAGATATTTATAGACAAAGAAAAAAGTTGGGACTAGAGTCCCATGGTGGCAGCAATTTCCCCAGAGATAGGGCAAGGTCTTATGACCATAGAAACCTGAGCAAGATTGTCCCTCCCTACCAGAGTGGGGATGACATCCACAAATGGATAACTGCTCTAGAGAGGGTATACTATGTACCCAGGGCATAGGTACCCCAGAGGCTTGCCAGGGGCTGAAGCATATATTATGCCACCCCTGGAAGGCCAGCCAAAATGACACCACAGGTCTGCTACTGCAGCCTGGGTAAGGTGGTGCATGCACCCCTTACTGTGATATAGGCTACCTATATCACTACCATTGCACACACATATAAACCTATAAGTCACTCCTATGGCAGGCCTTAACAATCCTGAAGGCAGAGTGCTTGGTTTTTGTGTGAGAGGGTGCCCCTGCATGAGCAGAGCCCATCTGCAGCGTTCGGAGTCCCTCCTCTGATGCTGTTTGTGGTACAGCCTGACCATATACTCTTAAGTGCATTATATCCTCGCGGTACAATGCTAACTTTGGACTGGCTGCACCAAAATATGTCGTGTTTGGTGTCAAACATCTTGGAATACTACCCCCCCCGCCAATCCTGGCGGCGGGGGTAGCATTCCACCCTTCTAGAGGGAGAGACATGTACACACCGGGCTACCCGGTAACTTCTTTCCAGAGCCCTGGCATCACAAAATGGATACCGCTGCCACAGACACGGGTCGGGCCTCCTGCTGCTGACTGAAACTCCGGCAGGGGAGGCCTGGACAATAGGGTTCCTGTCGAAGGGAGGTGTAACCACCTCCCCAGACAGGATAGTGTGTATTGGGGCTGGGCGGGAGCACTCTCTGGTGCTTTGAAGTCCTGCACTGGGGGCACATTTGGTGTCCCTGTGCATATGCCAGTTCAAACCGGTTGCAGGGGCTACCTGCCCCTGCTCTGGCGTGAAACTGGACAAAGGGAATGGGTGTAACCACCCCTCTTCCCTGACCCTCCCATAGGTGGGTCCCAAGAGTATGTCCAACCCCCTAACTTCTTATAAGTATGGGACCCCAGTCCTTAGGACTTTAGATTACCCTGGACGAAACTCTGAAGCCGAATCCTGGACCTTCGACGCTCTACTTCAAGATTAGAGGACTGAAGAATCTCCCTTGGTGTCAAAGAGTGACTCCCCTACTTGGCAGGCACCTAAGAAGCAATTGTCCGGTCTGCATCGCTGAAGCTCCTGCCGGACGCTGAAGTCTTTGCATCACCAGAGGTGGATTTCCAGACTTCGCCGAGGCTGCCCTGAGTCCCCAGCAAAGCTGAGGCCCGTAGCTGTCGTGGGTAACGTGGGACCATGACCCATGGACACCAAGAACTTTTGCAAGTGCATCCTCTTCCTGGTCTTCCACGAAGTTGTGCTTTGGGCTCCAAGTAACTCCCGCCTCCAGCACCGACTGCACCGAAGATCACTGGCCTCCACTCCACGAGTGTCCTGTAAGCCAGCTCCAAGTGCGTCCACTCGAGGCTCCTTTGTGGTCGCTAGTCCGTTGACTAGTGGGCCCTCCCGAAGGTAACTCTTCTTCTGCTTGGGCTTCCCTGGTTGCTCCAGACGTGCCCTGACTTACCCTCGCTGGGTGAGTCGCTCAGACCTTGCTGGTCTGCACCAACGTCCTTTCTTTGTTTCCACGTGACTTGCCGTTGCCAAGGCTTGTTGGGTCCAATCAGGTCGCCGACACCCCAGCACTCGACAGACGTCGTGGGACAGCTCGAATCCAGCTCCTGGCCATCGTCGACGCCTCCTGGACCTCGTGGCTGAAGAGTCAAGATGACCATCAACCTACCTGAAGCACCCGACATCGGTGGGCATCTGCTCATCGCCTTCCTGGTCACTGGCTAGTGACCCAGACTCTGTCCCCTCTGGTTTCAGGTTCTTCAGATCTTCGATCCATCCTTGGATCCACCCGGACACTTTCGACTTGGCCGCCAGCAGCACTTTGCAGCAGATCGCCATTGAAAACGACGACGAAACCCGACCCCGAAAGACACCTATGCACCCGGCTCCCCTGGGTGAGGTAACTCGAGTACTCCGGTGCTCCCGTGGGTATTGACTCTAGAACAGCCTAGTTCTAAAGGGGTTTGCTCCAAGTCCTCCTCCAAGTGCCCTTTTTCTTTAAAACTCCAACCGTGACATTCCCCATAGAAGTCAACGGTGGCTCGCGGCTGTGTTCTCACACTGCACGCGTCCCCCGTGGGTCCCCTGTGTCACCACCTTGGGTAGTTCCTTGTGGTCCAAGCACTTCTACAGGCTCTAGGCCTTGTGTCTAGCTCAGTCGTGGTTCTTATACCACTTTATTGGTATATGGTTTGGTACGTCCCTAGGGCTCAAACGTGTATTTGTGCTATTACTGTTGATATTCGACTTGTAACTTATGTACTTCGAACTCTAGCCTCATAAAGAGACTAGAGGGGTGTGTTTAAGACTAAATACATATATTTTAAATATATACCTGGTGTGGTCCTCTTTCATTTGGTCACTCAAGAGATTATAGACTGGTAAAACAAGCTGCTTTACATTCCTTCAAGACTTAGCCTGAAGGCTGCTCTCCATAGCTACCACTAGGATAGCTTTCAATAAAGGTTGTCTTTAACCTATCTCCAATAAGGGGTTGTTTGGACTGGTGCAAGGTGCCCACTATAATTAGTGGACAGCATATACCAGGCCAACTTCTCACATTGGTGGCAGCGTGTGGGATTCCAGCTTGCTATTGTTTTACCAGATAATCTCAATTGAATTGATCAACTGAAAACCACTAAGGGTACCTTAGGTACATATAATTCAAGCTTAGGATACAGTAAGTTCTACTGAACTTAGAGTTGTGTGTTAAGGGATAGCACACCCTTTCTACAACTCAAGAGAGTTTAGTAGGCCACACTAGAGTAGGCAGTGCATACACCACACTAGTAATGTCTTCACTGCCAGGAACCAGTGGGCTCCTGCCATCCAGATATGACAACCTCTCATTCTTGGAATTAAGAGAGTTGTGCAAGGTTAGGAAGTTGAAGACAGGCAAAAGTGCCAACACCCAACGTCTCCTGCAGATGCTTCTGCTAGATGATCTTAGAAGACCCATAGGGTCTGCAAGGGTAGGCAGAGAGGGTGGGACAGAAGATGAGGGAGGGGCCAGGGATAAAAATGCCCAGGACCTGACCTCTGAAACTGGCCAGGGGAATGACAATGGTCCTGACCTGGACAATGCAGCTACTCCTGAGGATGAGGAGGAGACTCAGAATGACCTCCCCTTTGTCCCCCCAGGAAGAGTTGGGAGTGTGCCCAGAAGGTGTAGATCTCCTTCTCAGGAGTCTAACCACTCTGACACCTCAATAGGGACCTCTGTTTCTTCTCATAGGAGGGAATCCTCTCATGAAAGGAAAACGAGACTGCTTCAGTATGAACAAGCCCAGCTTGAGCTCAGAAAACAGCAGTTGGCTATAGACAGGGAGTCCCTAGATATTTATAGACAAAGAAAAAAGTTGGGACTAGAGTCCCATGGTGGCAGCAATTTCCCCAGAGATAGGGCAAGGTCTTATGACCATAGAAACCTGAGCAAGATTGTCCCTCCCTACCAGAGTGGGGATGACATCCACAAATGGATAACTGCTCTAGAGAGGGTATACTATGTACCCAGGGCATAGGTACCCCAGAGGCTTGCCAGGGGCTGAAGCATATATTATGCCACCCCTGGAAGGCCAGCCAAAATGACACCACAGGTCTGCTACTGCAGCCTGGGTAAGGTGGTGCATGCACCCCTTACTGTGATATAGGCTACCTATATCACTACCATTGCACACACATATAAACCTATAAGTCACTCCTATGGCAGGCCTTAACAATCCTGAAGGCAGAGTGCTTGGTTTTTGTGTGAGAGGGTGCCCCTGCATGAGCAGAGCCCATCTGCAGCGTTCGGAGTCCCTCCTCTGATGCTGTTTGTGGTACAGCCTGACCATATACTCTTAAGTGCATTATATCCTCGCGGTACAATGCTAACTTTGGACTGGCTGCACCAAAATATGTCGTGTTTGGTGTCAAACATCTTGGAATACTACCCCCCCCGCCAATCCTGGCGGCGGGGGTAGCATTCCACCCTTCTAGAGGGAGAGACATGTACACACCGGGCTACCCGGTAACTTCTTTCCAGAGCCCTGGCATCACAAAATGGATACCGCTGCCACAGACACGGGTCGGGCCTCCTGCTGCTGACTGAAACTCCGGCAGGGGAGGCCTGGACAATAGGGTTCCTGTCGAAGGGAGGTGTAACCACCTCCCCAGACAGGATAGTGTGTATTGGGGCTGGGCGGGAGCACTCTCTGGTGCTTTGAAGTCCTGCACTGGGGGCACATTTGGTGTCCCTGTGCATATGCCAGTTCAAACCGGTTGCAGGGGCTACCTGCCCCTGCTCTGGCGTGAAACTGGACAAAGGGAATGGGTGTAACCACCCCTCTTCCCTGACCCTCCCATAGGTGGGTCCCAAGAGTATGTCCAACCCCCTAACTTCTTATAAGTATGGGACCCCAGTCCTTAGGACTTTAGATTACCCTGGACGAAACTCTGAAGCCGAATCCTGGACCTTCGACGCTCTACTTCAAGATTAGAGGACTGAAGAATCTCCCTTGGTGTCAAAGAGTGACTCCCCTACTTGGCAGGCACCTAAGAAGCAATTGTCCGGTCTGCATCGCTGAAGCTCCTGCCGGACGCTGAAGTCTTTGCATCACCAGAGGTGGATTTCCAGACTTCGCCGAGGCTGCCCTGAGTCCCCAGCAAAGCTGAGGCCCGTAGCTGTCGTGGGTAACGTGGGACCATGACCCATGGACACCAAGAACTTTTGCAAGTGCATCCTCTTCCTGGTCTTCCACGAAGTTGTGCTTTGGGCTCCAAGTAACTCCCGCCTCCAGCACCGACTGCACCGAAGATCACTGGCCTCCACTCCACGAGTGTCCTGTAAGCCAGCTCCAAGTGCGTCCACTCGAGGCTCCTTTGTGGTCGCTAGTCCGTTGACTAGTGGGCCCTCCCGAAGGTAACTCTTCTTCTGCTTGGGCTTCCCTGGTTGCTCCAGACGTGCCCTGACTTACCCTCGCTGGGTGAGTCGCTCAGACCTTGCTGGTCTGCACCAACGTCCTTTCTTTGTTTCCACGTGACTTGCCGTTGCCAAGGCTTGTTGGGTCCAATCAGGTCGCCGACACCCCAGCACTCGACAGACGTCGTGGGACAGCTCGAATCCAGCTCCTGGCCATCGTCGACGCCTCCTGGACCTCGTGGCTGAAGAGTCAAGATGACCATCAACCTACCTGAAGCACCCGACATCGGTGGGCATCTGCTCATCGCCTTCCTGGTCACTGGCTAGTGACCCAGACTCTGTCCCCTCTGGTTTCAGGTTCTTCAGATCTTCGATCCATCCTTGGATCCACCC
Organism: Calotriton arnoldi; assembly: GCA_963921515.1. Lineage (NCBI taxonomy): Eukaryota > Metazoa > Chordata > Amphibia > Caudata > Salamandridae > Calotriton > Calotriton arnoldi. Next base: position 539,482 of record CAWUFW010012245.1, read on the forward strand.
GGACACTTTCGACTTGGCCGCCAGCAGCACTTTGCAGCAGATCGCCATTGAAAACGACGACGAAACCCGACCCCGAAAGACACCTATGCACCCGGCTCCCCTGGGTGAGGTAACTCGAGTACTCCGGTGCTCCCGTGGGTATTGACTCTAGAACAGCCTAGTTCTAAAGGGGTTTGCTCCAAGTCCTCCTCCAAGTGCCCTTTTTCTTTAAAACTCCAACCGTGACATTCCCCATAGAAGTCAACGGTGGCTCGCGGCTGTGTTCTCACACTGCACGCGTCCCCCGTGGGTCCCCTGTGTCACCACCTTGGGTAGTTCCTTGTGGTCCAAGCACTTCTACAGGCTCTAGGCCTTGTGTCTAGCTCAGTCGTGGTTCTTATACCACTTTATTGGTATATGGTTTGGTACGTCCCTAGGGCTCAAACGTGTATTTGTGCTATTACTGTTGATATTCGACTTGTAACTTATGTACTTCGAACTCTAGCCTCATAAAGAGACTAGAGGGGTGTGTTTAAGACTAAATACATATATTTTAAATATATACCTGGTGTGGTCCTCTTTCATTTGGTCACTCAAGAGATTATAGACTGGTAAAACAAGCTGCTTTACATTCCTTCAAGACTTAGCCTGAAGGCTGCTCTCCATAGCTACCACTAGGATAGCTTTCAATAAAGGTTGTCTTTAACCTATCTCCAATAAGGGGTTGTTTGGACTGGTGCAAGGTGCCCACTATAATTAGTGGACAGCATATACCAGGCCAACTTCTCACATTGGTGGCAGCGTGTGGGATTCCAGCTTGCTATTGTTTTACCAGATAATCTCAATTGAATTGATCAACTGAAAACCACTAAGGGTACCTTAGGTACATATAATTCAAGCTTAGGATACAGTAAGTTCTACTGAACTTAGAGTTGTGTGTTAAGGGATAGCACACCCTTTCTACAACTCAAGAGAGTTTAGTAGGCCACACTAGAGTAGGCAGTGCATACACCACACTAGTAATGTCTTCACTGCCAGGAACCAGTGGGCTCCTGCCATCCAGATATGACAACCTCTCATTCTTGGAATTAAGAGAGTTGTGCAAGGTTAGGAAGTTGAAGACAGGCAAAAGTGCCAACACCCAACGTCTCCTGCAGATGCTTCTGCTAGATGATCTTAGAAGACCCATAGGGTCTGCAAGGGTAGGCAGAGAGGGTGGGACAGAAGATGAGGGAGGGGCCAGGGATAAAAATGCCCAGGACCTGACCTCTGAAACTGGCCAGGGGAATGACAATGGTCCTGACCTGGACAATGCAGCTACTCCTGAGGATGAGGAGGAGACTCAGAATGACCTCCCCTTTGTCCCCCCAGGAAGAGTTGGGAGTGTGCCCAGAAGGTGTAGATCTCCTTCTCAGGAGTCTAACCACTCTGACACCTCAATAGGGACCTCTGTTTCTTCTCATAGGAGGGAATCCTCTCATGAAAGGAAAACGAGACTGCTTCAGTATGAACAAGCCCAGCTTGAGCTCAGAAAACAGCAGTTGGCTATAGACAGGGAGTCCCTAGATATTTATAGACAAAGAAAAAAGTTGGGACTAGAGTCCCATGGTGGCAGCAATTTCCCCAGAGATAGGGCAAGGTCTTATGACCATAGAAACCTGAGCAAGATTGTCCCTCCCTACCAGAGTGGGGATGACATCCACAAATGGATAACTGCTCTAGAGAGGGTATACTATGTACCCAGGGCATAGGTACCCCAGAGGCTTGCCAGGGGCTGAAGCATATATTATGCCACCCCTGGAAGGCCAGCCAAAATGACACCACAGGTCTGCTACTGCAGCCTGGGTAAGGTGGTGCATGCACCCCTTACTGTGATATAGGCTACCTATATCACTACCATTGCACACACATATAAACCTATAAGTCACTCCTATGGCAGGCCTTAACAATCCTGAAGGCAGAGTGCTTGGTTTTTGTGTGAGAGGGTGCCCCTGCATGAGCAGAGCCCATCTGCAGCGTTCGGAGTCCCTCCTCTGATGCTGTTTGTGGTACAGCCTGACCATATACTCTTAAGTGCATTATATCCTCGCGGTACAATGCTAACTTTGGACTGGCTGCACCAAAATATGTCGTGTTTGGTGTCAAACATCTTGGAATACTACCCCCCCCGCCAATCCTGGCGGCGGGGGTAGCATTCCACCCTTCTAGAGGGAGAGACATGTACACACCGGGCTACCCGGTAACTTCTTTCCAGAGCCCTGGCATCACAAAATGGATACCGCTGCCACAGACACGGGTCGGGCCTCCTGCTGCTGACTGAAACTCCGGCAGGGGAGGCCTGGACAATAGGGTTCCTGTCGAAGGGAGGTGTAACCACCTCCCCAGACAGGATAGTGTGTATTGGGGCTGGGCGGGAGCACTCTCTGGTGCTTTGAAGTCCTGCACTGGGGGCACATTTGGTGTCCCTGTGCATATGCCAGTTCAAACCGGTTGCAGGGGCTACCTGCCCCTGCTCTGGCGTGAAACTGGACAAAGGGAATGGGTGTAACCACCCCTCTTCCCTGACCCTCCCATAGGTGGGTCCCAAGAGTATGTCCAACCCCCTAACTTCTTATAAGTATGGGACCCCAGTCCTTAGGACTTTAGATTACCCTGGACGAAACTCTGAAGCCGAATCCTGGACCTTCGACGCTCTACTTCAAGATTAGAGGACTGAAGAATCTCCCTTGGTGTCAAAGAGTGACTCCCCTACTTGGCAGGCACCTAAGAAGCAATTGTCCGGTCTGCATCGCTGAAGCTCCTGCCGGACGCTGAAGTCTTTGCATCACCAGAGGTGGATTTCCAGACTTCGCCGAGGCTGCCCTGAGTCCCCAGCAAAGCTGAGGCCCGTAGCTGTCGTGGGTAACGTGGGACCATGACCCATGGACACCAAGAACTTTTGCAAGTGCATCCTCTTCCTGGTCTTCCACGAAGTTGTGCTTTGGGCTCCAAGTAACTCCCGCCTCCAGCACCGACTGCACCGAAGATCACTGGCCTCCACTCCACGAGTGTCCTGTAAGCCAGCTCCAAGTGCGTCCACTCGAGGCTCCTTTGTGGTCGCTAGTCCGTTGACTAGTGGGCCCTCCCGAAGGTAACTCTTCTTCTGCTTGGGCTTCCCTGGTTGCTCCAGACGTGCCCTGACTTACCCTCGCTGGGTGAGTCGCTCAGACCTTGCTGGTCTGCACCAACGTCCTTTCTTTGTTTCCACGTGACTTGCCGTTGCCAAGGCTTGTTGGGTCCAATCAGGTCGCCGACACCCCAGCACTCGACAGACGTCGTGGGACAGCTCGAATCCAGCTCCTGGCCATCGTCGACGCCTCCTGGACCTCGTGGCTGAAGAGTCAAGATGACCATCAACCTACCTGAAGCACCCGACATCGGTGGGCATCTGCTCATCGCCTTCCTGGTCACTGGCTAGTGACCCAGACTCTGTCCCCTCTGGTTTCAGGTTCTTCAGATCTTCGATCCATCCTTGGATCCACCCGGACACTTTCGACTTGGCCGCCAGCAGCACTTTGCAGCAGATCGCCATTGAAAACGACGACGAAACCCGACCCCGAAAGACACCTATGCACCCGGCTCCCCTGGGTGAGGTAACTCGAGTACTCCGGTGCTCCCGTGGGTATTGACTCTAGAACAGCCTAGTTCTAAAGGGGTTTGCTCCAAGTCCTCCTCCAAGTGCCCTTTTTCTTTAAAACTCCAACCGTGACATTCCCCATAGAAGTCAACGGTGGCTCGCGGCTGTGTTCTCACACTGCACGCGTCCCCCGTGGGTCCCCTGTGTCACCACCTTGGGTAGTTCCTTGTGGTCCAAGCACTTCTACAGGCTCTAGGCCTTGTGTCTAGCTCAGTCGTGGTTCTTATACCACTTTATTGGTATATGGTTTGGTACGTCCCTAGGGCTCAAACGTGTATTTGTGCTATTACTGTTGATATTCGACTTGTAACTTATGTACTTCGAACTCTAGCCTCATAAAGAGACTAGAGGGGTGTGTTTAAGACTAAATACATATATTTTAAATATATACCTGGTGTGGTCCTCTTTCATTTGGTCACTCAAGAGATTATAGACTGGTAAAACAAGCTGCTTTACATTCCTTCAAGACTTAGCCTGAAGGCTGCTCTCCATAGCTACCACTAGGATAGCTTTCAATAAAGGTTGTCTTTAACCTATCTCCAATAAGGGGTTGTTTGGACTGGTGCAAGGTGCCCACTATAATTAGTGGACAGCATATACCAGGCCAACTTCTCACATTGGTGGCAGCGTGTGGGATTCCAGCTTGCTATTGTTTTACCAGATAATCTCAATTGAATTGATCAACTGAAAACCACTAAGGGTACCTTAGGTACATATAATTCAAGCTTAGGATACAGTAAGTTCTACTGAACTTAGAGTTGTGTGTTAAGGGATAGCACACCCTTTCTACAACTCAAGAGAGTTTAGTAGGCCACACTAGAGTAGGCAGTGCATACACCACACTAGTAATGTCTTCACTGCCAGGAACCAGTGGGCTCCTGCCATCCAGATATGACAACCTCTCATTCTTGGAATTAAGAGAGTTGTGCAAGGTTAGGAAGTTGAAGACAGGCAAAAGTGCCAACACCCAACGTCTCCTGCAGATGCTTCTGCTAGATGATCTTAGAAGACCCATAGGGTCTGCAAGGGTAGGCAGAGAGGGTGGGACAGAAGATGAGGGAGGGGCCAGGGATAAAAATGCCCAGGACCTGACCTCTGAAACTGGCCAGGGGAATGACAATGGTCCTGACCTGGACAATGCAGCTACTCCTGAGGATGAGGAGGAGACTCAGAATGACCTCCCCTTTGTCCCCCCAGGAAGAGTTGGGAGTGTGCCCAGAAGGTGTAGATCTCCTTCTCAGGAGTCTAACCACTCTGACACCTCAATAGGGACCTCTGTTTCTTCTCATAGGAGGGAATCCTCTCATGAAAGGAAAACGAGACTGCTTCAGTATGAACAAGCCCAGCTTGAGCTCAGAAAACAGCAGTTGGCTATAGACAGGGAGTCCCTAGATATTTATAGACAAAGAAAAAAGTTGGGACTAGAGTCCCATGGTGGCAGCAATTTCCCCAGAGATAGGGCAAGGTCTTATGACCATAGAAACCTGAGCAAGATTGTCCCTCCCTACCAGAGTGGGGATGACATCCACAAATGGATAACTGCTCTAGAGAGGGTATACTATGTACCCAGGGCATAGGTACCCCAGAGGCTTGCCAGGGGCTGAAGCATATATTATGCCACCCCTGGAAGGCCAGCCAAAATGACACCACAGGTCTGCTACTGCAGCCTGGGTAAGGTGGTGCATGCACCCCTTACTGTGATATAGGCTACCTATATCACTACCATTGCACACACATATAAACCTATAAGTCACTCCTATGGCAGGCCTTAACAATCCTGAAGGCAGAGTGCTTGGTTTTTGTGTGAGAGGGTGCCCCTGCATGAGCAGAGCCCATCTGCAGCGTTCGGAGTCCCTCCTCTGATGCTGTTTGTGGTACAGCCTGACCATATACTCTTAAGTGCATTATATCCTCGCGGTACAATGCTAACTTTGGACTGGCTGCACCAAAATATGTCGTGTTTGGTGTCAAACATCTTGGAATACTACCCCCCCCGCCAATCCTGGCGGCGGGGGTAGCATTCCACCCTTCTAGAGGGAGAGACATGTACACACCGGGCTACCCGGTAACTTCTTTCCAGAGCCCTGGCATCACAAAATGGATACCGCTGCCACAGACACGGGTCGGGCCTCCTGCTGCTGACTGAAACTCCGGCAGGGGAGGCCTGGACAATAGGGTTCCTGTCGAAGGGAGGTGTAACCACCTCCCCAGACAGGATAGTGTGTATTGGGGCTGGGCGGGAGCACTCTCTGGTGCTTTGAAGTCCTGCACTGGGGGCACATTTGGTGTCCCTGTGCATATGCCAGTTCAAACCGGTTGCAGGGGCTACCTGCCCCTGCTCTGGCGTGAAACTGGACAAAGGGAATGGGTGTAACCACCCCTCTTCCCTGACCCTCCCATAGGTGGGTCCCAAGAGTATGTCCAACCCCCTAACTTCTTATAAGTATGGGACCCCAGTCCTTAGGACTTTAGATTACCCTGGACGAAACTCTGAAGCCGAATCCTGGACCTTCGACGCTCTACTTCAAGATTAGAGGACTGAAGAATCTCCCTTGGTGTCAAAGAGTGACTCCCCTACTTGGCAGGCACCTAAGAAGCAATTGTCCGGTCTGCATCGCTGAAGCTCCTGCCGGACGCTGAAGTCTTTGCATCACCAGAGGTAGATTTCCAGACTTCGCCGAGGCTGCCCTGAGTCCCCAGCAAAGCTGAGGCCCGTAGCTGTCGTGGGTAACGTGGGACCATGACCCATGGACACCAAGAACTTTTGCAAGTGCATCCTCTTCCTGGTCTTCCACGAAGTTGTGCTTTGGGCTCCAAGTAACTCCCGCCTCCAGCACCGACTGCACCGAAGATCACTGGCCTCCACTCCACGAGTGTCCTGTAAGCCAGCTCCAAGTGCGTCCACTCGAGGCTCCTTTGTGGTCGCTAGTCCGTTGACTAGTGGGCCCTCCCGAAGGTAACTCTTCTTCTGCTTGGGCTTCCCTGGTTGCTCCAGACGTGCCCTGACTTACCCTCGCTGGGTGAGTCGCTCAGACCTTGCTGGTCTGCACCAACGTCCTTTCTTTGTTTCCACGTGACTTGCCGTTGCCAAGGCTTGTTGGGTCCAATCAGGTCGCCGACACCCCAGCACTCGACAGACGTCGTGGGACAGCTCGAATCCAGCTCCTGGCCATCGTCGACGCCTCCTGGACCTCGTGGCTGAAGAGTCAAGATGACCATCAACCTACCTGAAGCACCCGACATCGGTGGGCATCTGCTCATCGCCTTCCTGGTCACTGGCTAGTGACCCAGACTCTGTCCCCTCTGGTTTCAGGTTCTTCAGATCTTCGATCCATCCTTGGATCCACCCGGACACTTTCGACTTGGCCGCCAGCAGCACTTTGCAGCAGATCGCCATTGAAAACGACGACGAAACCCGACCCCGAAAGACACCTATGCACCCGGCTCCCCTGGGTGAGGTAACTCGAGTACTCCGGTGCTCCCGTGGGTATTGACTCTAGAACAGCCTAGTTCTAAAGGGGTTTGCTCCAAGTCCTCCTCCAAGTGCCCTTTTTCTTTAAAACTCCAACCGTGACATTCCCCATAGAAGTCAACGGTGGCTCGCGGCTGTGTTCTCACACTGCACGCGTCCCCCGTGGGTCCCCTGTGTCACCACCTTGGGTAGTTCCTTGTGGTCCAAGCACTTCTACAGGCTCTAGGCCTTGTGTCTAGCTCAGTCGTGGTTCTTATACCACTTTATTGGTATATGGTTTGGTACGTCCCTAGGGCTCAAACGTGTATTTGTGCTATTACTGTTGATATTCGACTTGTAACTTATGTACTTCGAACTCTAGCCTCATAAAGAGACTAGAGGGGTGTGTTTAAGACTAAATACATATATTTTAAATATATACCTGGTGTGGTCCTCTTTCATTTGGTCACTCAAGAGATTATAGACTGGTAAAACAAGCTGCTTTACATTCCTTCAAGACTTAGCCTGAAGGCTGCTCTCCATAGCTACCACTAGGATAGCTTTCAATAAAGGTTGTCTTTAACCTATCTCCAATAAGGGGTTGTTTGGACTGGTGCAAGGTGCCCACTATAATTAGTGGACAGCATATACCAGGCCAACTTCTCACATTGGTGGCAGCGTGTGGGATTCCAGCTTGCTATTGTTTTACCAGATAATCTCAATTGAATTGATCAACTGAAAACCACTAAGGGTACCTTAGGTACATATAATTCAAGCTTAGGATACAGTAAGTTCTACTGAACTTAGAGTTGTGTGTTAAGGGATAGCACACCCTTTCTACAACTCAAGAGAGTTTAGTAGGCCACACTAGAGTAGGCAGTGCATACACCACACTAGTAATGTCTTCACTGCCAGGAACCAGTGGGCTCCTGCCATCCAGATATGACAACCTCTCATTCTTGGAATTAAGAGAGTTGTGCAAGGTTAGGAAGTTGAAGACAGGCAAAAGTGCCAACACCCAACGTCTCCTGCAGATGCTTCTGCTAGATGATCTTAGAAGACCCATAGGGTCTGCAAGGGTAGGCAGAGAGGGTGGGACAGAAGATGAGGGAGGGGCCAGGGATAAAAATGCCCAGGACCTGACCTCTGAAACTGGCCAGGGGAATGACAATGGTCCTGACCTGGACAATGCAGCTACTCCTGAGGATGAGGAGGAGACTCAGAATGACCTCCCCTTTGTCCCCCCAGGAAGAGTTGGGAGTGTGCCCAGAAGGTGTAGATCTCCTTCTCAGGAGTCTAACCACTCTGACACCTCAATAGGGACCTCTGTTTCTTCTCATAGGAGGGAATCCTCTCATGAAAGGAAAACGAGACTGCTTCAGTATGAACAAGCCCAGCTTGAGCTCAGAAAACAGCAGTTGGCTATAGACAGGGAGTCCCTAGATATTTATAGACAAAGAAAAAAGTTGGGACTAGAGTCCCATGGTGGCAGCAATTTCCCCAGAGATAGGGCAAGGTCTTATGACCATAGAAACCTGAGCAAGATTGTCCCTCCCTACCAGAGTGGGGATGACATCCACAAATGGATAACTGCTCTAGAGAGGGTATACTATGTACCCAGGGCATAGGTACCCCAGAGGCTTGCCAGGGGCTGAAGCATATATTATGCCACCCCTGGAAGGCCAGCCAAAATGACACCACAGGTCTGCTACTGCAGCCTGGGTAAGGTGGTGCATGCACCCCTTACTGTGATATAGGCTACCTATATCACTACCATTGCACACACATATAAACCTATAAGTCACTCCTATGGCAGGCCTTAACAATCCTGAAGGCAGAGTGCTTGGTTTTTGTGTGAGAGGGTGCCCCTGCATGAGCAGAGCCCATCTGCAGCGTTCGGAGTCCCTCCTCTGATGCTGTTTGTGGTACAGCCTGACCATATACTCTTAAGTGCATTATATCCTCGCGGTACAATGCTAACTTTGGACTGGCTGCACCAAAATATGTCGTGTTTGGTGTCAAACATCTTGGAATACTACCCCCCCCGCCAATCCTGGCGGCGGGGGTAGCATTCCACCCTTCTAGAGGGAGAGACATGTACACACCGGGCTACCCGGTAACTTCTTTCCAGAGCCCTGGCATCACAAAATGGATACCGCTGCCACAGACACGGGTCGGGCCTCCTGCTGCTGACTGAAACTCCGGCAGGGGAGGCCTGGACAATAGGGTTCCTGTCGAAGGGAGGTGTAACCACCTCCCCAGACAGGATAGTGTGTATTGGGGCTGGGCGGGAGCACTCTCTGGTGCTTTGAAGTCCTGCACTGGGGGCACATTTGGTGTCCCTGTGCATATGCCAGTTCAAACCGGTTGCAGGGGCTACCTGCCCCTGCTCTGGCGTGAAACTGGACAAAGGGAATGGGTGTAACCACCCCTCTTCCCTGACCCTCCCATAGGTGGGTCCCAAGAGTATGTCCAACCCCCTAACTTCTTATAAGTATGGGACCCCAGTCCTTAGGACTTTAGATTACCCTGGACGAAACTCTGAAGCCGAATCCTGGACCTTCGACGCTCTACTTCAAGATTAGAGGACTGAAGAATCTCCCTTGGTGTCAAAGAGTGACTCCCCTACTTGGCAGGCACCTAAGAAGCAATTGTCCGGTCTGCATCGCTGAAGCTCCTGCCGGACGCTGAAGTCTTTGCATCACCAGAGGTGGATTTCCAGACTTCGCCGAGGCTGCCCTGAGTCCCCAGCAAAGCTGAGGCCCGTAGCTGTCGTGGGTAACGTGGGACCATGACCCATGGACACCAAGAACTTTTGCAAGTGCATCCTCTTCCTGGTCTTCCACGAAGTTGTGCTTTGGGCTCCAAGTAACTCCCGCCTCCAGCACCGACTGCACCGAAGATCACTGGCCTCCACTCCACGAGTGTCCTGTAAGCCAGCTCCAAGTGCGTCCACTCGAGGCTCCTTTGTGGTCGCTAGTCCGTTGACTAGTGGGCCCTCCCGAAGGTAACTCTTCTTCTGCTTGGGCTTCCCTGGTTGCTCCAGACGTGCCCTGACTTACCCTCGCTGGGTGAGTCGCTCAGACCTTGCTGGTCTGCACCAACGTCCTTTCTTTGTTTCCACGTGACTTGCCGTTGCCAAGGCTTGTTGGGTCCAATCAGGTCGCCGACACCCCAGCACTCGACAGACGTCGTGGGACAGCTCGAATCCAGCTCCTGGCCATCGTCGACGCCTCCTGGACCTCGTGGCTGAAGAGTCAAGATGACCATCAACCTACCTGAAGCACCCGACATCGGTGGGCATCTGCTCATCGCCTTCCTGGTCACTGGCTAGTGACCCAGACTCTGTCCCCTCTGGTTTCAGGTTCTTCAGATCTTCGATCCATCCTTGGATCCACCCGGACACTTTCGACTTGGCCGCCAGCAGCACTTTGCAGCAGATCGCCATTGAAAACGACGACGAAACCCGACCCCGAAAGACACCTATGCACCCGGCTCCCCTGGGTGAGGTAACTCGAGTACTCCGGTGCTCCCGTGGGTATTGACTCTAGAACAGCCTAGTTCTAAAGGGGTTTGCTCCAAGTCCTCCTCCAAGTGCCCTTTTTCTTTAAAACTCCAACCGTGACATTCCCCATAGAAGTCAACGGTGGCTCGCGGCTGTGTTCTCACACTGCACGCGTCCCCCGTGGGTCCCCTGTGTCACCACCTTGGGTAGTTCCTTGTGGTCCAAGCACTTCTACAGGCTCTAGGCCTTGTGTCTAGCTCAGTCGTGGTTCTTATACCACTTTATTGGTATATGGTTTGGTACGTCCCTAGGGCTCAAACGTGTATTTGTGCTATTACTGTTGATATTCGACTTGTAACTTATGTACTTCGAACTCTAGCCTCATAAAGAGACTAGAGGGGTGTGTTTAAGACTAAATACATATATTTTAAATATATACCTGGTGTGGTCCTCTTTCATTTGGTCACTCAAGAGATTATAGACTGGTAAAACAAGCTGCTTTACATTCCTTCAAGACTTAGCCTGAAGGCTGCTCTCCATAGCTACCACTAGGATAGCTTTCAATAAAGGTTGTCTTTAACCTATCTCCAATAAGGGGTTGTTTGGACTGGTGCAAGGTGCCCACTATAATTAGTGGACAGCATATACCAGGCCAACTTCTCACATTGGTGGCAGCGTGTGGGATTCCAGCTTGCTATTGTTTTACCAGATAATCTCAATTGAATTGATCAACTGAAAACCACTAAGGGTACCTTAGGTACATATAATTCAAGCTTAGGATACAGTAAGTTCTACTGAACTTAGAGTTGTGTGTTAAGGGATAGCACACCCTTTCTACAACTCAAGAGAGTTTAGTAGGCCACACTAGAGTAGGCAGTGCATACACCACACTAGTAATGTCTTCACTGCCAGGAACCAGTGGGCTCCTGCCATCCAGATATGACAACCTCTCATTCTTGGAATTAAGAGAGTTGTGCAAGGTTAGGAAGTTGAAGACAGGCAAAAGTGCCAACACCCAACGTCTCCTGCAGATGCTTCTGCTAGATGATCTTAGAAGACCCATAGGGTCTGCAAGGGTAGGCAGAGAGGGTGGGACAGAAGATGAGGGAGGGGCCAGGGATAAAAATGCCCAGGACCTGACCTCTGAAACTGGCCAGGGGAATGACAATGGTCCTGACCTGGACAATGCAGCTACTCCTGAGGATGAGGAGGAGACTCAGAATGACCTCCCCTTTGTCCCCCCAGGAAGAGTTGGGAGTGTGCCCAGAAGGTGTAGATCTCCTTCTCAGGAGTCTAACCACTCTGACACCTCAATAGGGACCTCTGTTTCTTCTCATAGGAGGGAATCCTCTCATGAAAGGAAAACGAGACTGCTTCAGTATGAACAAGCCCAGCTTGAGCTCAGAAAACAGCAGTTGGCTATAGACAGGGAGTCCCTAGATATTTATAGACAAAGAAAAAAGTTGGGACTAGAGTCCCATGGTGGCAGCAATTTCCCCAGAGATAGGGCAAGGTCTTATGACCATAGAAACCTGAGCAAGATTGTCCCTCCCTACCAGAGTGGGGATGACATCCACAAATGGATAACTGCTCTAGAGAGGGTATACTATGTACCCAGGGCATAGGTACCCCAGAGGCTTGCCAGGGGCTGAAGCATATATTATGCCACCCCTGGAAGGCCAGCCAAAATGACACCACAGGTCTGCTACTGCAGCCTGGGTAAGGTGGTGCATGCACCCCTTACTGTGATATAGGCTACCTATATCACTACCATTGCACACACATATAAACCTATAAGTCACTCCTATGGCAGGCCTTAACAATCCTGAAGGCAGAGTGCTTGGTTTTTGTGTGAGAGGGTGCCCCTGCATGAGCAGAGCCCATCTGCAGCGTTCGGAGTCCCTCCTCTGATGCTGTTTGTGGTACAGCCTGACCATATACTCTTAAGTGCATTATATCCTCGCGGTACAATGCTAACTTTGGACTGGCTGCACCAAAATATGTCGTGTTTGGTGTCAAACATCTTGGAATACTACCCCCCCGCCAATCCTGGCGGCGGGGGTAGCATTCCACCCTTCTAGAGGGAGAGACATGTATACACCGGGCTACCCGGTAACTTCTTTCCAGAGCCCTGGCATCACAAAATGGATACCGCTGCCACAGACACGGGTCGGGCCTCCTGCTGCTGACTGAAACTCCGGCAGGGAGGCCTGGACAATAGGGTTCCTGTCGAAGGGAGGTGTAACCACCTCCCCAGACAGGATAGTGTGTATTGGGGCTGGGCGGGAGCACTCTCTGGTGCTTTGAAGTCCTGCACTGGGGGCACATTTGGTGTCCCTGTGCATATGCCAGTTCAAACCGGTTGCAGGGGCTACCTGCCCCTGCTCTGGCGTGAAACTGGACAAAGGGAATGGGTGTAACCACCCCTCTTCCCTGACCCTCCCATAGGTGGGTCCCAAGAGTATGTCCAACCCCCTAACTTCTTATAAGTATGGGACCCCAGTCCTTAGGACTTTAGATTACCCTGGACGAAACTCTGAAGCCGAATCCTGGACCTTCGACGCTCTACTTCAAGATTAGAGGACTGAAGAATCTCCCTTGGTGTCAAAGAGTGACTCCCCTACTTGGCAGGCACCTAAGAAGCAATTGTCCGGTCTGCATCGCTGAAGCTCCTGCCGGACGCTGAAGTCTTTGCATCACCAGAGGTGGATTTCCAGACTTCGCCGAGGCTGCCCTGAGTCCCCAGCAAAGCTGAGGCCCGTAGCTGTCGTGGGTAATGTGGGACCATGACCCATGGACACCAAGAACTTTTGCAAGTGCATCCTCTTCCTGGTCTTCCACGAAGTTGTGCTTTGGGCTCCAAGTAACTCCCGCCTCCAGCACCGACTGCACCGAAGATCACTGGCCTCCACTCCACGAGTGTCCTGTAAGCCAGCTCCAAGTGCGTCCACTCGAGGCTCCTTTGTGGTCGCTAGTCCGTTGACTAGTGGGCCCTCCCGAAGGTAACTCTTCTTCTGCTTGGGCTTCCCTGGTTGCTCCAGACGTGCCCTGACTTACCCTCGCTGGGTGAGTCGCTCAGACCTTGCTGGTCTGCACCAACGTCCTTTCTTTGTTTCCACGTGACTTGCCGTTGCCAAGGCTTGTTGGGTCCAATCAGGTCGCCGACACCCCAGCACTCGACAGACGTCGTGGGACAGCTCGAATCCAGCTCCTGGCCATCGTCGACGCCTCCTGGACCTCGTGGCTGAAGAGTCAAGATGACCATCAACCTACCTGAAGCACCCGACATCGGTGGGCATCTGCTCATCGCCTTCCTGGTCACTGGCTAGTGACCCAGACTCTGTCCCCTCTGGTTTCAGGTTCTTCAGATCTTCGATCCATCCTTGGATCCACCCGGACACTTTCGACTTGGCCGCCAGCAGCACTTTGCAGCAGATCGCCATTGAAAACGACGACGAAACCCGACCCCGAAAGACACCTATGCACCCGGCTCCCCTGGGTGAGGTAACTCGAGTACTCCGGTGCTCCCGTGGGTATTGACTCTAGAACAGCCTAGTTCTAAAGGGGTTTGCTCCAAGTCCTCCTCCAAGTGCCCTTTTTCTTTAAAACTCCAACCGTGACATTCCCCATAGAAGTCAACGGTGGCTCGCGGCTGTGTTCTCACACTGCACGCGTCCCCCGTGGGTCCCCTGTGTCACCACCTTGGGTAGTTCCTTGTGGTCCAAGCACTTCTACAGGCTCTAGGCCTTGTGTCTAGCTCAGTCGTGGTTCTTATACCACTTTATTGGTATATGGTTTGGTACGTCCCTAGGGCTCAAACGTGTATTTGTGCTATTACTGTTGATATTCGACTTGTAACTTATGTACTTCGAACTCTAGCCTCATAAAGAGACTAGAGGGGTGTGTTTAAGACTAAATACATATATTTTAAATATATACCTGGTGTGGTCCTCTTTCATTTGGTCACTCAAGAGATTATAGACTGGTAAAACAAGCTGCTTTACATTCCTTCAAGACTTAGCCTGAAGGCTGCTCTCCATAGCTACCACTAGGATAGCTTTCAATAAAGGTTGTCTTTAACCTATCTCCAATAAGGGGTTGTTTGGACTGGTGCAAGGTGCCCACTATAATTAGTGGACAGCATATACCAGGCCAACTTCTCACATTGGTGGCAGCGTGTGGGATTCCAGCTTGCTATTGTTTTACCAGATAATCTCAATTGAATTGATCAACTGAAAACCACTAAGGGTACCTTAGGTACATATAATTCAAGCTTAGGATACAGTAAGTTCTACTGAACTTAGAGTTGTGTGTTAAGGGATAGCACACCCTTTCTACAACTCAAGAGAGTTTAGTAGGCCACACTAGAGTAGGCAGTGCATACACCACACTAGTAATGTCTTCACTGCCAGGAACCAGTGGGCTCCTGCCATCCAGATATGACAACCTCTCATTCTTGGAATTAAGAGAGTTGTGCAAGGTTAGGAAGTTGAAGACAGGCAAAAGTGCCAACACCCAACGTCTCCTGCAGATGCTTCTGCTAGATGATCTTAGAAGACCCATAGGGTCTGCAAGGGTAGGCAGAGAGGGTGGGACAGAAGATGAGGGAGGGGCCAGGGATAAAAATGCCCAGGACCTGACCTCTGAAACTGGCCAGGGGAATGACAATGGTCCTGACCTGGACAATGCAGCTACTCCTGAGGATGAGGAGGAGACTCAGAATGACCTCCCCTTTGTCCCCCCAGGAAGAGTTGGGAGTGTGCCCAGAAGGTGTAGATCTCCTTCTCAGGAGTCTAACCACTCTGACACCTCAATAGGGACCTCTGTTTCTTCTCATAGGAGGGAATCCTCTCATGAAAGGAAAACGAGACTGCTTCAGTATGAACAAGCCCAGCTTGAGCTCAGAAAACAGCAGTTGGCTATAGACAGGGAGTCCCTAGATATTTATAGACAAAGAAAAAAGTTGGG